>BLSH010416348.1:557685-572793 GCA_018402905.1 Glandirana rugosa | reverse complement strand
GCTTGAAAGTATTGCAGTAAAAGGTGCATTGCTTAGAACTCCACCTGCTGAAAGAAGATGGTAAATATGCAATACTCATACGTAATATTTCATACTGAAAAATATACTGTTTTTTAGCATTAAAATAAAATTTAAAAATACAACAAACCCCATAGTTTTCTTTTAACATAAATCAAGTGAACCTTCTTTTTTTTTAGTAAGCAAAACAGGAAAGATTTCATAGACAATGCTGCCAGTTCAATTATTGGTTTTACTTTTTCCCCTGGAGTCGTCTTTTAATACCAACCAGATTACCTGCCTGTCATACGTCGGGCGTTCCCTTGTTAGAAAAGTAGCAGCAAACGGTCTGCTAAACAGGGTGGAAGACAACCGCAGTGCGCGGTAGTGAGATTGATGCGATCACCTGCCATGGCTGCCGCATATCGCCTTGTGCATTTAGATTTCAAATCTACTTTCCCAACTCATCTAAAATGTCATCAGTGTCACCCTGCTGGATTTATGACACATCTGCATCAAGTCATTTCCTTTCAAAGGTCACTCACAGATCCACCAGTGGAAATACCAGCAAAGTGGAAACCAATTTGTCCTTCAAGTGCGCTAAGGAAAAAAAAAAAAAAAAACTTCTTTACTGCGGCCATCACCTCAATGCAACACTGAAGAGCAATAAAACAAGCTGTGCCGATTGATATTTGGTGTGGCTGGCTGGGAGGAATCCACGCTGCACCTGCAATGAATTGTGTGCCGACGTGCAGCTGGAGGGCTGACAGTCATGTGCTTCGTCATTGCACAACCTGCTCACTAATTATCGGTAAGCCGCGAGGCAAATCAAAAGCTCATTCACTTGAACGGTCCATTACAAGCCTTAGTGATTAGCAAATATTTCATCCTGGGGCTGCTGGAGGATGGAAAAAGCAGCACTGGAAGGGTAGCAGAAAACACACAGAATAATCAATTAAAGAGCTTCATCCTTTACCTTGTTATTTTTTTATATTAAAAAGTGTTAGAGCCATCACACAAGTACTTTATATTTTTAGCCGATATAAAACACAAATTAGTGCAGCTCTGTAATCTTGAATACACAATTCTTCTATCCATGCAGTGTAGGTACCCAAGTGCATATATGCTAAAAAGGAACACGCTGAAGGGAGGAGAGAGCAGAGTGACAGAGAGATGAGCTCATCAGTCCATTGTGGCTGCTTCTTTCACTGTCGACTGTAAACCTTAACCGCTTGCCGACCGCGTAGCCACTAGCGTGGCTCTGTCCCGCGAATCGCCGCTTATAGTCGTCACTCGCATGCTCCCTAAGCAGGGCCGGGCGGACTCGATGTCTGCCGGCGACCCGCGATCGCCTGTGACAGAGCCACAACGATGTAAATACGCCGGTTCCTAGTTCTGACAGGCGATATGTCAGATCTACTGGTCCCTGTACCCGGGATCAGTTAGATCTCTGGTGCCCCTGCCAGCCCAGCCCCCATACAGTTAGAACACATACAGGGAACACATTTAACCCCTTCCTTGCCAATGACATTTATACAGTAATCAGTGGATATTTACATTTCTGATCGCTGTATAAATGTCATTGGTCCCAAAAAAGTGTCAAAAATGTTCGACATGTCTGCCCCAATATCACAGTCCTGATAAAAATCACAGATCGCCGCCATTACTGGTGGAAAAAAAAAATTGTAAAAACGCCAGAAATTAATTCTCATGGTTTGTAAACGCGGCAACTTTTGCGCAAACCAATCAATAAACGCCATTTGCAATTTTTTACCTAAAATATGAGGAAGAATATAAATCGGCCAAAACCGATGAATAAATTTGTTTTTTTATATTTTTTTTTTTGGATTTGTATTTTAGCAAAAAATAAATACTGTTTCTTTTTTTTGCAAAATTGTCGCTTTTTTGTTTATAGCAGTGATCAAAAATGACGCAGAGGCGATCAAATACCACCAAAAGAAAGCTCTATTTGTGGGAGAAAAAGGACGCCAATTTTGTTAAAGCGACGCAGTGCCAAATCGCAAAAAGTGCTCTGGTCCTAAGGTGGGAAATCCTTCCAGTCCTTAAGTGTTTAATGCATAGAAAAACATACCCTACCTTTTTTTCCTTAAAGTATCACCCACATCATGAAAACTATCAAATGGTGTATTACATACCGTTCATAGTCACTCTGAGATTTGTTTTCTGAAGTCTGCAAATAACCTGGTTGATCCTGCTGCTCTATCTCCACCTTCTGTCCATGCCCCCAATTCAAATAGGGATTTTGCTGAGCAGTGTTGGTAGCTCTGCACATGCTCAGTTTTCAGTGAGTTTCTATGCAGAGCATTTCCTCCCTATCACTATAGAGACATACCCATGTGGCGTATACACAGTGATAAATGACAGCCCACTCCCTCCCTCCTTCCCCATGCCCCACCAACCAGCTCAACACAATGGGGGCAGGATATTGCATGTAGATTGATGGAGGCTTCACCTACTTCTTATTCTAAGACACAGGCTGCGGCTACACATCCAATACACCTTTCCCTGATGGTGTCCCAGGCAGGCTGGCTAACACGTTTCGAGACCACAGCCTCTTCCTCAGAGCCTGGATGCTGTGGTCTCGAAAACACATTAGCCAGCGTGCCTAAGACACCATCAGAGAACAGTGTATTGGATGTGTAGCCGCATAGTGCTTGAAACGACTGATATCTGATCTTGTTTGTGAGTATGTTTTATGATTTTAATAATATACGCTATTTTACTGAGTATAATGCGCTAGGCCAGTGCGCCCTTGTGTGCTTTTTTGTTCTTATAGTGTATCGGGACTTCCCCAGACCATCAAGAGGCAGCACGGCGGCGCATTAACCCGTAATATCACAAGCAATATAGCCCCTACTCACCATTGTGGAGAAGCCTCCTCTCCTTCAGTGCAGGAATTATTCACTATTTGGCTGTGGAGGGGTGACACAGCCTGTGACTGGCAGAAAGCCACCCCCACACCATGTTACTGCCAAAAAATAAGAATCATTTCATTTCAAATACATATTTGTATGACAATTTTAAACAGTTTACTGATAATTATTTATTTTTACACTGCATTCCAAAGGTTGTTTTTTTTCTACCTTTCTTGAACATGTGACCAGCATCAGAGGGCTAGATGCTCCTCCTGATTATGTTTCCCTGCAGACAGGCTGGGAAAGATTTAGGTCATGTGACAGCTGTGTATTGATTAGGAAAAAGGTAGATAGATTTTTTTTTTTTTTAATTAGCCACTTTCCGGACCGCCCGCCGTCATTATACAGCGAATTCGCTACACGGTTACTTTCATCGGGGGCGGAAGAGGGCCCCGCCCTCCCACCGTGCTCCAGTCAACTCCGTCGCGAACCAGACCTACCGGTAGCAGCGGAGACGATCCGATCCTGTCACCCCACAGTGAGGGGAAGATGGCCCCCAGTCGGCTCCATAACACTGCAGGGCAGTAGCAACGTCAAACGCCACTTCCACCCAAAGCTCTTAAAGAAGACATTGTCTTTTTTGCATGCAAGTGTAAATATGAGATCTGCGGTCTATTTGAATAAAATAGAGGATCAAATAGTGGAATAAAAGTGATCAAATTTTTTTTTTTTTTTTAAAGGACGGCGTAAAAATAAAAAGTAAAATAAGAAAAAAAAAAAATTTAAAGCGCCCCGTCCCGCCAAGCTCGCACGCAAACGCATACGTAAGTCACGCCCGTATATGAAAACGGGGCTCAAACGACATGTGATGTATTGCCGCGATCGTTAGAGCATGAGCAATTCTAGCACTAGACCTTCTCTAACTCAAAACTGGTAACCTTTAGAAATTTTTAACTGTCGCCGATGGAGATTTTTAAGTGCCAAAGTTTGTCGCCATACCACGAACGGGCGCAATTTTGAAGCATGACATGTTGGGTATCAATTTACTCGGTGTAACATTATCTTTTACAATATGGAAAAAATGCAGCCTGCCTATTCCAATAAATGCACAGGGTCCCAGGTCCATTTCTTCCCCCGAAGCCGCGGCTCCAGAAGGAAGTCCACCTTCCCCCCCCCCCCTCCCTCTCGGCGATCTTCTGGGACACGTCACAGGTCCCAGAAGATACGCCGGCCATTCACAAGGCGCAGCGCGACTCGCACATGCGCAGTGCGCCCGGCTTTGAAGCCAAAGCCAGGTGCCCACACTTCTGATGCCTGCTCCACCGAGGGGAGGGGGCGAAGAGCGAGTCCCCGGGAAAACGCATTGCTGGAGCCAGGGAAAGGTGAGTGTCCGATTGTTAAAAGTCAGCAGCTACACTTTTTGTAGCTGCTGACTTTTACCTGGGTGGAACGCCGCTTTAAGCAATCCTTACCTCCTGACATGCCACATTTGGGCATGTCATTTTTTTTGGGGGGGGGTGGGTGCCTAGATTCGTCAGGTACCCAGCTCCCACTTATATGCTCAAGGCGCTGCCTCCCCTCCTCCCTCCCTGCAATCTTCTGGGACGCATCACAGGTCCCAGAAAATTGCCTGGCCATTCAGAACACGCAGCTCGTCTCATGCATACGCAGTGCGCTCCGGGCTGCGAAGCCACAAGCTGTCACAGCCGGGCACCCACACTTGCAATTCCGGTACCGCAGAGAGGAGAGGGAGAGGAGCGAAGCTTAGGGCGGCCGCATTGCTGGACCGTGGGACAGGTGAGTGTGTTTATTATAAGTCAGAAGGTACACTTTGTGTAGCTGCTGACTCTTAATAAACACAGAAATCAGTGGAACTCCACTTTAACAAGCATTCTAATTCCTCTCCACTCTATCCGAAACTAAAAAAGTTTTGCCTTTACTTATACTTTAACAACTTTTAGACCGCCCACCATCAGTATACGGTACTTTGCCGTGGAATACCGTTGCTATCGTAGCAGATAGCTACCATAACCCTGGTATTTTTAAAAACTGCATGCGGGCCGCTTTCAGATAAAAGTGGTCTCTGCGGCAGATTCACTGCAAGATTACTTTTATCGGGGGTGGGAGAGGTGCCCACCCCCCCTCGCCACTTCCCGCCATCTCCACCACTTACCGTCAGTAGCAGCGGAGACGATCGGGTTCATTCCTCCCACTGCCTGTGAGCCGAGTTAGCGGAAGATGCCTACCACTCGGCTCCATAGCATTGCAGGGCGGAAGTGACATCAAACGTCACTTCTGCCCATAGCTCTTAAAGGAGACTTTTTTTTTTAAGTGTCATTTTTTCTTTTTTTTTATTGTATTTTAGTGCAAATATGATATTTGAGGTCTTTTTGACCCCAGATCTCATATTTAAGAGGTCCTGGCATGCTTTTGTCTATTACAAAGAATGTTTACATTTCTTGTAATAGAAATAAAAGTGATCAAATGTTTTTTTTGTTTTTTTTAAAGGATGGTGTAAAAATAAAAAGTAAAATAAGAAAAAAAAAATTTAAAGCATCCCATCCTGCTAAGCTCGCGCGCAGAAGCGAGTGCATACGTAAGTCCTGCCCGCATATGAAAACGGGTGTTCAATCAACACATGAGGTATTGCTGCGATCGTTAGAACGAGAGCAATAATTTTAACTCTAGACCTTCTCTGTAACTCAAAACTGGTAACCTGTAGGAATTTGTAAACGTCGCCGATGGAGATTTTTAAGTGCCAAAGTTTGTCACCACAAGCCGGCGCAATATTAAAGCATGACATGTTGGGCATCACTTTACTCGGCGTAACATTATCTTTCACAATATGGACAAAAATTGGGCTAACTTTACTGTTGTCTTATTTTTTAACTTAAAAAAAAAAGTGAATTCCCCCCCCCCCCCCAAAAAAAAAACGCGCTTGTAAGACCGCTGCGCAAATACGGAGTGACAAAGGAATGCAATGACCGTCATTTTATTGTCTAGGGTATTAGAAAAAAATGCATATAATATTTGGGGGTTCTAAGTAATTTTATAGCAAAAAACCCTGATTTTAACTTGTAAACACCGACTCTCAAAAAGAGGCTCGGACCTTAAAGCGGTTGTATACCTGGTAAAAAAAAAAAAACCTGTAAGGCAAAGGCATAATGAGCTAGTATGCCGCATACTAGTTCATCATGGAATACTTACCTCAGAACGAGGCTCCCGCAGGGCTGCCCTGTCCCTGGAGAGGGAGCGGACATCTTCTCTGTGTGGATTCTTCTGGGAGACGTCATGCATGCAGGAGCCCGTCTTTCTGGCAAAGTCCAGCGATATGAGCCGGTCCTTCGCCGGGACATCGCTGTGCATGCGCTGTGATGTCAGCGGCTGCATGCAAGTGGAATATCTCCTAAACCATACAGGTTTAGGAAATATTCATTTTACCTACAAGTAAGCCTTATTATAGGCTTACCTGTAGGTAGAAATGCCTTTTGGGGGTATACAACCGCTTTAAGTGGCTAATTACTTTAAAGAAGAACAACATCTACACCACTTACCTTTATAGAATTGTATTGGTTGCATACTTACCTAGCAGCTTAAATAGTGCAGCAAAGCCTATCCCCATATAACCCGTTAGTTTGGTGGAATATATATTCTCCTAGACAAGGTCCTCTTAGCCCAGACTAATTGAAATTATTCTCAAAGCATGAAGTAATTCAATTCCAAGTTGTCTGTGCTTGGAGCACTAGCAATTATTCTGCATGGCTGCCTGAGCGCATGGACGCATCATCACTGCTTCCTTTAAGAACAAAGCATTTCTCAAAACTAGACGATTCTGAAATAACTCATTATCTTGGAATAATAAAAAAGCTACATCTACAGAAGTGTCCTTGTACAAACTGTAATCAGAGGTGAAGCTCTGTCCACCCAAGGCACGTACAAACTTTAAAGTATAACGTGCCTTTCAATATGGTGGAGTTAAATCATCAATGTGATATTAAGTATTTATTACATTATTATTATATTTTTCCTAATGCAGAACTCCAGGCAAACAGCTTAAAGCTGAATGAAATTGAATTTTAAATTTAATAAACACAAATGAATGGAGCTCTGTAATTATGAATACATCGTAACATGACTTTTTCAAATAAAATTAGTATAAGTATATAAATGTGACCTGGTATCAGCCTCTTGAAATCCCTGTACAGCAGAGCTGGAGTGTGAGAGGAAGAAGCAGCACAAAGAGCCGAACAGTTCATGTGCTGACAAGAAGCATGCTAATAGGAGGAGAGGGCACAGTGACAGAGAGGAGCTCTTTACCATGCTGCTTCTCTTTTCACTGTCCATTCAGAGGATTGGGGTATGTCCAGGGTGACCTGAGCCCAGAGGAGGTGAGTTGAATGGTGTGGCTATGAGACTGAGGACATCTGGTGGGAAAAAAAGTATCGCAGAGAAAAATCTCTGGATTTAAAGTGATACTAAACACACACTGTAATTTACATTGCCCCTTCTATTTCTGTATATGGATGGTGGCACTGTAATTATTTTAATTAGAATAAAACATCCAAGTGCCCTTTTCCTAATTGATATACAGCTGTCACATGACCCAGATCTTTCCCAGCCTGTCTGCAGGGAAACATAAGCAGGAGGAGCTTCTAGTCCTCTGCTACTGATCACATGTTCAAAATAAGCAAACACAGCCTTTGGAATACAGAATAAAAATAAATGAATTCACAATGGCGGCTAGAAATTGCATCCTGGCTCCCGGGCATTTGTCAGCCCATTCACACGTGGCACCAGGCACAGGGATGCCCAGGACATGTAGCATCAGACCTCCTTCGTAACTGATGACCTATAAGGGGGCTTTTAAAAGCGTTGCCTATGGAAAATGTAGGGTACTGAAGTTTTTTGTCATTTCACAGGCGAACGCAACTTTAAGGACTGACATATTGGGTATCTATTTACTTGGTGAAACCTCCGATTTTATTTTTTACCAAAAAAAATTAGGTAATTATTGCGTTTTTGTGCCACCTAAAATAAACTTTAATGTGTTTTTTACTGAAATTTTGTGTTTCCTAGACATTATGTGTGCCATAAAAACTGGAACCACCATTTCATTCTCCAGGGTCTCATAAAGCTACATAAGAGAAGGGGTTTGGTCATTGAAAATAAAGTTTAGTTAGTTAAAAAAAAACTGTCTCCTAACTTTTTTAGCTGGATCCTAGATTCAAAGCAAATTTGTCAAGCCCTGATCAAACCAATATTATTTTTGGCAACAACATGGTGTGGACAGATTTCTACCAGTAACAGTCTGTGTCACACCCCTCTAGCCTGTGTCTTAGAATAAGAGGGAGGTGAAGCCTCCATTAATCTACACGTAACATGCTCCCCCATTGTATTTAGCTAACTATTGGGCATGGAGGAGGAGAGAGGGAGTGGGCTGTCACTACACTACTATGTATACACCAACATGTGTGACTCTATAGTCACGTGGGCTGCTCAGATGTCATAGGAAGGAAATGCTCAACTCGGCATAGAAACTCACTGAAAATTGGGCATGTGCAGAGTTGCCACCACAGATGTAAAATCCCTAGCTGAATTGAGGACATTAACAAAAGATGGAGATAGAGAGCAGCAGGATCAACCAGGTTTTTTTTTTACAGAATACAGAAAATGAATCTCATAGTGACTGAGAATGAACAGCATGTAATACACCATTTATTGATAGTTTTTATGATGTGGGTTTAAGGTTAATATTGCAGCAAAGGCTGGTTTTGCTAGTTTATCTTTTATTAGGCTATTCAATCTTATTTTGTCTTGAGCTCTGCTTTACCACACTGCTAAGCTACTTGCAGACTGTATTTGCCAAAAGATGTTCAATTCTTTTCAGTTGCTCTTGTGATTCACACACCCTGCCAGAGCATGTCCCATAATTATGTTTTCCAGCTTCATATATCACCTGCGTTTTGGATGAGGAATTAGCAATGTGATGATGTTCATTCATAGGCCAATGAAAGAGGTGACACAGGAAGCTTCAAAGCTGAAGCAGAAAATAGTGGTGCCATCTGCTTAGCTGTGCAGTGCATCTAAGATATGAATCACAAGCCTGGCTGAAAGAATTATTTGTCAGTAATACAGCTCACACATATTGCATATTTAGCTGAAGGAGCTCAAAGAACTTAAGCAGGTATTTGAAGTATCCAGTCTGTTCAAGTCATTTTTTGTTCACTTGCATGGTACATGGATTTTTCATTTTCAGTTATTACCCAGACATACCAATCGTTTTGCCTTTCCCAACCGGGGTCTTAAACAGTATTTTAATAAGTATTTAAAAGTTAACTCCACTTAAATGGAAAAATATATAGCAAATAAATCAATAATATACAATTGCTACATGTCCTCTATATAGTCATTTAATGCTATTAATAAATACATTTCCTTTTCAGTCTACTTTTCTGTAAAATTCAGTACAATATGGCAACCTATAGGCATTTTATACACTATTGGTGTGCAGAACAACTCCAGAAATGTGAATTCCTGCTTATGCGATTGGCTGATCTGATTTTACCATATGTCTGCACCAAGATACAAGTCAGATTTTAGCCATCCTCTGCAAAAGAAATGTCCTTTTTGGTTAGATGCTCTCTAAGGTTGGCACTATATAATTACATTTTCTTTAGATTTACAGTATATAGTACATTTTTGTAAATATTTTATTCTATATTTTCATGCAACACTGAAGAAATAACACTTTGCTACAATGTAAAGTAGTGAGTGTACAGCTTGTATAACAGTGTAAATTTGTCCCCCCCTCAAAATAACTCAACACACACAGCCATTAATATCTAAACTGCTGGGAACAAAAGTGAGTATACCCCTAAGTGAAAATGTCCAAATTGGGCCCAAAGTGTTAATATTTTGTGTAGCCACCATTATTTTCCAGCACCGCCTTAACCCTCTTGGGCATGGAGTTCACTAGAGCTTCACAGGTTGCCAACGGAGTCCTCTTCCACTCCTCCATGACGACATCACAGAGATGGTGGATGTTAGAGACCTTGCGCTCCTTTACCTCCCATTTGAGGATGCCCCACAGATGCTCAATAGGGTTTAGGTCTGAAGACATGCTTGGCCAGTCCATCACCTTTACCCTCACCTTTTACTCTTCTTTAGTAAGGCAGTGGTCATCTTGGAGGTGTGTTTGGGGTTGTTATGTTGGAATACTGCCCTGCGGCCCAGTCTCTGAAGGGAGGGATCACGCTCTGCTTCAGTATGTCACAGTACATGTTGGCATTCATGGTTTTCTCAATGATCTGTAGCTCCCCAGTGCCGACAGCACTCATGTAGCCCCAGACCATGACACTCTCACCACCATGCTTGACTGTAGGCAAGAAACACTTGTCTTTGTACTCCTCTCACCTGGTTGCCGTAACACGCGCTTGATGCCATCTGAACCAAATGAGTTTATCTTGGTCTCATCAGACCACAGGACATAGTTCCAGTAATCCATGTCCTTAGTCTGCTTGTCTTTAGCAAACTGTTTGCGGGCTTTCTTGTGCATCATTTTTAGAAGAGGCTTCCTTCTGGGACGACGGCCATGTAGACCAATTTGATGCAGTGTGCAGCATATGGTCTGAGCACTGACAGGCTGAGCCCCCACCCCTTCAACCTCTGCAGCAATGCTGGCAGCTCTCACACGTCTATTTCCCAAAGACAACCTCTGGATATGACGCTAAGCACGCACACTCAATTTCTTTGGTCGACTATGGCGAGGGCTATTCTGAGTGGAATCTACCCCGTTAAAACGCTGTATGGTCTTGGCCACCAAGTTGCAGCTCAGTTTCAGGGTCTTGGCAATCTTCTTATAGCCTAGGCCACCTTTATGTAGAGCAACAATTCTTTTTATCAGATCCTCAGAGTTCTTTGCCATGAGGTGCCATGTTGAACTTCCAGTGACCAGTATGAGAGAGCGAGCGATAACACCAAATTTAACACACCTGCTCCCCATTCACACCTGAGACCTTGTAACACTAACGAGTCACATGACACCGGGGAGGGTCCAATTTGGATATTTTCACTTAGGGGTGTACTCACTTTTGTTGCCAGCATTTTAGACATTAATGGCTGTGTGTCGAGTTATTTTGAGGGTACAGCAAATTTACACTGTTATACAAGCTGTACACTCACTACTTTACATTGTAGCAAAGTGTAATTTCTTCAGTGTTGTCACATGAAGTCTAGGTTGATGACATCAAGCACAGCTCTTTCTCTCACTCTCGTGAGAGTTTGCCAGGAAGGGAGGGGGGATGAGTCATAAGAGGGCCAAGGAAAGCTGCAGAGCTGCAGAGCTGGAGGTGTGCCTCTGTGTGAATCCAGGAAGTGAACAGGCAGCAGCTTCAGCTGCCCACAGTTAAAATGGTTGCAGCCAGACTTGGTGGAGGGAGATTTCTGCAGCATATTTGGCAAATACAGAATCACAGTATTTATAAAATAATATGCAAAGTGGTTGGAGGGAAGCTTCAGAATGGCAAAGATGTTTTTATTACAAATTATGTGAGCAGTCTGCAGTTTCTCTTTAAGTTAGCAATAAGTACCTCCTTATGTTTGATAGAAGTGGGACATAAAGAGGCCTCCCATTTCTAGAAGACGTTACTGTGCTTGCTTGGTTGTAGACCCAAACAAATGAGATCGTTTTGTGCTGAGCCCAATTTATTATAAATAATATACTGTAGGTCCCATAGTGGAACGCAAAGAGCTGGTTTGGGTAAGACTCACCTTCTGTCTGCATAGTCAGCATCAGCACCACCCCACCACACATCAGAATCATCTTCGGCATCAGCAGAGTCGAAGTTGTCAATCTCATCAGCAGCAGGACAGCATACAAACTCCACTCCACGGAATTTGTCGATGCCACAGGGCAGGAGCATGCCGTAGTCATGGAGACTCATGCCTCTCTCACTGCAGGACTGGAAAACACAAAAACAATTTACGTTGTCCCCATAGTTCATATTTCAAAATTACTTTCAGAAACACTAAAATCAAAGACTGAGGATCTCAGCCAATTGCATGCAACCAGACGAAGCACCATGACCTCCTTTGTATAATGTAAAGCATTGGATTTCAATAGTGACCTTACGATCCCACAGAAAATAATTCTAGACTCTAGAAAGAATAGCGACAAGCCTGGAGCTGGAGGCGCAGCTTAAGAGGAAGGCCTACATGACTAGGTTGCAGTTAGGCTGGACTACAAATAGGGTTAAAAAGTTGATGGGTTTCAAAGATACCTGATTGGGGGTCTTACCTGATTGGATAGAGCAGAGATGTGGTATGGTGGGGTCACGGTGCCCTCACTGTCAGTTGAGGCAGGAATAGGGAAAGAAGAACTTCTCCTTAACTCCCTACATTTTTGACTAGCTTTGGATTTCATTTTTCCCTCCTTGTTAATGTGGGTCTTATTTCGAGCTGGGTTTCGGTGATGAGGAATTCTGGGTTCGACAGTGGAGGCTCATCGAAACTACGTTGCGAGTTCTGATGGAATTTATTGCATTAATGTTATTGCTGTAGCAGCTGGCAGGGGTCTAAAGGGTCTTTGAAGGTGGGAGATGATGGTAAATATTTGGAAAATAATGGTTGGGCCCATGGCAGGTATGGGTGTACCTTCCATATTTAAGATAAGGCAGTAAGGTACCAATGGTTGTGTGGCTCTATCAAGGATAAATGGAGTTAAATCACCCTTGAGTTGTGGCCAAGGGCCTTGAAGTGGAATTAGGGTGGATACAGTAGGTTAGTAAAAAAAAAAAAAAGTGTCTTCAAAAGACCCTAGTTGAGAAAATAGGTCTTTATACGATTGTTCTAAATTTGATAATAAAATTGAAATTTTAGAAGTTTGTAATTTTTGGATTGGTTGTTTAATAAATGGCTGCTATGGCCTTTTCAACCCAAAAAATAGTGTCTGGTTTGTTTTGGGTAAAGGGGGCTTAGTTGGGTGGGGGTAAGGCAACAGACATTGCATCTGCCATACAAAGCAATACCTTAGTCATGAACCTAGCACACAAATACATAAGATATTTTACTGTGCAGTAGGACAAATTTGCAACAAATCCTTTCCAGGGACATAATTTTAAAGGACACATTTTCAAAACCAAGGAGAATATTGCTAAATATCAGACTTAGTCCTATACAAACTAGAATGCATTGCACAGCAATTCATACTTTGAGATGTGTTGCATTTGCTAGCCCAGTCAAAATAAATGCACTAAAAATTTAGGGCATGCTGATTTTTTCAGCACACCACAATAAATATTGTAGGGGTGCTCTGGGGTTGTGTTGGGATGCCATTCAAAATGCATGCATGCGTCTTTGCTGTAAGTTGATTGCACTAATTTAACCGAGCATTGCTGTAACACACTGGCGTGAACTAGGCTTAGAATTCTATCTACTAATTATTTTATATGGCAGAACAGAAAACACAAATGTAAGTAACTTTAAGGGGAGTTCTAGATTATATAATTCTGTTTTGACCAACACAAAAATGCCAAAACTGCAATTTTTTATGAATATGGTGCATTATCAATGAAGCTGTAACAAGATACAAAATGCAGGACTTTTGGTTATTGCTATGGATGCCAATTCGTTCTGCTTTGCCTCATACATTCACGTATAGAAAATGTACAGCTCCTGAAACCATTACAGTGATTTTCTAGTGATCTATGAGAAATAACAGACCTGCAACTAGCAATGAATAAAAAGAACATAATATATGTACAGTATGGTCATATAAACCTCTAAAACAGGGTTCCATTGATCTCTAGGGTTCCTCCAGAGGTTCCTTGAGTAATAAGCAAACTTGGCCTCTCAGGTTCCCACTGACACCATTGATCTTTTTAGGCATTTGTAAGGGAGCGATTCTTCCTAATGGCCACAAATGTAAGGTGCATTTACCCACTGACCATCACACTAATTTACACTATATTACCAAAAGTATTGGGAGACCTGCTTTTTACATGCATATGAACTTTAATGGCATCCCAGTCTTAGCCCATCGGGTTCAATATTGAGTTGGCCCACTCTTTGCAGCTATAACAGCTTCAACTCTTCTGAGAAGGCTGTCCACAAGGTTTAGGAGTGTCTATGGGAATGTTTTACCATTCTTCCAGAAGTGCATTTGTGAGGTCAGGCACTGATGTTGGACGAGAAGGCCTGGCATGGAGTCTCCACACTAATTCATTCCAAAGGTGTTCTATCGGGTTGAGATCAGGACTCTGTGCAGGCCAATCAAGTTCCCCCACCCCAAACTCGCTCATCTTTATCTTTATGGACCTTGCTTTGTGCACTGGTCCAATTTATTTGGTGCAGGGGGGATTATGGTGTGGGGTTGTTTTTCAGGGGTTGGGCTTGGCCCCTTAGTTCCAGTGAAGGGAACACTTAAGGCATCAGCATACCAAGACATTTTGGACAATTTCATGTTCCTAACTTTGTGGGAACAGTTTGGGGATGCAACAAACAAAAACAAAAAACACGCTGGTATAACTAGTAATAATAAACACAGCTGCTGGCAAACAATAGCAAGACAAACCAAATAAGCATGTACAGTATCTAACAAAAGTGAGTACACCCCTCACATTTTTGTAAATATTTTATTCTATCTTTTCATGTGACAACACTGAAGAAATTACACTTTGCTACAATGTAAAATAGTGAGTGTACAGCTTGTATAACAGTGTAAATTTACTGTCCCCTCAAAAAAACTCAACACACAGCCATTAATGTCTAAACTGCTGGGAACAAAAGTGAGTACACCCCTAAGTGAAAATGTCCAAATTGGGCACAAAGTGTCAATATTTTGTGTGGCCACCGTTATTTTCCAGCGCTGCCTTAACCCTCTTGGGCATGGAGTTCACCAGTGCGTCACAGATTGCCACTGGAGTCCTCTTCCACTGTTGTATTGCTGGGGTTTGTGTGGAGGTTCTACTGGTGACGGAACGATTTCTTCGACTCCCATTTCCACTACCTGACCGGTTCGTACTGAGGTCTGGATTTGGGATAACTCGTAGACACCCCGTAGGAGTTTACCTTCCACCTCCTCGTGTTCCAGAGAATGTAGGTGATTGAGACACTACAGTAGTACCTCCTCACCTTCTCCTGAGGTCACCGTTAGACACTGCGTGACCACTTGAGGTACGGGTTCTCCCAATTCCGTCGCGACCTTTTATTGCCACCGGTGTGTTTTATAACTGTGAAA
>BLSH010416348.1:541495-557675 GCA_018402905.1 Glandirana rugosa | reverse complement strand
GAAAGGAACACTTAAGGCATCAGCATACCAAGACATTTTGGACAATTTCATGTTCCTAACTTTGTGGGAACAGTTTGGGGATGCAACAAACAAAAACAAAAAACACGCTGGTATAACTAGTAATAATAAACACAGCTGCTGGCAAACAATAGCAAGACAAACCAAATAAGCATGTACAGTATCTAACAAAAGTGAGTACACCCCTCACATTTTTGTAAATATTTTATTCTATCTTTTCATGTGACAACACTGAAGAAATTACACTTTGCTACAATGTAAAATAGTGAGTGTACAGCTTGTATAACAGTGTAAATTTACTGTCCCCTCAAAAAAACTCAACACACAGCCATTAATGTCTAAACTGCTGGGAACAAAAGTGAGTACACCCCTAAGTGAAAATGTCCAAATTGGGCCCAAAGTGTCAATATTTTGTGTGGCCACCGTTATTTTCCAGCGCTGCCTTAACCCTCTTGGGCATGGAGTTCACCAGTGCGTCACAGATTGCCACTGGAGTCCTCTTCCACTCCTCCATGATGACATCACAGAGTTAGTGGATGTAAGAGACCTTGTGCTCCTCCACCTTCCATTTGAGGATGCCCCACAGATGCTCAATAGGGTTTAGGTCTGGAGTCATGCTTGGCCAGTCCATCACCTTTACCCTCAGCTTCTTTAGCAAGGCAGTGGTCATCTTGGAGGTGTGTTTGGGGTCGTTATGTTGGAATAGGGAGGGGATCATGCTCTGCTCCAGTATGTCCACCATGACACTCCCACCGCCATCCTGCTTGACTGTAGGCAAGACACACTTGTCTTTGTACTCCTCACTTGGTTGCCACCACACACGCTTGATACCATCTGAACCAAATAAGTTTATCTTGGTCTCATCAGACCACAGGACATGGTTCCAGTAATCCATGTCCTTAGTTTGCTTGCCTTCAGCAAACTGTTTGCAGGCTTTCTTGTGCATCATCTTTAGAAGAGGCTTCCTTCTGGGACGACAGCCATGCAGATCAATTTGATGCAGTGTGCGGCATATGGTCTAAACACTGACAGGCTGGCCCCCCACTCCTTCAACCTCTGCAGCAATGCTGGTAGCACTCAAACGTCTATTTCCCAAATATAACCTCTGGATATAACGCTGAGCACGTGCACTCAACTTCTTTGGTCGATCATGGGGAGGCCTGTTCTGAGTGGAACCTGTCCTGTTAAACCGCTGTATGGTCTTGGCTACCATGCTGCAGCTCAGTTTTTTGGCAATCTCCTTATTGTCTAGGCCATCTTTATGTAGAGCAACAATTATTTTTTTCAGATCCTCAGAGGGTTCTTTGCCGTGAGGTGGAATGTTGAACTTCCAGTGACCAGTATGAGAGAGTGAGAGCAATAACGACAAATTTAACACACCTGCTCCCCATTCACACTTGAGACCTTGTAACACTAATGAGTCACATGACACCGGGGAGGGAAAATGTCTAATTGGGCCCAATTTGGATATTTTCACTTAGGGGTGTACTCACTTTTGTTGTCAACGGTTTAGACATTAATGGCTGTGTGTTGAGTTATTTTGAGGGGACAGCACATTTACACTGTTATACAAGCTGTACACTCACTACTTTACATTGTAGTAAAGTGTAATTTGTTCAGTGTTGTCACATGAAAAGATATAATAAAATATTTACAAAAATGTGAGGGGTGTACTCATTTTTGTGAGATACAGTATATCATATATGTTACTGCGCTAATAGTGAAAATAAATCGCTAAAAACAAAAGTCCATAACAAAATGAAATCTGGCAAAGGTAAATAGAGTATATGAAATAGTCCAAAATGTAATCTGTGTCTTGAGGAAAACACCACTGATCTTCTGATGCCCCGATGAAGTCCTATGGGATGAAACGTGCTGGAGTTGGAACCTTTGCTGTGCCACTTACTATTATTTTGCTTCTATGCATCAGCACAGAATGTGATTTCATTATCAACATCAACAATATTGGCCCAACAAGACAGACAATTGCTATTTTTGCAGATGCTTTGGTGACCTGGATCGTGAAATCTATCCAACCATGCCACAGGTTGGAGATAATCATTGGAAGTGATGCAATAGGTTTGATTGCTCTGAGGCTTTCGAAATTATAAGTGCGTGACAAAACTGATTTTCAGACAGTTACTATGATTGCAACAGTTTTCTTTCTTATAGAGAAAACAGAAGTAGCTTTTTACTGCAAAGGTGACACATAAGCTTGGAAGCTGAGTCAGGGAAAAAGACTGCAGCTTGAAATATGCGAGATTTATGGCCATCGATGCAGATAGCTTCACAATCCAAATCACAGTTAGGCAATCGTATTACAATCTGGCTGTTCCAAATTATACAAATTAGTGCCAACCATAACAATGTTTATTGGGCAGGTTATAACTCTCTTCAGCAATTTCTACATTTTTGATGCTAGTAAAGAGCAAATGTCTTGAAGTAATAATTATAACACCGAACGTAGATTTTAAAAGAGGCAAGCAATGCACTTGGACCTTCCAAATATGACTCTTGCTGTACTTTGCTATTGTTATGTTCAACGTCTACACTGTGTACCACCAGGACTGGCCTGCCCTACGGCAGGACACACAGGCTAGACAGAGATACGGTTAGATGTGGCAAACTCGACACACTGAACCACCTGAATAAAAAACAACTACCCTCCTTACGGCATCCATAAATAGGGAACAAGGGTCAATTTTCCTATCTGCCTCTTGTATGGATCTCTTCAAGACTAGTGCACTTTAATCACTTGCTTACTGGGCACTTATACCCCCCCCCCCCCCCCCCCTTCCTATTCAGGCCAATTTTCAGCATTCAGCGCTCTCACACTTTGAAGGATAATTCAATTTTTATCATTTTTTTCACATAAATAAAGCTTTCTATTGGTGGTATTTAATCACCACTGTTTTTTTTTTATTATTTGCTAAACAAAAATTTTTATTCTAAAATTTTGCAAACAGATAATTCTTCTCCTTCATTGATGGGCATTGACGAGGTGGCACTGATGGGGCGGCACTGGTGGGCACTGATAGGCGGCACTGGTGGGCATTGATCAGGAGGCACTGATGATGAGCCACTAATGGGCACTGATTAGCAGCACTGATGGGCACTAATAGGGGGAACTGATTAGCAGCACTGGAGGGCATTGATTTGCAGCACTGGTGATCACTAAGGTGACCGAGGACCACTGCTACAGCGTTGATCTAAGGTAAGCATTTCATAATGAGCTAGTATGTGATGCATACTAGCTCATTATGCTTTTCAGTGCTCATTATGCCTTTTCAGTTTTTTTTTTTTTTTTTTTTTTTTTTTAGACTTGACAACCACTTTAATCATTTTAAAGGTTTATGTAACCTTAAAGGTGTGAAAACCCAGGGCTGTCTTGTAACAAATGTGATATGTGAAGTTCAAAAGGACTTCTGAACTCAAAACACATCTTAAAACAGCAAAATTAAATACAGTCTAGGAGCTGGGCCACTTCAACTGTTGAGAAAAGACCTGTCTGATTAAGTAGCAGAAGGCAGTCGTTTCCATTCTAGAAGTTTTTTGGTTCCAAAAAATATATAAAAAACACCTCATTGAGGAATTAACCCACTATAGAGGTTAGTCAAGAGAAACGTATGCTCCGGTCAACTGCATTTAAGTAAATTTATTTAGCTTTTTCCGCAGGGTGGATTTGATTTAAATCACTAGTAAAAAGGCTGAATTTAAATCAACTCGATTTAAACCATAATTTTTAAATAGCAACTGTCATCTCTGTCCTGCAGCGGCTCCTCCTCTGACCCGCTGTTGACTCACCGACAGTTCCATTCACTTTAATGGGACGGCTGGTGATGCGGCAGTGACACAGCAAGGGCCGGGACGTGGTGGCAGCAGGTGAGTGGATGCCCGCTGCCATGATAGATCTGAAATGACAGGTGCTATTTAAATGTAAGGACTTATTCTTGCTGGTAGTTGGAATCTTTAATATTTGCAAACAAAATTAAGGTTTCCCATTTAGAACAATAAGCTGTCAAGTTAGTAAAACAGCGATATTAGAACCCATTCAATCATACAGTTTGTAATGTACATAGATTTCCAAAACAATGGGATAAAGGAATATTCCTGAACTTTGTTTTATCTCATGGTTACTGTGAAACTGAGCTTGGATTCATTGAAGGAGTTTACCAAAAATGTAAATATTGCAGAATATACAACCTCGTGCTATATAACTAAGCTCCATTTCATGCTGAATAAACTAAATTATTAACGTATCCTAAATAGAAAACCATCTTTAGATAGATCTTTACTCTAAAACCATTTTATTAAAATGCATTTGATAAAAATAAATAAAATACATTTAAATAAAAAAAAAAATCTGATTTTTTTTTTTTTTAAAAATCATTGATTTTTATTCACCCTGTTTTTCCGTATGCATCAAGTTAAAGCAGTAGTAAACCCATCCATTTAACAGTTTAAAAACCAGTTACATTTCCGGCATGTGCCGGAAATGTAACACTCCCATTGGTTGTGCTCTAAACCAAACTGTCAAACCATCCAATGGCTGGTGTCATAGCTGATCACATGTGCAGCATCATGGCAGCTGTAGATTAAACAGAGGAAGCTTCCTTGGCTGAAAATGATAGTAGGGTCTACTACCACTTTAATTCCACCATGATTTTCTGATTACTTGACCTAACCATACATATGGCATATAATATGTCATTACACGGAGTGTTAGACATTTGTAGTACCTCTTTGGCTACTGTGTGCCAGTGGAGATGAGTCTCACAAATATCCATTCTTTCCTGGTGGAGGAATCGGCATTTATCTGGAACCAGAAGAGCATCGCTTACGAATTCCCCAACTGGAAAAAACAAACAAATTGTAAACAATTTAACCCAAAATAACACGAAGCATTGTATGCAATGTCTAAAACATTACATTTCCAGTCAGCTACACATTTCACAGAACTCTAAATTTAGAAATATTTTCATAATATATAGAGCAGAGCTGCAGGATTAATCACTCAAGAATCAAGATCGCGATTCAACCCCCCTCAAGATCTTAAAACAGCATTTCATTGATTCAGTGCAGAGCCATTGTCTTCTCACTACTGTCAGCTGTAAATAGAAAACAAAAAAAAAAGGCAGCCTGTCAAGTTTATCACAACATGGCTTAGGCGGAGTTGAAGAGAAACATTGTAACATTTAGTCCTTTTAGATCAAAGGGATGAACTTCGGTCTGGAAATGAGGTCAGATTAACCACATAAAGACTAAACCTTTTTCTGACACTATTTTTTTGCTAGAAAACTACTTAGAAACCCCAAACATTATATATATATTTTTAGCAGAGATCCTAGAGAATAAAATGGCGGTTGTTGCAATATTTTATGTCACACTGTATTTGCGCAGCGGCCTTTCAAAGGCAATTTTTTTGGAAAAAATACACTTTAATAAATTCAAATAAAAAGCAAAGTTAGGCTAATTTTTTTGTATAATGTGAAAGATGCCGTGAGAATCGCGATATTTATTATAAGCAAAAAAAAAAATCATGATTCTCATTTTAGCCAGAATCGTGCAGCTCTAATATAGAGTTGTAAACATCCTTATGTGGAACTGCTAAATTTGACCTAAAATATGTGCATAGCCATTTTTTTCCGTTTGCGGGTGCAGTAGGAAAGTGTTAAAACCTGTCAAGTTATATGTTGCTGTATGCGTCTAGTAATGGGAATTTTCCCTCTTTCTGTCCTGGAGATATAAAAGGAAGTGAGGGAAATTCCCCTTCTAGACAGCTGAACAGGCCAAGTGTCCCTTTTGGAAGATTTACCCTAATCTTCTCCTTTGGTGATAATTCTAACATTTGAACCTGTGCTTTTGCCCATTTGATGTATGTGGACTGTAACCCATGCTTTGCCCTTTGGTCATTAGTGATTTCCTGTGGCAGAACCTCCCATGAATATGGCCATTGACCAGTATTTGTATGGTGAATTTAAAACACCAATGTTATCATCAAAACATTAAAACAGGCATGTAGATCCAACGACTGTTACCCAAGGATTAACCATTACTTGTCTAAGGATTGTACAGCATGCAAATAAAATAAACATTTTAGGATATCTAATTTTTTAGACATCCTTTGGTAAACTTTTTCCAGTCTTATAAACTTCAAAACTATTTTCTGGTTCTCTCTTTTGATTAGGCTATATTGTACTATTCACCAAAAGAAAAAAAAAAAGGACACAGCGGTCTATGGGAAGATTCCCAGCTTGCAATCAGCTGATTTGCCCGTGTTTGGGGAGTGTTCGGGGTGCAAGCGATGAGCCCGCAAACACTTCCCCGCGCTGCAGTGATTTGTCATTGCTCCTATTCTTTTATTTTAATGGCCGGGACTGGAGGATGGTGCTCCTTGTAGCACCACACCACTTCCGGTGTCCCGGCTCACTGTGGTTGGAGTGAGTGGATTGAGACGGACTGGCGCTTGGTGAATGGTGATTAAGTGAAGTCCTGAACTGAGCGGTGCAGTTTCTAATGGTATGTAATCCGCCGAGGGCCTCAGACTGTGTGTCAGTGACAGTCTGTTGTGTCTCTCTCCTCCTAGCTAGCTCTAGCTGACTCAGTCTCTATGTGGCCACTGCTGGCGAGCCGCCCCTCCACTCTGCACACACTAATCCCTGGAGGCCTGAACCCTTCTCTCCCTCAGTCAGTTGATTCCCTTCCCTGAGCTTCTCTGCGGTGCTTTGCTCACCTCTCATTCTCGCCACTCATAAGTGAATGACTGGGGGGTCTGTGCTGATGGTGGGGTGATGGTTTGTCTTGGGGGGTCTGTGCTGATGGTGGGGGGGTGGTTTGTCCTGGGGGGGGGGTCTGTGCTGATGGTGGGGTGGTGGTTTGTCCTGGAGGGGTCTGTGCTGATGGTGGGGAGGTGGTTTGTCCTGGGGGTCTGTACCGATGGGGTGGTTTGATCTGGGGGTCTGTACTGATGAGGGGGGCCATATACCCTGATCTGTGATGCTGAGCTATATACCCTGATCTGTGAGGCTGTGGTATATACCCTAATCTGTGATGTTGAGCTATATACCTTGATCTGTGATGCCGAGGTATATACCCTGATCTGTGATGCTGAGCTATACACCCTGATCTGTGATGCTGGGCTATATACCCTGATCTGTGAGGTTGCGCTATACCCTGATCTGTGATGCTGAGCTATATATGCTGATCTGGGATGCTGAGCTATATACCCTGATCTGTGAGGCTGAGAAACATACCCTGATCTGTGAGGCTGAGCTATATACCCTGATCTGTGAGGCTGAGCTATATACCCTGATCTGTGAGGCTGAGCTATATACCCTGATCTGTGAGGCTGAGCTATATACCCTGATCTGTGATGCTGAGCTGTACATCCTGATCTGTGGTGCTGAGCTATATACTCTGATCCTGTCCTGGAAACCAGCGACGCTGGCCTCTCAGCTGATGTTTCCATCAGTTCTCGGGTGCTGCCGTCACCATAGCCTGTAAGGGAAACCGGCAAGGAAGCCTTGTGGCTTAACAGCTGAATCCTTATTGCGCATGCTCAAAGCGCGCTTTCTTTCTGAATGGCTCGGTGGCCGAGAAGGAGGAGAGGGGCCGAACTTCTGACGTACCTCGCCATGGTAAGGTCCGATGGAAATATGGCCAAATATGGCACCGGAGGGGGGGGAGGGATGAGACAGATAAGCAGAGTTTCCACTTTAGGTTGGAACTCCGATTTAACTTACAGCTAAGACTGTAAGAGAGTAGAATGGCACAAAAAAGGTCAGTTATGATGCAGTGCAAGAAGCAGTTGATAGGAGAAGAGGGCAGAGTGACAGAGAATTGCTGATTAGAGTGCTACTTCTCTATTCACTGTGCAATCACCAGCTGGGGATAAGAAATACCTAAACGTGCTACTTAACTGCAGCAATGTAAATCTCAGGATTAAATGGGCAGAAATATAAATCCTTGGGCTTTGTAGAAGATTGTCTTATGTCTTAGATTAAGGCTACTTTCACACTGGGGCGGTAGGGGTAAATTGCCGCTAGCTTCAGTGGCGGTTTACCGCTGTTAGCGCCGCTATGCAGGTGAGAGCGCAGTGCTTTTAACCCCCCACAAGGAGTTAAAAAGGGGTTAAAAGTGCCGTCGCACAGCCGCTTCGAAAGCACTTGCCATTGATTTCCATGGCAGGGACGATGGAGGAGCGGTGTAAACACCGCTCAGCGCACCGCCCCAAAGATGCTGCTTGCAGGAGTTTGCTTTATCTCCTGCAAGCGCGCCGCCCAGAGTCGCCACAATGTGAAAGGACAAACTGAGCTTAATGGAGAGGAGCTTTACAGGCCCTATTTTTATCTAAATAGTGTCTGTAAAATGCCCCAGTGTGAAAGGGGCCTAAGACAGGTGTATACTTTAGCAGTAACCCATGAAGGAATCCAAAGCATGACTGTGGGTGCACACACTTTTTCTTACAACTCTTTATTTGTCTGACAATGAGGTAATCTAAGGATGCATGTATAATGTGGGCCTTCATTGAAGCATGAGTACCCCCAGTGTACAGCTTGTCAAAAACTGCTGTCAAGGATCTGTTAACATTGTCAGTTCAGCAATTCAGCTTCATAGCGGGAAGTGAATCCGGACGAAAGATGGGATTTCTGGCAGATTGCTAAACACGAGATATGCGACACCCTGCTGTGACGAAACATGGCGCGGCCTGCGCTTCAACACTTAAATCTGAAATAATAGATGTGTTTTCAGCACAGGTGGTTCAGCACAAAATCAGAACAAAGTTTACAGAGAGTGGCGATGACCTAACTGAGACCTCAGAAGACGTGGCTTGATACTTAAAAAGGGGGAAAAAAAGCATATGATTTTGCTCTATAGTGCTGCTAACTCACAAATATTTTAAAGGACTTTGATAAAAGTTTACGAAAATTTTTTTAGAAAAAAATTTTCCAAAACAGATCTCATTTTGTGGACAAGAGGGCACAGAAAAACCGAGGCAAATACAGTCCAGAGCAGTCAGTGCTGTGAAATGGTCCTATGCCACTATACTACTCTGGATGCTTTCACATTATGGAGTCAGATTGACTTTGGTTCAGGGATGACAATGAACTAAAGGTTCTTACAAACATTCAAGAAATAACAGCATACTGGGTCGTTGGGCCACATTTTCTGGTTCTATCCACAGGTCCAGGGAGTTCTGGAATGGGTCCTGGAGGTTGCTTTGCCACTTACCCCTTTGCACTATTTTACTGGGATTGCCATTCACTGGTATTTCTAAAAACTTAAGAGCTTATATTTTGACTGCTACCAGCGCGTTAACTCCCTGTAGAGGTCCCTTCTTAGAACCAACTTATCACTGCCATTGCTGAGGTGCCAGTTATGGAATATTTGACCTCTCTCTCAGGTGATTACTAGGGTAAGTTTAATAAAGTGTGGGACCCTTGGCACTGCTCCATTTTTGGATCTATTAATTCCCCAGCCCTTACCTCCTCACAACCTTTAGTTACTGCTCAACTGCATTAACTAAGCAGGTCACCCTTTCTCATAATGTGAGAGATACATGGGAATATCATGTTTTGGATGTTTCCTTGTATCTCTATAAATTTCTTTATATCTCTCTCGTACATTTATTGGTTCACTTCTTGGTTATGTTATAATACCCCTTTGTTTAATGTCCCTACATGGTTGACATTTTGGTTATCGTTGGATAGCTTTTCATGCCCATGCCCTCCCTTAGTATTATTGCTGTGTAGGTTATTATATGCTCTCTGTAGTGAACAGTGAATTTTCTAATATAACTTTTAATGTTCCACCCCAATAAGGGGATGGCTTACATTAATAATTCTCCTGTATTTTACCGTTTGACCACTGTGCTGATAAGATCTCTCTCATACTGTTGTATTTATGTAAAGAGCGGAATAAAGAACCTTTTTTGAACATGTCCATCTAAAGCAGGGATCTCCAAACTACAGCCCTCCAGTTGTTGCGGAACTACACTTCCCATGAGGCATTGTAAAACTCTGACATTCACAGACATGACTAGGCATGATGGGAACTGTAGTTCCTGAACAACTGGTAGGCCATAGTTTGGAGACCCCTGATCTAAAGCGTCAGAGAAATGGTATTTTACAAACAATTCTTTTAAAGGATACACAGATATTGGCTTGAAAAGTTAATTGTTCTGGTTAGATTTATTTTGATGTTTATCCCTAAATGTCTTATCTTTATTTATATACCGTCCATCCTTTTTTGGAAATTAGAGTTTACACATCTGGGAATGCGCTATAGTAAGTAGCCCTACAGGCCAGCCATGTCGACAGGCTTTGGTTCACTTCAAATGGGTGTTGCATTTCTATAAAAGTCAATCAGAATGCAAAACCCACTAAAAGCAGGTCAAATGTGAATTAATTCTGAATTATTTCAGAAGTATTTCTAAGATCATTTGGAGTGATAAATTGAACTATGATCTTTATAATCACAAATATTAAGGCTATATTTGGAAAGAAGTCAATAGGGCCTATGAAGAGAACTATGCCATTCTTGCTGTGTAGCATGGAGGGGGATCTCGGTTTTTCTGAAGGTGTGTGAGCTACAATGGCACAGGGAATTTAGTCAAAATTAGAGACAAGATGATTGCAACATCTTATCGAAAAATACTGGAAAACAATTTGCATTCATCAACCTAGAAGCTGACTGTGGACTTTCCAAGATGACCATGATTAGAAACATAAAAACCAAGTCATCTTTTTACTGGCCTTTAGCAGAAAGTTTGATGGCCAAAGTGGCCATCACAAACACCTGAGCTCAGCCCCACTGAATTACTTTGGTGGATCTCAAACATGCAGTTCATGCTAGACAACTAAAGAATTTGAAGGACCTGGAAACTTTTTGCTGAGAATAATGGACAGCTTTATCACATGAGAAAATACATTTTTTCATCCACAACTATCATAGAAGACAGAAGGCCTAAAAGGGGGCAATACATAATAATAAGATTTAGGCCTCATACACACGGACGTTTTTTGACGCCGGCGTTTTCTGGCCTTTTTTGCAGCTCTCCATGTTAGTCAATGGCCCCATAAAAACGTCGGCATTTTTGAGCTGTAGTGAGCTGAAAGTAGAACCCATGGCCATCGCGTTGAGACTGTAACGTTTTGGCGTTTTTTGACGCTGACGCCGCAAAACGCCAACAAACGCCAACTAATATTGTACCGGCGTTTGACGCTGACGTTTTTAGGTTGAAAATAGCAGAGGGTTGATTTTTTTAAAAAAAATGCCTATTGATGCCGACGCTCACTAACGCCGATGCATAACGCCAAAAACGCTGATTTTTTTTTCCTTGACGTCGGGCCCGACGTTTTGTTTATTTTTAAAGATACGCCCATGTGTATGAGGCCTTAAAAATCAGCAAACTTTTCAATGGGACAATTTTAATATTTCACTTTATTGTTACGGTTTAACGATTGCGCTACATTGTGATGCCGAATAGCAAAATTAAATCATGCTAAAAATACAAGAAACAGGTTTGGTTAAATCACTGATGTTTTCTTAAAAATGGTTCACATTCTACTTGGGGTAAAACTTATTAGCACAATTATAAACTGAAGATCAATGCATTACCCTGTCCCAAAGATAAGCGTGCATGAAGATGCAAAATCATTATTGTACCTTCCCCCTCGTTCTGTAGATCACCATTATTTCTACATAGTCTGGGGATAGCCATGTCTTCCAGGCTGAGGAACTCTGCAACTCCATTACAAGTGTCACGCTAAAGATAGGATGGATTGGTCATTATTCTCTAAGGGCAGATCCCTGTTCCGCTTCTCAACGCATGAGTCAGATTTTAATTGAGCTACAGAGATCTGGTAATCATTATGCCGGCCTCAGGCAGAGAAGAGGATGTTTTAAATCACCAAGGCAGTAACACTGGTATCTGTGTTAGGCCCCTTTCACACTTATGCGACTTGTCCTGTGATTTGGGACTGCAAAGTCGCGCTGACTTCAAAGTAGTCCCTGCATTACTTTAGCCCAACTTTGATGCAACTTGAGGTCCATAGACTTAAATGTTAAACCCTCAAAGTCGCATGCAAATCGCACCTGAATAATATAGAAGTTATTTCCGTACGACCTTGTAATAGGTTTTCATTGCGCCAAATTGCAACAAAGTCGCACTGATCTGAAATCGTGGCGAAATCACACCAAAATCGCATCGCACAAGTGTGAAAGGGGCCTTAGACACAATTGTAATTATGATACCACAAATCGACAAGTTTTCAGACCAGTGACCAGTCACAGCTATCCCTATAGTAGAATGCTAGCAAGAGGATGCTGAACTACCACGTCTTTCATGCCATAATAAATACTATATTTTGCCTTTTAAAAATGGAACAATAATCATTTTCACTGAATTACAACATGCTTAACATTCTTCAAATAACTGCAGTAATTTCTAAAACCCATTACATTCCACATTTAATTAGATGTATGTAGGAGTGTCTTTGTATAGTTAAAATAAAGCTTGTTTCTATATGAAAGTGTTGTAGTGACAAAGATTAGAGCCACATACTTGGTTTGTCAGTATAATTTTAAGTTTGTGTTCCTTCGCCATATTTTGCTTATGTCCCACAGCCATAGTCATCTCAGACATTACTTGGCAAGCATATATGGCCCATCACTTAATATCACCGATATTCCCTACAAATGCTCTGATTTTAACAAAATTGTATCCCGACTTTAGGGCACGTTTGGCAAGTTGGACACCACTGGCAACTATACAATCTTCAAGAGACGGCCAAGTGTCTCCTAAGGAAGATGAGTGGGGAGACATTTGCCTGTCCTTAGCCATGCTAGTATCTTCTGCAGCCTTTACTGTTTAATCATCTCTGCAACAAATCTGCTGCCAATTATTGTCTGCCTTTTGAATGAGAAAAGGAGATGATCGACCCATCTGAATATTCAACAATTTGGAAACTTGCTGCATGCGATGAACAGTGTTTCCAACAGTTGGTAAAGTTCATCACCATTCCCAGGGCCTAACCTTCTCTCTAGTGTCACATCAACCTATCAGATACTTTATGGCCACCCTAGAACTCCTACAATTTTTGTTCATGTATCACTGTATGTGTTATATATACACTCACTGGCCACTTTATTAGGCACACCTGTTCAATTGCTTGGTAACACAAATTGCTAATCAGCCAAGCACATGGCAGCAACTCAATGCATTTAGGCATCAAGACACCGTGAAGAACACTTGCTGAAGTTCAAACCGAGCATCAGAAAGGGGATTTAACCACTTCCTTACTGGGCACTTAAACCCCCCTCCTGCCCAGACCAATTTTCGGCTTTCAGCGCTGTTGCATTTTGAATGACTATTGCGCGGTCGTGCAACGTTGTACCCAAATAAAATTTGCGTCCTTTTTTTCCCACAAATAGAGCTTTCTTTTGGTGGTATTTGATCCCCTCTGCATCATTTCTGATCACCGCTATAAACAAAAAAATGAGTGACAATTTTGCAAAAAAGAACTATATTTTTTACTTTTTGCTAAAATACAAATCCATAAAAAAAAAAAAAATATTCATCAGTTTAGGCCGATATATATTCTTCTACATATTTTTGGTTAAAAAAAAAAATCGCAATCGGCGTATATTGATTGGTTTGCGCAAAAGTTATCGCGTCCACAAACTATGGGAATTGATTTATGGCGTTTTTATTTTATTTTTTTTACTACGAATGGTGGTGATCTGCAATTTTTATCGGGACTGCGATACTGCAGCAGAAATGTCGGACATTTTTTACACATTTTTGGGACCAATGACATTTATACAGCGATCAGAAGTTTAAATATCCACTGATTACTGTGTAAATGTCATTGGCAGTGAAGGGGTTAACCTGCAGGGGGCAGTGAAGGGGTTAACAAATGTTCCCTGGGCGTGTTCTAACTGTGGGGGGGGGGCTGGCCGGGACATAACAGATCTATCTGATCCCAGTGACAGGACTCAGTGGATCTGTCATGTCCCCTGTCACAGAATGGAGAACCGCCGTGTTTACATTGGCGGTTCCCAGTTCTGCAGCTCTGTCAGGCGATCGTGGGTCTTGAGCGGACATTGAGTCCGCCCGACCCACGGGCACGCCCGCGCCACTGCCGCCAGGGGGCGCGCCGGGAGTGTGCACAGGGGAAGACGTCCCAGCATTTCAGATCCGCGCTGGAGCCATACTTCGGCAATAGCGCGGATCTGTAGGGGTTAAGTGAGTATGAACATGGCATGGTTGTTGGTGCCAGATGGGCTGGTCTGAGTACTGCTGATCTACTGGGATTTTCATGCACAATCATCTCTAGGGTTTACAGAGATGGGCCGAAAAAGAGAAAATATCCAGTGAGTGGCGGTTGTAAGGACGAAAATGCCTTGCTGATGTCAGAGGTCAGGAGAATGTGCAGACTGGTTCAAAATGATAGAAAGGCAACAGCAACTCAAATAACCACTCGTTACAACCAAGGAATGCAGAATACCATCTCTGAATGCACAACACATTGAACCTTGAATCAGATGGGCTACAGCAGCTGAAAACCACACCGGGTGCCATTCCTGTCAGCTAAAAACAGAAACTGAGGCTACAATTAGCACAGGCTCACCAAAATTGGACAGTAGAAGATTGTAAAAACGTTGCCAGGTCTGATGAGTCTCGATTTCAGCTGTGACATTCAGGCGGTAGGGTCAGAATTTGGTGTAAACAACATGAAAGCATGGATCCATCTTGCCTTGTATCAACGGTTCAGGCTGGTGGTGGTGTAATGGTGTGGGGGATATTTTCTTGGCACACTTTGGGCCCCTTAGTAACAATTGAGCATTGTTTAAACGCCACGGCCTACCTGAGTATTGTTGCTGACCATGTCCATCCCTTTATGACTACAGTGACCCCCATCTTCTGATGGCTCCTTCCAGCAGGATAATGCACCATGCCACAAAGCTCAAATCATCTCACCATTGGTTTCTTGAACATGACAATGAGGTCACTGCACTCCAATGGCCTCCACACTCACCAGATCTCATCCAATAGAGCACCTTTGGGATGTGGTGGAACAGGAGATTCGCACCATGGATGTGCAGCCGACAAATCTGCAGCAACTGGGTGAACGTATCATGTCAATATGGACCAAAATCTCTGAGGAACGTTTCCAACACCTTGCTGAGTCTATGCCAGGAAGAATTAGGGCAGTTCTGAAGGCAAAAAGGGGGGCCAACCCAGTACTAGCAAGGTGTACCGAATAAAGTGGCCAGTGAGTGAATATCACCACTAACAAATGAACTCTAATACAAGGGTTTAGGCAGAGATGTAGAAGATGTTTTCCTGCAGACCCTATATGTAAGCGAATCAGAAAATACCCTGAAACAAGGAATGAATTGACGCAGATTTACAATAACTAAACCTGATGTGTCTGTAGCTGCCCATTTCTGTAGCAGCAGCAGCTACTTGAATGCTCTGAGGGTGACAGCGCTGATGGGGAACTTCAAATCACAGAAATGAGAGGCTGGAATGGATATATAAAACTATCCAAAATGTGTGAGCTCTGGACTCTGACCTAAATAAAGACAGAAATTGTATGGGCCACTATGATTTTAATTGAAACCAATTTAACTGAAACTCTCTCTACTGTAGAAGGCGGTCTTCTCTAAAGGCTGTGATCATAGTTGTGCAAAAATTCTGAGACTTCAACAAGCTCACACAGAGGAGAACTACAGGCTTAAATATTTCAGCTGCAGGATAGTCCAAAAATCAACTTTTGCATGTATCCTTGTTCTCCACTGTAAGGGGGGATATTTCCCTGATCACCACTGTAAGGGGGCATTCTTCCGTGAACATCATGGTAAGGGGTGGCATTCTTCCGTGAACATCATGGTAAGGGGGGCATTCTTCCGTGAACATCATGGTAAGGGGTGGCATTCTTCCATGAACATGATAAGGGGTGGCATTCTTCCACGAAAATCATGGTAAGGGGGGCATTCTTCCATGATCATGGTAAGGGTGCATTCTTCCATGAACATCATGGTAAAGGGGGGCATTCTTCCGTGAACATCATGGTAAGGGGGGCATTCTTCCGTGAACATCCTTCTTACGGGGGGAATGGTACTACAAATACCTTCTTACGGGGGGAATGGTACT
>BLSH010416348.1:517888-541064 GCA_018402905.1 Glandirana rugosa | reverse complement strand
CCGTGAACATCATGGTAAGGGGGGCATTCTTCCATGAACATTATGGTAAGGTGAGCATTCTTCCATGATCATGATAAGGGGGGCATTCTTCCATGATCATGGTAAGGCGGGCATTCTTCCATGATAATCATGGTAAGGGGGGCATTCTTCCATGATAATCATGGTAAGGGGGGCATTCTTCCATAAACATCATGGTAAGGGGGGCATTCTTCCATAAACATCATGGTAAGGGGGGCATTCTTCCATAAACATCATGGTAAGGGGGGCATTCTTCCATAAACATCATGGTAAGGGGGGGCATTCTTCCATGATCAGGGCAAGGGGAGCATTCTTCCATGATCATGTTAAGGGGGGCATTCTTCCATGAACATCATGGTAAAGGGGGGGGGGGGGCATTCTATCATAAAAATCATGTCAAGGGGGGTATTCTATCATAAAAATCATGGCAAGGGGAGCATTCTTCCATGAACATCATGGCAAGTGGAGCATTCTTCCATGAGCATCATGGTAAGGCGGGCATTCTTCAACGAACATCATGGTAAGGGGGGCATTCCTCAAAGAACATCATGTTAAGGGGGGCATTCTTCCATGAACATCATGTTAAGAGGGCCTTGTTTCTGCTGCCTTCAGGTGTGAAGTGTTACAGGAAATCTTATCTGCAAATGAATCAATTTCTCATTAAACCTTTCAGTTCTGACAACATGGTGTACATTTTAAAATTTCACACCAGCTACAACCACTTGCGTCTTAGAAAGGAAACATTTTCTCATCAGCAGTATATAGCAGTCTTGTGACTTCTATCAGTGTCTGGTTAAAGCTTGTAGGAGGAGTTTTCATTCTACTCTGACTGTCCTATGAGGTTGCAGGGCCCTAGACCCTCTGTCTGGCCAGTGCTGATTGGCCCTGTACTGATCACATGCACGATCCCAAGAAAAAAAAAAAACTAGCAATACACACCAAACTGAGAATGTGCAGAGTGAGTGGAAGAAGGGGAGGTTTACAGAAGACCGGATCAAACAGCCTTTTCACACAATGCAGAGGATTAACCCCTTAGGTTCCACAGTGAGTATAACAAGCATGCTTTACTGCATATACAGACTGATTTTACTGTTGTGGGTCTAGTAACACTAACTATGTTTACCGAATCATAGATTTTGAAAAATACAAAATCCTATCTTAGAACTGCAAACATAATTTCATAGATCAATCAGGCTCCTTTGTAAAACTTGAAAATGACTTGCGCTCTATACTAAAGGCATCTAATTGGTTTCTGAGGGGAACACCTCAATAGTTTTCAAAGTGAACATAAGTACTTTAAGGCTGGGATCATACCATCCGACACAGTAACAGTCAGACTTTTGATCCTACTTCGCCCTGCAACATCGGTCCCACTTCTGTCCGACTTGAATGAACAAGATAAGATTTTGCTCTGACTTTGAGATAGTGACTTGTCCTTTGACCAATCAAAGCAATCCCAGTGTGAGATAAATTCCTTTAACTGCTGCTGTAATCACCAAGTCGGATGTCACAAGTCGGATGGTTAGAACAAGGATCCGACTTTGATCCAACTTCAATGGTATTCAATGGGCTGAAGTAGGACCAAAGTTGGACCAAAGTAGTACAGGAACCTTTTTCAAAGTCGGACCGACTTGTGTCCAGAGGTAGGCAACCTGCGGCCCTCCAGCTGTTGTAGAACTACATTTCCCATGAGACATTGCAAGGCTGATTGGTACAATTACTCCCAGAGGCATGATGGTACTTGTTGTTTTGCAACAGCTGGAGGGCTGCAGGTTGCCTACCCCTGCTTGTGTCGGACCAGTTAAGACGGCTCTCATAGGGAAACATTGATTTGGTGACGTAATGCGACTTGTGCACACAATGTTGGTCCGTTTGTCTGACAAGTGTGAACCTAGCCTTAAGACTAAGTTTACTTTTTTTTTTTAAATTCCAGCTCCCCTATGTACCAATATAGCATACATGTACTTTTTTTGCAAAAATATCAAAGCGTTCCATAAAATCTACAGACACTTACCTTACTGTCCTCCACCCATGTTTCCAAACGTATCTATTGCTTCTCCCTTACTTCCTGAACAGACTATAGGTCATGACACAGGAAGGAGTTGACCAACTGACCTTATTAGCACACACCCTGCATCATCCCCCCCTCCTACCTACCCACCCACTCCCAGCTGCACGTTTTTTAAATGAAATGCAATCAATCAGTGATCACCCTTCTCACTACACAATATACAATCCGATCGCATAGTGTATGGCCATCTTTATACAAGTACATAGGAGGGAGTGGACAGAAACACTCAGCTGTCAAGACCCATTCACAACTCTGCATAGCGGGAACTCGCATTTCCACATGCTTTTTTTTTTTGTTTAGTGAGGGGGGAGGCGTTTTGGGGCATTTTCACTTGTCACACAGAGCAGCCCATCCAGCCGAATGGGCTCCCCTACACGCAGCGATCGCCCCAAAGAAACTACAGAACTTTTTTTAGAGCGGCGCTTGGTGCGTTTTTTACTGCGATTTTTGGTGCCGTGCATTTCTGAAATGCAAGGAAATGCACAGATGTTAATGGAGCCTCATTGTTCTTGTGTTACCGCACCAATTTCACTTTCAGGCCCCATTCACATCTAGCATAGTGGAAGCGCACGTTTTGTGGCTCGTTTTTCCTGTGACACGCATAGGGCAACCTGTTGATTTCAATTGGCTGTGCTATATGTGGCTTATGGGACATTTTGGCGTTTTGTGGGTTCCGTGTTTTCTTACTGTGCATTTTGCAGCATTTGCCACTCCTTTTTTCACATGAAAAAATGTGTGTTCGCTTCTGTGTTTGGTGTACCATTAACAATTAATAGCACTGCAAGTGCAACTAGTAATTTTAGGTGTATAAAAGTGGCCATACACTATACAATCTGATTGTACAATTTGCTTTAGATTTACCAAATGTATATAATAGAAGGAAACACCTACCTAGCCAATCACTCTATATCCAATCAGGCAGGCCCTTGAACTACATAACTGATGGCAGATCTAAAGGAGATTGTACAATCAGATTGTATAGTGTATGGCCATCTTTATACACCTAAAATTACTAGTTGCCCTTTCAGTGACATTAATTGTTAACAGCTCACCAAACACAGAAGCAAAAACATTTTTTCATGTGAAAAAAACAAGTGGCAAATGCTGCAAAATACTCAACCCACAAAATGCCAAAATGTCCCATAAGCCACATGTAATGCAGCCAATTGAAATCAACAGGCTGCCCTATGCGTGTCACAGGAAAAACGAGCCACAAAACGTGCGCTCCCACTATGCTAGATGTAAATGGGGCCTGAAAGTGAAATTGGTGGGGTAACACAAGAACGAGGCCCTATTCACAGCTGTGCATTTCCTTGCATTTCAGAAATGCGCGGCACCAAAAGAACGCACCAAGCTCTGCTCTACAAAAATGGTTCTGAAGCTTCTTTGGGGGCGATTGTTGCGTGTAGGGCGGCCAGTTCAGGTGGATGGGCTGCCCTATGTGCTTTGAGTGAAAATGCCCCAAAACACCTCCCCCTCGCTAAAAAAAAAAAAAAGCATGTGGGAATGCGAGTTCCCGCTATGCAGAGTTGTGAACAGTGTTTGACAGCGTCCACTCCCTCGTATGGACTTGTATAAAGATGGCCATACACTATGCAATCGGATTGTATATTGTGTATTTAGTGAGAAGGGTGATCACTGATTGCATTTCATTTAAAAAACATGCAGCTGGGAGTGGGTGGGTAGGTAGGAGGGGGGATGATGCAGGGTGTGCGCTAATGAGGTCAGCTGGTCAACTCCTTCCTGTGTCATGACGTATAGTCTGTTCAGGAAGGGAGAAGCAATAGATACGTTTGGAAACATGGGTGGAGAACAGTAAGGTAAGTGTCTGTAGATTTTATGGAAAGCTTTGACATTTTTGCAAAAAAAGTACATGAATGCTATATTGGTACATAGGGGAGCTGGAATTAAAAAAAAAAAAAAGTGTACAAAGATGAACTTCGCCTATAACACAAAAAATAATTTGCATTCTTCATGATCACAGTTCCTTGTCTGACCCCTTCTTTGGCTCCTGTAGAGTTACACGGGATGAAATCATTGATGAAGACAGCAGCAGATTTTACATTTGTGTTCTGCCACCCTGCTTTCCATCTCAGACGGTTTATAGAATGAATTCGTCATCAGCATTTAATGTGACGGACAACAAAAGACCATACAACCCCTGCACACAAAACCCGAGCCAACAGAGCCAAGCATGCAGGCTCAGATGTGTTGTCTAAACCATGGAGGGCTACGGCCGCGCTTAGTAATACATGAAAGAGCAAGAACACGAGAAAATGAATTGTCTGATCATATGAAGATGATGGCCTGTCTCAGGCAGCTATCATGATTAAGCGAACGGAGGTTTGTGAAACGCGTTAATCTTCCTTCCGTCTGTCCAGTCTTGTTTCCTGCATATGGATTTTATGGATGTTTTGATGGAATTACAATCATTACAACTTTTGCTTTACTTCCTTTGAGTGCTGTCAAACACTTAGTTTCTTTCACCGCTTTACAAAGTACCAAATTTTTTAAAAATGGGATGGGCCCAAACAATATTTTTTTCTAAACGGGAGGAATCAGAAGTAAAAGCCAGACGGAAGAATTAAAAATCAAAAATATTATAAAAATAAGAAGAAGCAGCAGCTGTGAAGAAGACAACCATGGGCTTTAATAAAGCTCTGAGCTCTCATCACCTGTCAGCTCTGAGTGTTTTCATTCGGCGCGGTTAAGTTGTCGCCTGTCCATGAAGCTCAGAAATTCCATCTGTATTAATATTCAGCATCTTCGGCCCTCGTACTTGTTATGCGGAGGAATTCTGTTTACACTGCATTAAAATTCAGGTGCTGATTCCCCCACATTTCACGCTGTTAATCTCTGATACAATGTACGACAGACTTCCATTATATGAAAATGAGTGTGTTCAGCTATGACAAATATTGCTTTATTTAAACTATTCTACATGGCAACAGAAAAAAAAAAGTCTTGCTGGTTGTCCTCTACACTAGGGAATGCTACAATAAGCATTACACCGGAGCAGTGGTATTCATGTCTGTTTGCTCACAGCCCAAAGATGGTGCATGCTTTTCAAAATCTAGGGGCTAAGCTGCAATAAACAGTAAAAAAATGATTATACCTGGACTTTAAGGCCTACATCCCACTGAAGATTTTGTTGACAACTTGCCAGTGTCAGGACTGCCAGGACTTATCCTGCCTTCCATTGTGGCGTTGTCCCCTGCTGTGTTTCAATTGGCGAGGAAGAAACTTCCTTTAGGAAAATCAAAAAATAAATCCATTTATATGTCTGCATGTTAAAGCGATACTTATAGGGGATCTTCTTCAGCCCACCCCAAAAAATTAAAAGTCAGCAGCTACAAAAAGCTGTAGCTGCTGACTTTTAATAAGACAACACTAAACTGCCAAGGGACCCAGCATTGGCTTCACCTGGGCTGGTTCTTCACTGGTCTTCAGTGCCAGCATGGTTACTTTGGGAAGCCATCAGTGACTCATTGCACCCAGGAGGCTCTGAATGGTCCCACGGCCTACTGGGACCTGTGATGTGTCCCAGAAGGCTGCGGGCAAAAAGAGGGGGTCTGAATTTCTGCTCTGATCACTTAGATCAGGGTTTCTCAACCAGGGTTCCGTGGAACCCTAGGGTTCCTCCAGAGGTTGCTAGCAATGGTTAATTTCTACCTCTCAGATAAATTCCCAATGACATCACTGATCTTTTTAGCTATCTGTAAGGGGTAATTCTTCCCAATGACCACAAGTGTAAGGAGCATTCTTCCCACTGACCATCACACTAATGTATCATGAGTTGTAGATTTTTAATTTTTAGCAGGGGTTCCCCGAGACTGGAGAACTATTTCAAGTGTTGAAAAGGTTGAGAAAGGCTGACTTAGATGATCCAAGCAGAAGTGGGAACCTATCGAAACTAGATAACCACCTCCCCCCCTCACAAAGAGTGTAAAAAAAACAGTAGAGGAGGCGGAAAACCTGAACTTCCTCTTTTGGGTGAAGTTCCTCTTTATTCCCCCACCCCTCTAGTGCTGTAGTGCTCTTCAAAGCACATACTCACCAGAAAGGCTATGTACAGCACAGTGATGATGTCACTGCTACTAGAACAAGATAAGAACTTGGCTTGCAAAGGAATTTGGCGCCCACAAAGCAGATTTATATGTGGCCATTGTTGAGTAGACCTTAATAAAACATTTTGTGCTTGGAGATCATCTTTGAGAATCAAAATGTATTATCAAAAAAAAGAAAAGTAAAGCTACCTTAGACCCTGGCTTCCGGCCTGTCAGTCTAGGTACCGATGATGTCTCCTGTGATGTCGGAGGATACCATACCTTGAAAGAATGTGTTCCTGCCAATGTGTAATGCAGCCCTCAACGGGTCACAAAACACACACTATAATGTCTCAACCAGTTATTGACTTACCCCAGAGGAACCCTTGAAATCATTTTCAGGTTCTCAGGGAACCCCTGCTAAAAAAAGAATTATGCCTACAGCTCATGATACATTAGCTTGATTTATATGCCAAAGAAAGACTTTTAATGTACAGTAAGAAGAATTAATGTGGGGTACTTGGTGTTCACTATTATCATTAGTGGTTAGTTTGGAAGTAGTGGAAAATGCATTGCATTGGTGATGAGTGCAAGTGGGAGATCAATCCACCATTGCTCAAAGCTCAAGGAACCCTTAGCACCCTCAGGAGGAACCCTAGTTGAGAAACATTGTACTTTGCACTGTGTAACACAGGAAATAGACTGGGGCTTTCCATTAACCTCTTAGTGCCGGCGTCTCCTGGCCCTTTAAAAGGTTTATGAGGCAGGGAGGCGGGGCAGGGTTTAAGACCACGTGACCGCTGTGATTGGCTGTTACAGTGGTCACGTGATCCGAAAACTCCCGATCGCAAGGAGCGATCAGGAGCTTTCAGTTAGATGATGGTAACGGTGCCGGGAGCGCACACTTTCGGCACAGGTGTATGGACAGCAAATCCCGCAAATATGTGGCTCCTCGGCGCTAAGGACCAAGTGCCATGAGGCCGCATATTTGTGTGCAGCCGGTGCCAAGGGGTTAAACTAATTAAGATCGAATTCTAGGCAGATATAAAAGAAACAAATGAATGCAGCTCCGCGTTCATAAAAACATAAATAAATGTATTTTTTTAAATGCAAGCAGTGTAAGTACCTGAATATGACCTGATAGCTTTAGCAGTCCCTACAAAGTAGGGATGGAGTGTGCAAGGAAGAAGCAGTACCAGAAGCATGTAGATAAGGAGTCTTCTTTTTCAAATGTTGCTTAATGCATTGGCAAACTTTCTTAGATCTAGTCTGTCTGGACAGTAATTCAGTTGCTGATTTGGCACCATCCACAGGCAGCTTAACTCTTCAATAAGACACAGACTTGAATCCAATACAATGTTACTACATATTATTGCAGACCGAGGATGTTTTTTCAGTCTTGTGAAGTGTAAAAAGGCAATGACTTTCCTAAGCCCTGTCACTGTGAATAACTAACACTGATTGAGGGAATATGGAAGAATTGGAGACAGTTTAGCTAGGACTGAACTAACCGGCACTAAATAGGAAGTTAGAACATCTGTGTATGTCAGCATACTACAGAATAATAATAACCTGAGGCAGTTCAATGCAACACAGAAAAACTACATAAAAAAGGGGTAGAACAGGGGGAGAAAGTGCTGAGAGAAGAGTTCATCACTGTGCTGCTAACAGGCTGGGGCAGCTTCAGGACAACCAAGGCTCAGAGGAAGAGGGTTAAAAGATCCAATTGAGGACATCTAGTGGCAGAAAAAAAGTTCTGAATAGAAGGTGAATATTGCATCAAAAATCAGATTTTGTTTTTTTTTTAATGTTTGATGGGGTTTTCATTTTGATTTTATTTTTGGCTGCAGCTCAACTTTAAATGATGTCAATTTGTTCTGACAGCTTTGATTTCAAGGCGCAATCGATCTCCAATATTTGGCATAAAAATACACACAAGGGACCAACTTCCCTTTGCTGTTTACCAGTACAAAGCTCTCTGGAAACACCAAATCCTACTTGAATTTCTCTTCAGGATCTGTTGTGCGCATATGTATTCCAACGTCCATTAATCACAATCCCCTGCAGTGTTAAGAGTTAATTTATGCAAAAGAAGTGTTGCTTTTCCTATAATCTGACAGCAAACACAGAGTGGTGCAAAAAAACCCATCTGATGCCACCAAAAACTGCTGAATACTGGGAAATATGCACATTACATCATGAACAGTGCGATCGGTTTGCCAAGTGACAGTATTTTACATATTTTTAGAATGTATAGTCTTCATATCTTTTTTGTTAGATAAAGGATTTAAAAGAGAAGTATGGCTAAGGCTTGTTTGTTGTGGGTCATAGGCGTGCACTTACTTTTGCTCTTCTGTGACCCATAATCAGCCATCAGTGGGTTAAAGCCCACTGTCGGCGGATGTCACAGAACTGTTCCAGGCTATGGATGTATCCCGACAATAATGTCAGAATCCACCCAGATGCCTAACTGGCAGCTGGCTCAGCATCTCAGTGCTCTGCTGAAAGCCTAAGCCAACCACTGCCATCCCTCCCCAGCACAGTTTTACAGTGACAGTCATTGCTCTCTGCTCAGAGCGGACCTGAGAACTAAGCAATCAGCTGAACATTGCGCAATATAAAGACGTGGAATTATAAAGATGGCAGCTGCAATTTTTTTAATGCTGCAGAACTGCTCATTAAATATTTTAGATATATATTTATCAATAAATACAAAGCTTCCTCTGTTCGCCCGAAGTTGAGAGGCAAGCAGATGACGTCAAGATTTACACCTCAACCAACCAGAGGAAGCCTTGTCTTGTATTCACTGATAAAAAAATACAAGGCTTCTCCTGAATGGCAGAAAAGCACTGAGCCCAGCTCAATAATTCTGGAAGCAATAGGCAAATCCTACAGTGCAGTATGGCACACACAGCGGCCATATTATTCTTAAAGGAAACAGATTGTTTGGACCAGCTTGGCCCAAAACAAATTAGTTAAAGTGAAATTAAACTTGACTGTCAACCTTAAAGGGATTGTAAAGACTTTTTAAAATAACAAGCATGATATACTTACCTGGCCTGTCCAGTGGAATTGCATAGAGCAGCCCCAAACCTACTCTTCCTAGGTCCCCTGTGGTGCTCCTGGCTCCTCCTCTTCTTGGAGTACCACTATAGGAAGCCACTTCCTATGGTGGCACACCTGCAGGCTCAATCCCGAGCCATGCTGCCTGCATCCATAGACACAGATAGCGCAGCTTGGCCTGGCCTCCAGCTCCCTTGTCACAAGATTTGACTGACAGCAAAGGCTGTGAGAGTGGGGAGAGCACTTACAGATTGACAGAGTGCTGGATCGAGTGAGGACTCGGGTAAGTGTAAGTAGAGGTTGAGGGGCATACAGTTATCTAAACATTTACTTTAAAGCAGGGAATACATTAATGTAAAAAATGTTTAGGCTTTAGAATCACCTAAAGGTTTAGTTCACCTTTGCCACTAATATCATACTTGGGATGTGACCTCTGGATTACAAGACTAGTACCATTATACGGTCATAAGTTTATAACACAGCATTTCTAATCCTGTTACAAACCGTTCAGGCTGCAAAAATCAAGAAGAATTTTGTAGCTTACTTTTTTCCCCCTACACTGCCAAATCCTTCAGGATACAACTTTCCACGCTCGTATATGATGTAACTCAGGCCAACTCCTGTCTATGTTCTTTCTGCATGCTACTAGGCAGGGGTCTTAGGCGAAGGTGAAAGAAGGAATACGAAAACTCAAAATTCCAAGGTGGGAAGGATTAAAAGCAATTACAATGGCAGGGAAATTTTGGATGGACTGAGCTTTTGATTATCATTTGGATCAAGTTGGGATTGAATGACCACAGATAAACAACTCATTGATAAAGATGTTCCTACTTACACAAATAAAAGGTTCACAAGAAACATTTTTAGTTTAGTTTAGTTATATGGGCTCCATACCAAGAGGTGGAGGTAAAAAGACACTAATAAGATTGTGGTTTTTAATTCCTATTTTTATTTGCCAACCAATGTTTAGATGTGGTCATTCTGACTCTTTCAAACGGTTTGGAGATATGCGATTTCATACTTGGCATCCTTATTTTTTAAGGCTCAGTCCACCCAAACTGATGTTTCAATTTTGGTAGATGCAGAGAATTAAATCTCTACATTTCTAATATCTCAAAGGAACCCAGTAATAAAACCTCCATATTTCACATTTGTTGCTGCCATTGAGGTTCTAATCTCCCAGTTAGTGATAGAGAAACACAGAAAAGTGATGGCAAAAAAAAAGGTTAAGCAGTCCATCAAGTCTGCCCGTTGTTTTTTTATTATACATGTTTTGCAATTTTTTTTTGTTTTTTCGTTAACTTTTTTTTGGCTGAATATAGATCTATGTTCATCCCAAGCACATTTGAAGCCATTTAATGTTGACTGGCTTACTACCTCTGCTGGAATTTTGTTCCAAGCATCAACTACCCTATCCAAAGCACCGAGGAGGATAACTGAAAACTCCAAGTTGGGATAAATTAGACGCAATAACAATGAACTTTTGGATGGCCTGACCCTTTAAAGATGAATTCCAGGCATGGTACACGTCCATAGGTCGTGCGCGCATATGTAAACAGCAATCACATCATAAATGTGAGTTTTCGTCACAGAGTAAGAGCAATAATTCTAGCACCACACCCCCTGTGTAACTCTAAACTGGTGACCTATAAAAGGTTTTAGATGCTATAGTTTGTTGCCATTCCATGGACATACACAAGTGTAAAGCGTGACATGTTAGGTATCTATTTACTCGGCGTAACATCATATTTTATATTTGATAAAATAAATTGGGTATTCTATTGTGTTTGTTGCAACAATAACCATTCTATTCTATAGGGCCTCTGCTTAAAAAATATATGTTTGGGAGTTTGAAGTAATTTTCTAGCAAGAAAAAAAAAAAAAAAAAAAAAAAGCAGATTTTTATATGTATGAGAGAAACGTCAGAACTAACCCAGTTTGAAGTGGTCAAGGCAGAACTAAACTCTCTCAATCAACATTGATTATTTTTACTCCTTATGCTGCTAGCATTAGTAAATAGATGGGAAAGTGTGACGGAAGCACTTGGTAACCCAATTAGGTGCTTCCGCCAAACAGTGACTCCAGCCCACCAAACCGTTCCAGCAGACCGAGAGCTAATTCTTGCCCTTTACCCTAAGCATCACACACAGTCAAGATTTTGAGATAATATCCAAAGAAATTACTATGTAGTAAACAGAAATACAGGTTTTTATACACTTCAAAAGTAGGTCAATCACCACATGAACAATAAAGCCAAATAATTACCCAAAACATCACACAATTGTTTAGATAACGAGGTAGAGCTGACACAAGGTTAATCCAATCATCGATACCTTCAAGAGTTAGCCAAATTAGCCAGCAGACAGAAACAATAGGTGACTCAATTAACAATGGGAATGCACACAACAAACAGTAATCCACTCCACCTCAGACTGGCCGGCAACAGCTTACAACAGTCTATGAGACAAACTCATACAATGTTTCAGTAGTCTGAAAAGGTGGAATAGATCTTGAGGGATATTGTTAACAAATATTTCTGTCCTAAGTGAAAGAGCCTCCCCAACAGCCTGCAGAAGGGCCACCTTATTTCCTCTGACCATTAACCTGTACAGGGTTAATATTACACCTTTCCATCCACTCCAGAAGGGAACCTTTATTGTCCTTTCTCAGAGAAGTAATCCAAGCCTCACTCTCAGCATCCATTAGGTTGCTGTCCATCATTATAGAATGATCTGCTCTCTCCATGGGCCATAATCAGTGGGTAGGAGGGTTGCCCCTAGCCCTCTCCAAAATGCCCCTGTCCTGGTTGGGTCAGTCACAGAAAACATATCTTATTTACTTGTCTTAAACTTTTTTTTTTAACATTTCTTCAGGTCCTTGCTGGCTTCCAAAAGTCTAGGCTAATGATGGTATACATCCCAGGAGCCTTCAGGGGAGGAGGGTCTTACTCGGTAAACCTAAGGGCAGATGGATTCCAGGAAGTAAATGCTACATGAATCATATGCCCTTCCTCATATTGGCAATGGGAATAAATGCTAAAGTGTGGGGGAGGTTGTTGATAAAAGTGATGTCTCAACAACTAAAGAATGGAGACATGGATGGATGGGCAAGTTTGCTTTGAGTGCTAAAAATTAAGTAAATAGTGTTTTTGTTTTATGATGCTTAGATGCAATGTATTTCCACTTAGATTATCATTCTGTTCAGGTTGAATTTGGATGACTCTACAGATAGAGCCTAAAAATCCATAAGACAAACAAAAAAGGAATGACTATGAAACCAAAACACAAAAATAAAGGCCTGGTGGCATTGCCGCAAAAGAAAAGTTTACCCTCTCCTGAAGGAAATCATGTAGTTACTTTTTAGAAGATGAAAGGTGGAAAGCCTATGTATACAAATAGGTGACTTTCAAAGCCTGTTTTAAAAAACAAGGATCAAAGAAAGTAAGAGGACTACACAAAAAGGCAACACGTAAACATGAATCTTGAAGAAGATATTTGTAACAAGTAATGAGAAAATCCCTTTGATCTTTTGGGCCTAGGAGGATTACATTTGAGAGATAAAAATACACCGAAAGCCTAATCTCAACATGAAACAGTTTGTGACCAGAGGAGTGTACCGTAATCACAACAAAGAGGTACATCATAAAACAGAACATTACTCGCAACAAAATCGGAATAAATAAAATCCCTTTGTCGTTCAGATCACTACCATTAAACCTCCAGGCAAATACATAGATAAAATTAAAATGATGTATTAATTTTATAAACAATATTATTAAAGTACACCTGACACTAACTTTGGAAATTGAAACTGAATGTATGACACAAAAAAAAAAGGTTTCCTTCAGTGAAAACTAAACGTCAAAATGACCAGCAAAACTAAAGGCCAATGCAGCTACAAAAAGTTGCATGCAAATGTTGACTTCTCTGCCAAAAGTCTAGCTCCGCCTCTTCCTGCCTCTCAATCCACCCCATTGGTCTTAAGATGATCAACAAACTCATTCAGGGGTGTTCACCGTGGCCGTTAAGCCCTCTGATGTGGTCTGCGACCTCAAACCAGGGAAGTGCATGACCATGCTCTGGGTTAACAGGTTGGCAAGCTCAGATCTCGTTCAATGGGCTGCCGACCCTCCACCTCAGAGCATCAGTCAGGGCCGCCGAAAAGGGTACCTCCAGGCCTCCTGTAGCCCAGACAGAAAGGGAATTGGTGCGACGAGGCCGAAGGACACTTACAGAATGATGCACTGTGTCTGTATCTCTCCCTCCAGAAGCTGAAAGCCTGTTTCTCCCCCTGACTCTCCCATAAGCTTTCAAGCTGCTGGAGGGAAAGACACAGTGCATTGTTCTGTAATTGTCCTCTCGTCCTGCCACACCGATCCTCCTCCCCGTGATGCCGACATCTGATTCCCCGTGTGTGCAACATTTTTAAAAATTGGGAAAAATCATTTAAAAAAATTGTAGTTTTTGTAATTTGGAGGAGGTGACATTTACATTTGCGGTTTGGGAGGTGGTAAAACCCCATTGTGGCCCGCGACCGGTGAACAAATCACTTAATTGGTCCTTGCTCTTCAAAAGGTTGACCACCTCTGGTCTCACTGATAACGCTTCAGTCCTAACAACATTTCAAGGTGTTTTTTTTCCATATTTTTTTGTGCATCGTTTTAGCTTCCTTTATTCTCGAATGTCCTCAAGTATGAAGAAGGTACTTTTTAGCTTCTATGCTTGTATGGATTTCTGCACAGCTTAATTGCACACTTTGCTTATATGATGACTATGGTAATCCATATCTGAGCCATCATTCACACAGGCTTTCTTAATGTAAAAGCTGGACATATTGATCTGGGAAATCTAAACAAAATTTGCACTTTTTAGATCAATTCCTCTTGCTTTTCAATGTACACGTGGTTAGACAAGTTAAGAGTATCTACTCTACCACTGGATGCACACATTATTTTTAGTAATCTACAGGATTTATATAGTGCCAAAAATCTGTAAGTAGACAGTGCACGTACAATACAATTTAAAACAAGAGGGTATCGAGGGCCCTGCCTTACAAATCTAATAAAAGACAAAGGATACAAAAGGTAATCACTGCATGGGGATGTGTTGATATAGAAAGTAAAAATTCAGTTTTCAAGTGGAGGAGGGTGAGACTCTAGAGATGGGCTTTTGGTGGCCAAATTAGGGAAAAGCCATACAGATTAGGATTGGGAGTTCCAGAGGATGGGAGAGGCTCGTGAGAAGACCTGGAGGTGAGCATGTAAGGGAGTGATGGGGGAGATAAAGAGCAGAAGGTGATAAGAGAGAGATGGACAATTTGAGTGATATTTTACAATGAGGTTGGTAATGTAACTTGGAGCAGAGTTGTGGATGGCTTTGTATATTATTAGTTAGTATTTTGAATCTCTATCAGTTGGGCAAGCGGAATCCAGTGGAGAGATTGGCAGACAGGAGCAGTGGACACATAGTGAATGGTAAGAGGGATAAGTCAGCAGCAGTCACGATAGACTATAGGGGAGGGGGGGGGGGGGGATAGTCTGTGTTGTCGTAGGCCAATGAAGAGGAAGTTGCAATATTTGAGCAACAGATAATGAGGGAACAAACTAACAGATTGGTGATATTGTTGGTTAAGAAGGGACATATTTTGGAAATGTTACAGAGGTCAGGGTGTAATGTGAATGGATTTAGGCTAGGTTCACACTGCTCCGATCACAAAGATCGCATATGATTTCGCACCGCACTGCAGTGTGAACCATATGCGATCTCTGTGCGATGCAAAATCAGCCATAGAGATTGTATGGCTGAATTCGCATCGCAATCGGAGCAAACTCGCACAGGACCCTTTTTTTTCGCAGGGTCAGAATCGGATCGCTTGGTGGTTCACATCATACGATCCGATTCCTGTGCGAGTTTGCAGTTCGCAGTGCGATATGCGTACTCATTTGGGGGTGTCATTAACATTGTATTGACACTCCCCAGAGATCGCATATGGCAGTGTGAACTGCCGCTCAGAGACCTGCGATGCGGGAACCCGCAGTGAATTCGCAGGGTTCCCGCACCGCAGCAGTGTGAACCTAGCCTTAGGGCTGAAGGGAGAGATTGGAGTCCAGCTATACTGAATGCACCTGAGCACAAATGCACAAGAGAATTGATCAAAACTGGAGCAGTTGTGCACAGTAACCAATCAGCTCCTATCTTTAGCTTGTTTAGTTAAGCTTTGGAAATGAAAGAGAAGTTGATTGGTTGCCATGCACAACTGCTCCAGTTTCAGTAAATTCCCACTCAGTGGGAATTATACCATTTAAAACCATTACAAGTATGTAGAAAGGTCTTATAAACTCATATAAATGCATAGAATTGCCATTCCGTGCTAATGAGACCTTATTGTGTTTGTGTGGTCCTTGCAGCCATTTTGTTCTGGATGCTGCTGGTAATTTACAGTATTTATCCTTTGTAATGGTGCATAGCCCTGCACAGTACGACTTGTCCTGTACACTGAAAGTAACTCTCCATACCTGTTCTCTCTGTGGAAACAGCACATTCGTACTTCTCTTATTCTGTACACTGGATGTAATACTCCACTACATAACAGCCATAATTAATTTGTGTATGCAATTCTCAGTTTTTGCTCTTATTTAGTTTGAGTTTGTTGGAGGTCTGGGTAATTGTATTTAAAATGTTTTCTTTGCTCTTTGTTTAAAAAAGGGACATGCAGGAAAAAATATATTGTGTTTGGTGGCCAACCCATGATACGGATGCCATGGAGCCTCCATTGTCTTGAAGCAGGGTGGATAAATATCAATTTCTTTTTAAAGAAATCATTGATTTTTTAAAAAATTCAAAAAAATCGTATTTTATTTATTTAAATCAGATTTTTTTTTAATTTAAATTGGATTTTTTTGATTTTTATCACATTTATTTTAATAAAATGCTTTTGGAGTAAAAATCTATCTAAAGATAGTTTTCTATTTAAGATACAATTATAATTGAATGTATTCAGCATGAAATGGAGCTTGGTTATGTAGCATGAGGCTGTATATTCTGCAATATTTACATTTTTGGTAAACTCATTCAATGAATCCAAGCTCTGCAAGCTGAGATAACATGCAATGCATTGATGCATTCACACAATTTCACAGTGACCCTGAGATAAAACAAAGTTCAGGAATATTCCATTATCCCATTGTTTTGCAAATCTATGTACACTACAAACTGTATGATTGAATCGGTTCTGATATCGCTGTTTTACTAACCTGACAGCTTATTATTCTAAATAGGAAACCTTCATTTTTGTTTGCAAATATTAAATATTCTAACTACCAGCAAGAATAAGTCCTTAGATTTAAAGAGTACACAAGCTGTACGCTCACTACTTTACATTGTAGCAAAGTGTCATTTCTTCAGTGTTGTCACCTGAAAAGATATAATAAAATATTTTAAAAATGTGAGGGGTGTACTCACTTTTGTGAGATACTGTATATACTGCGTGATGCGATCATATCAATATGTGAGTGTGTATATATATATATATATATATGGAAACTGCCAAGGGTGGGGAGGGGTTTGCCAACAGATGTCAGAGAAATAGAGGAACATTGATCTTCCCAGTGAAGAGCTGTGTAGGGGGACATGTCAGCATAAGTCTTGGCCATTGGAGGCCAGGCAGACTATGCTCCCAGCGCAACCAGAAAACGGACCACATTGGGATGGATGCGTCCATGCCTAGTGTGGTCAGTTTGAGATTGGAAGGAAGGGGGAATGGCAGGTCCACCAGGTATGTCATGCAAAGGAAGAAATACAAAGAGAACAGGATACATTTTAACACATACAAGTACATGGTACAACCGACATATCAGAAATATAAAATGTAGGGGTAGCAGACACTTGTTTGCATGGAAGGTTTAGTGTAGCATAACATAAATAGTGCATGTTTTATATAATTCTATGCATCAAACCATTTAAAGAGTACCTGTCATTTCAGATCCATCATGGCAGCGCCTGTTAGCGGGCATCCACCCACCTGCTGCGGCCACATCCCTCACCTTGTTGTGTCACTGCTGCATCACCAGCCAAAAAAAAAGCACACACGGAATGTCATCCCCACATACATGCAATCAGATCCTATCAATGTGTTAGGAAGCGGTGTACACACCTCACGAGCCATGAAATTCCACTTTTGAACAACAGAAGGGAATCTCATACCCATCAGTCTATAGACATACAGAAGTTCTGATAAAAGTTCTGCTCGGGAAGACACAGCGAGGAAGCTGACACATTTCTCGTGTTTTGTCATGCAATTAGAGAAATCCACATGTCGACTTCCAGCGTTCAGTGGGAAAGATGGACTTTCAGATGTCAGCTTCCTCTCCTGTCGGCAATGACTGTTGGCGCTCATCAAAATACTGCCAGGAAGTACCCTGGGGGCAGAGCCAGGGCCTACTGTGATGGCCGTAATTGTCAGAAAGAATTGGAATAGTCTGCGACAAACCACAAGTCTGCACAAATATTAAAACGGAGCAACAACAGAAGCTGGAGCAACTGTTTTGTTCTGTTTCTTTATCATTCTATTGCAGAACATTTATCATCCATGTAGCTTTAGGACTGGCAGAAGAGAACAAAAAAACCACTAGAAGGAATAAAACCACATACAGGTAAAATGAATGTGAACGCTATATGTTATAGTGAAAATATGGGCAGAATTATATATAGGATGCCAGCTCTCAGTAGCAAACACATAGAAGTCTTTGTCCCCCACCTTCTAACAGAGTTCCAATTTATCGGTCAATCCTATCAGTGGATTTTCTGCATTCCATAACAGGCAAAGCTGCCCAGCAAAGGAAGTGGTTACAGCTGGCACCAACCATTTCACAGGGACAAGGGCGCTTACAATGGCCAGTTTTTATTCATGTTGATGAAACATTCATTCCATAAGAACAAAACCTGCTAAAAAGGTGTTGAATAGAGTTAGGCTATAATCGTTTTACCGATTGCCTATGTCCATCTAAGACCCCCTTGTCTGCTAGGTGACAACACTGCTGTACAGTTCCACTGCAGAACAAACAGCATGGTCATCCTATTAAAGGACATGAGAAAATAAGGGACCTACTGGCAGGATCAACAGGTAATAAAATTGTTATGGGTACTCAGAAAATCAAAAACGGTTGTGTTAATGAAAGCTTAAATGCTCAAAAATGAATGATTAAAAACCACTAATGCCGATTCCTATAGTACGGAATCACCTTCTCATAGCCCTTCTTTGATGTATGTAATCTAATTGTGTGTTAAACTCCCTAGAATTAAACCCGAAAACCTATTGCAGTTATAAAGTGAAGCTTCTCAGAGACATTTTACATACCTGCTGCCAGAGGCGTAACTAGAACCTTCAGGGCCCCGGTGCAAGAAATTATGAAGGGCCCCCCGAACCCTGGCCAGGGCCCTTCCCTCTTCCCACTGATCCTGGGGCCCTTTACTCCTATTGTGGGTCCCTTTATTACGGTATTGCAGTGGGGCCCTTTCACAAGTTCTGCAGCAGGCCCCAGGGGGACCAGAGAAGCACACAGGGGCCCTGGGAACAGCAGATGACAAGTAAACTGGATAGAGGAAAATGGAGGAGATTGGGTCCTCTAAATGCCACCCCCCGCCATCCCTCCTATTCAGGTGTACAAGGGAGGCACATGGGCCCCCTGGACCATGGGGCCCGGTTGCAATTGCAACCCCTGCAACCCCTATCGTTACGCCCCTGCCTGCTGCAGCTTCATATTATATATATATAAAAAACACACACACACACACACACACACACACACCCTCACAAAAGTAAGTACGCCCCTCACATTTTTGTAAATATTTTATTATATCTTTTCATGTGACAACACTGAAGAAATGACATTTTGCTACAATGTAAAGTAGTGAGTGTACAGCTTGTATAACAGTGTACATTTGCTGTCCCCTCAAAATAACTCAACACACAGCCATTAATGTCTAAACCACTGGCAACAAAAGTGAGTACACCCCTAAGTGAAAATGTCCAAATTGGGCCCAATTAGTCATTTTCCATCCCCGGTGTCATGTGACTCAGCGTTAAAAGGTCTCAGGTGTGTTAAATTTGGTGTTATCGCTCTCACTCTCTCATACTGGTCACTGGAAGTTCAACATGGCACCTCATGGCAAAGAACTCTGAGGATCTGAAAAAAAGAATTGTTGCTCTATATAAAGATGGCCTAGTCTAGAAAATTGCCAAACCCTGAAACTGAGCTGCAGCACGGTGGCCAAGACCATACAGCGGTTTAACAGGACAGGTTCCACTCAGAACAGGCCTCGCCATGGTCAACCAAAGAAGTTGAGTGCACATGCTCAGCGTCACATCCAGAGGTTGTCTTTGGGAAATAGACGTATGAGTGCTGCCAGCATTGCTTTAGAGCAGGGTTTCTCAACCAGGGTTCCGTGGAACCCTAGGGTTCCTCCAGAGGTTGTTAGGGGTTCCTTGAGCAATGGTCAATTTCTACCTCTCAGATAAATTCTCAATGACACCATTGATCTTTTTAGCTATCTGTAAGGAGGTAATTATTCCCAATGACCACAAGTGTAAGGAGCGTTCTTCCCATTGACCATCACACTAATGTATCATGAGTTGTAGATCTTTAATTTTTAGCAGGGGTTCCCCGAGTCCGGAGAATTATTTCAAGGGTTCCTCGGTGTTGAAAAGGTTGAGAAGGGCTGCTTTAGAGGTTGAAGGGGTGGGGGGTCAGCCTGTCAGTGCTCAGACCATACGCCGCACACTGCATCAAATTGGTCTTCATGGCTGTCGTCCCAGAAGGAAGCCTCTTTTAAAGATGATGCACAAGAAAGCCTGCAAACAGTTTGATGAAGACAAGCAGACTAAGGACATGGATTACTGGAACTATGTGCTGTGGCCTGATGAGACCAAGATAACCTTATTTGGTTCAGATGGTGTCAAACGTGTGTGTGGCGGCAACCAGGTGAGGAGTACAAAGACAAGTGTGTCTTGCCTACAGTCAAGCATGGGGGTGGGAATGTCATGGTCTGGGGCTGAATGAGTGCTGCCGGCACTGGGGAGGCTACAGTTCATTGAGGGAACCATGAATGACAACATGTACTGTGACATACTGAAGCAGAGCACGATCCCCTCTCTTCGGAGACTGGGCCGCAGGGCAGTATTCCAACATGATAACGACCCAAAAAGCACACCTCCACGACAACCAGTGCCTTGCTAAAGAAGCTGAGGGTAAAGGTCTGAGGGTAAAGGTCTGAGGGTAAAGGTGATGGATGGGCCAAGCATGTCTCCAGACCCAAACCTTATTGAGCATATGTGGGGCATCCTCAAACGGAAGGTGGAGGAGTGCAAGGTCTCCAACATCCACCAGCTCTGTGATGTCATCATGGAAGAGTGGAGGAGGACTCCAGTAGCAACCTGTGAAGCTCTGGTAAACTCCATGCCCAAGAAGGTTAAGGCAGTGCTGGAAAATAATGGTGGCCACACAAATAATTGATAGTTTGGGCCCAAATTGGACATTTTCACTTAGGGGTGTACTCACTTTTGTTTCCAGTGGTTTAGACATTAATGGCTGTGTTTTGAGTTACAGGCGGTACCCTAGTTACAAAGATCCGACCTACGAACAACAACTACTTAGAGAGGGAGACAACAGGAAGCAACAGGAAATCTCCCCCCTAGGAAGGGAAATTCACTCCTGTGAGAGTTATTATGGGAAAAAGGTGTCTCCATTGATGCTTTATCACCAAGGTTTGTTTCCACAAACCAAAATTTTCAAAATCCAATTATCATTGGGACAAGACGTGAGGTGAAATCTTCTGAACAGAAACATAGAAAGCAAAACAAATATCACATGGGTGTTAACCTTTCCTTATGCTATCCAAAAAGCTTAAAAATATTTTTTTTGGCTGAAGCTACACTTAAAAAATGTACCTGTCCCGACTTACAAACAAATTCAACTTAAGAACAAATCTACAGTCCCCATCTTGTTTGTAACCCGGGGACCAATTGTATTTTGAGGGGACAGAAAATTTACACTGTTATACAAGCTGTACACTCACTACTTTACATTGTAGCAAAGTGTCATTTCTTCAGCGTTGTCACATGAAAAGATAGAATAAAATATTTACAAAAATGTGAGGGGTGTACTCACTTTTGTGAGATACTGTATATACTCACCGGCCACTTTATTAGGTGCACCTGTTCAATTTCTTGGCAACACAAACTGAACCTTGAAGCGGATGGGCTACAGCAGCAGAACACCACATCAGGTGCCACTCCTGCCAGCTAAGAACAGGAAACTGGCTAAAATTCACACAGGCTCACCAAAATTGGACAATAAAAGATTGGAAAAATGTTGTCTGGTTTGATAGTTCTCGATTTCGGCTGCAACATTCAGGGTCAAAATTTGGCATAAACAGGAAAGCATGGATCCAACCTGCTTTTAATCAACGGTTCAGGCTGGTGGTGTAATGGTGTGGGGGATATTTTCTTGGTACACTTTAGGCTATTTAGTACCAACTGAGCATTGTTTAAATGCTATGGCCTACCTGAGCATTGTTGCTGACCATGTCCATCCCTTTATGACTACAGTGACCCCATCTTCTGATGGCTTCTTCCAGCAGGATAATGCACCACAAAGCTCAAATCATCTCACCACTGGACAATGAGGTCACTGTACTACAATGGCCACCACAGTCATCAGATCTCAATCCAATAGAGCACCTTTGTAAAGTGGTGGAACAGGAGATTAAAATCATGGATGTGCAGTCGACAAATCTGCAGCAACTGCGTGATGCTATCATATCAATATGTGAGTGTGTGTGTGTGTATATATATATATATATATATATATATATATATATATATATATGTGGAAACTGCCAAGGGTGGGGAGGGGTTTGCCAACAGATGTCAGAGAAATAGAGGAACATTGATCTTCCCAGTGAAGAGCTGTGTAGGGGGGGCATGTCAGCATAAGTCTTGGCCATTGGAGGCCAGGCAGACTATGCTCCCAGCGCAACCAGAAAACGGACCACATTGGGATGGATGTGTCCATGTCTAGTGTGGTCAGTTTGAGATTGGAAGGAAGGGGGATTGGCAGGTCCGCCAGGTATGTCATGCAAAGGAAGAAATACAAAGAGGACAGGATACATTTTAACACATACAAGTACATGGTACAACCGACATATCAGAAATATAAAATGTAGGGGTAGCAGACACTTGTTTGCATGGAAGGTTTAGTGTAGCATAACACTTTTGGAAGTTAAATAGTGCATGTTTTATATAATTCTATGTGTCAAACCAAAAGGAGGGACAGAGGGATTTGGTTCCAAAAGAGGGACAGTTGAGAGTGAAGTGCATACTTTAGCCCTGAAACATCCAATCAATGTGTGGGTTTGCTGTAAAACTTTACCACCATGTTATTGCCCTCTCTTGCTAGAAACCTACTAAATTTAGCCTGGTACACGCGATGAGTTTATCAGGCGTATGATTGTGCGGTTTTTTTTTTGTTTTTTTTTTTGCATTCTATTCTCATATTGAAAATGAAGAGTTACATAAGTTTGAAAATTCTTGCAAAACAATAAAAATTTGGAAGTGATGTAATTTATTGTACACTGAGGGAAAAAAAGTATTCGATCCCCTGCTGATTTTGTGTGTTTGCCCATTGACAAAGAAATTACCAGTCTATAATTTTAATGGTCAGTTTATTTTTTTTATAACAAAAATATCCAGAAACAAAGCATTTCAAAAACATTATAAATTGATTTCTATTTTAATGAATGAAATACGTATTGGACCCCTTTGCAAAACATGACTTAGTACTTGGTGGCAAAACCCTTGTTGGCAATCACAGAGGTCAGACGTTTCTTGTAGTTGGCCACCAGGTTTGCACACATCTCAGGAGGAATTTTGTCCCACTCCTCTTTGCAGATCCTCTCCAAGTCATTAAGGTTTCAAGGCTGAC
>BLSH010416348.1:494620-517878 GCA_018402905.1 Glandirana rugosa | reverse complement strand
AGTTACATAAGTTTGAAAATTCTTGCAAAACAATAAAAATTTGGAAGTGATGTAATTTATTGTACACTGAGGGAAAAAAAGTATTCGATCCCCTGCTGATTTTGTGTGTTTGCCCATTGACAAAGAAATTACCAGTCTATAATTTTAATGGTCAGTTTATTTTTTTTATAACAAAAATATCCAGAAACAAAGCATTTCAAAAACATTATAAATTGATTTCTATTTTAATGAATGAAATACGTATTGGACCCCTTTGCAAAACATGACTTAGTACTTGGTGGCAAAACCCTTGTTGGCAATCACAGAGGTCAGACGTTTCTTGTAGTTGGCCACCAGGTTTGCACACATCTCAGGAGGGATTTTGTCCCACTCCTCTTTGCAGATCCTCTCCAAGCCATTAAGGTTTCCAAACTTCAGCTCCCTCCACATATTTTCTATGAGATTAAGGTCTGGAGACTGGCTAGGCCACTCCAGGGCCTTGCTGTGCTTCTTCTTGAGCCACTCCTTTGTTGCCTTGGCCACGTGTTTTGGACCATTGTCATGCTGGAATACCCATCTATGACCCATTTTCAATGCCCTGGCTGAGGGGAGGAGGTTCTCACCCAAGATTTGACGGTACATGGCCCCATCCATTTTCCCTTTGATGCAGTGAAGTTATTTCCACCTCCATGTTTGACGGTGGGGATGGTGTTCTTGGGGTCATAGGCAGCATTCCTCCTCCTCCAAACACAGCGAGTTGAGTTGATGCCAAAAAGCTTGATTTTGGTCTAATCTGACCAAAACACTTTCACCCAGTTCTCCTCTGCATCATTCAGATGTTCATTAGCAAGCTTCAGACGGGCTGTACATGTGCTTTCTTGAGAAGGGGGACCTTGCGGGCACTGCAAGATTTCAGTCCTTCACGGTGTAGTGTGTTACCAATTGTTTTCTTGGTGACTATGATGCCAGCTGCCTTGAAATCATTGACAAGATTCTCCTATGTAGTTCTGGGCTGATTCCTCAGCGTTCTCATGATCATTGAAACCCTACGAGGTGAGACCCTGCATGGAGCCCCAGACCAAGGGCATGAGTTATTTTGTGTTTCTTCCATTTGCGAATAATCACACCAACTGTTGTCACCCTCTCACCAAGCTGCTTGGCAATGGTCTTGTAGCCCATTCCACTCCTGTGTAGGTCTGCAATCTTATCCCTGAAATCCTTGGACAGCTCTTTGGTCTTGGCCATGATGGAGAGATTGGAATCTGATTGATTGCTTCTGTGGACAGGTGTCTTTTATACAGGTAACAAGCTGAGATTAGGAGTTCTCTTTAAGAGAGAACTCCTAATCTCAGCTTGTTACCTGTATAGAAGACAGCTGGGAGCCAGAAATCTTGCTGATTGATAGGGGATCCAATACTTATTTCACTCATTAAAATGCAAATCAATTTATAACTTTCTTGAAATGTGTTTTTCTGGGTAATTTTGTTGTTATTCTGTCTCTCACTGTTAAAATAAACCTACCATTACAATTAGAGACTGATCATTACTTTGTCAGTGGGCAAATGTACAAAATCAGCAGGGGATCAAATAATTGTTTACCTCACTGTATTTTCAGACGAAAACTGTACTGCTTAAATGAAAATCTTACGATCTGGTATCGCACGAGAAAAAAAGTTCTCTATTGTCCCTTCGAATAATTTCAGACAAAGCTGTTTACCAACAGATTATTGGATTGCTTCGAAATTTGTATTTTTTGTATACATTTCTGATCATGTGTACAGGCCATGTTCACACCTTTTTCAGCTAGTAAAACTCTGCAGCTCCAAAACACCCAACAAGCAAAATCCCATTCATTTCAATGGCCCCTGTTAACTTATGAGCATTTTGTCACCTGAAGCTCAGAAAAGTACATGAGCTTCTTTTTGGCAGATTGCAAGTGTTTTTTGCCCCATAGACTTCAATAGAAACGGCTCGCTGGAGCAGAAAAACGCTTGTGAAGCACTGAAATAGCAGCTCTCTACCTCACCTCCCCCTTCTATTGGCTAGACAAAAACTGAAGCTGTAAAACATTTGTAATACACTTCTAAAATGCTTTAAAAAAAAAAAAAGCTTGTAAAAAGCTGCAAAAAAAAAAAAAAAGTTTAAAAAACGCCAGTAATCGATACGCTCGGGTGTGAATTAAGCCTTAGGCCCGGTACACACAATGAGATTATCGGGCGAATGATAGTCAGTTTTATTTTTTGCATACTAATCTCAGATCGAATCGGAAGAGTTAACTTAAGTCACGAAAATTCTCCTACGACAGAATAAAAAATCGGAAGCGATGTGATGTATTGTAGTGTATTTGTATTGCATTTTCGAACGACAGCTGTACTGGTTAAACGAAAATCGTATGATCAGGGATCGTACGAGAAAATTTTTCTTGCATGTCCGATTGTGTCCGGATGGAAAATATTGGATGAACTGTCATGATCGGCTCTCGAAAGCTATGTACTAATGATCCGATTATCGTATGATCGCTTCGAAAGCGGTATTTTTCGTACAATTTTCTGACCGTGTGCATGGGCCTTTAGGATCTCTGGACACTGGTGACTCTTCCACTGTTGAGGGATCACAGAAAACTGCCACATTCTCTAGTTGTAGTCATTAACAAAAGTGATATGGGATGGATCATCAACTTGTTGGTTCATCCAGCAAGAGAGGGAGGCCATAGGAATAAGTGGGTTGAGATTTGGTGGGTCAGCTCCTGCTAAGTGCCATGCCAATAATCTCTTAATCTTATAAAATACTGAACGGTTAAAAAGGCAATTCCATAAATGTATAGTTCTGTGGGGCCCTGGCACAGAAACACCACCTCCGCAGGCAGCACATCAATTTACCCTTCCATTTCATTCATATATATTTATATATTCTTTGAAAATTGCTAAAAATGTGAAGGATGCCATTTATTCCAAGTGCTAAAAGCAGCACCTCAGGCAATATAGCACCATTTCTAAAGATGGAAGTTCAATTAGGAGTATAACCACCTACGTCTTTCACAGGTACTGTAAAGAGATATAAGAAAGGTAAGTAATAATTCTCCAGCTCAACGCAACGGTTAAAAAGAAAGTGTTTTTTATTCCGTAGTCTGTAGTGCCATCAGGAGACAACCCAACACAATCCCAAAAAACGGTAATGATCCGAGTGCTAGGGAATTACTTACAATGCTTAATGCATCCAAAGTGTATTTTCTTTGTGTAGAGAATTCATGGTCAGAGAGAATGAATCAGAAGACCTGCACCCCAGTACTGTGCGTCTTCTCTTCAAACTGACCCCAGAGTCCTGCAAAGTGAGCTTTTATGCTTTATTGCAGCCTTTCTCAACCTTTTCAACGAGGAACCCTTGAAATAATTCTGCGGTCTCAGAGAACCCCTGCTAAAAATTAAAATCTACAACTCAAGATACATTAGTGTGATGGTCAATGAGAAGAATGCTCCTTACACTTGTGGTCATTGAGAAGAATTACCCCCTTACAGATAGCTAAAAACATCAATGGTATCATTGGGATTTTATCTGAGAGGTAGAAATTGACCATTGCTCAAGGAACCCCTAGCAACCTTTGGACGAACCCTAGGGTGCCACGGAACCCTAGTTGAGAAATCCTGCTTTATTGGGATGTGCTGTAAAGGGATACGAGTCAGCACACTTCACTTTTGGTGCTAGGATGTACAGATGTAGATCCTGAGCTGTCAGTCACATTAAGCGCAGCACTTGCTTAAGGAAAGGAGCATGCCAATCAATAAGGAGCTTAATGGCTCCCAAGGGAGGGTGGAGGTTATATTTCCAATTCTGGAGCGCAGCATGGAAAGGTGTGACAACTAGCACAGATGTCTGGGACATCATTACACTCGGCTGTGGGTGTGAAAGGTTACAGGGAGGACGAGAAACTGTCGGGATTTGGTGTGAAAACAAATGACAGTTACACATATTTCTCAACATTAACGAGGCATGCTATAAAATACACACTAGAGGATCTTCTGAGCTCATCCGAGATAGTGAGACATAGTAACAAAGATTAATTATAGAGTTCAACATTGAGGATTTTGCTAAATGAATAGGTCTTTTCCAGGAAACACAGCTTCTATCATGTATGAAGTGCAGGTATCTTGAACAGGCTTTCCTTTTTGCCATAGAGGAACCCCTGAAATAGGTTTCAAATAGACATTCACCCTAACATTAAAATCTGTAAACCTACAGGCATCCACAATCTAAGACTAACATATCTAGCCCTGCAAATAAGAAATTGCTATACGTACCTTTCCTGAAGTCGCTCCGGTCGGTCCCAAGCTGAGCTGTCAGCAATGGTTTCGCTGTGGAGAGGGGTGCAGAGGCGGCAGCTAACAATGGAAGCCCCATAGTAACTCTATGGGTGATGTCATTTCCCATTCATTTCCAAGCTGTTGTCGGCTGTCTCCTCTGCAGAGCTTCCACTGCTGAAGACCGGACTGGAGCAGCTTAAAAAAAGGCATGAATAACGATTTCTTCTTTACAGGGCTAGATAGGTTAGTCTTAGAACGTGGATGCCTGCAGATTTAAAGATTTTTAGTGGTAGGGTGAACTTTTAGGTCTAAAGGAACCCTTGCTAAAACCAATTCATTGGGGTCAGTCAGAAGAATGGCAGGGCCACAAACATAGGGAAGTGGCCACATGGGATTGCAAGCTCTGGAACCCCTTGTTAAAGTTAAATAAAGCTTGTTTAGCTGTTACGAAGGTCTTTTGTTGCTGGAGAATTTTTGGCTCTCCTTTTTATCTATTTCAGGTTCCCCTTTCCTGTATCCAGGCAGACTCTCAGTAGTAGCTGTTGCTAAGCAGATCAGCTTGTTGCACATTGCGCTAGGATTGGTTAGGTAGTTTAGGAGGGAAAATCAGGAACCAATTGGGACTTTCACCTATCTATGTCAGTCTCCAGAGGTGATTTTCAGCAGGTAGATCTTCAATCAAGACCAGCTGTCTCACCCTCCCTGCCCTTAAGCCTCGTGCACATAGGGCAAATGTCGGCCAGTTCAATAGAAAGTAGCTGATATTCGACCCGTGCCAGTTGGCTTGCAACAAGCGCTGACTGGAGTGTTCTGGCTGGGAGGGGGGTTGGGGGCGTGGGAGGCACGGTGCCTCAGTCAGAATAGAACAGTAAGGGAGATCGCTGTACTAATGTCAGACAGTTAGTACAGCGGCTCCTCCTGAGCTGTCAGTTTTTTCCTTCAACACTATTGGGTTCAACAAAAACTACTATATACTAGGCTTTAGTCGTGGCTCCTTTGTTGGGGGTACTGTCACTCACTATTGTGGATGGACAGTGTGATTCAGTACTTTAATAGACTGTTACATTCAGTTCGAGTCTTGGTGACTGAGCTTTGGTGTTTGCAATTTGTTTTAAATAATATTTTGTTTATGGTTACATAAGTTTTTTTTTTAATCAACAAGGGTTTTATTAAACTTCAACCATTTAGAAATCAGGTGACATCACAACAGATATGCAACAGCATTTCACATGACATCAGACTAACATACACAGTGTACATAGGTCATTGCGTTCACTGATATAGTTCCAATGACTAACAAAAAAAAATAGACATATTATTGATATACACAACAACCAAGCCAGCTAAAATCAAATACAAACATTTATACATTTGCTAGTCTAGCAAGGCACTGCAACAACCGTATCTGGCCCAGTCCTTGAGGGCTAAGACCTGGACTGTAAGCACGGCACACATAGTCTCTCAAATTTACCCAAGCGGACTCTGTGTTGGTATACATATTTTTCAAAGATAAGGTTGTTACCCATATGTCACCCATTGTTGAAGGGATGGAGGCTCAGAGGATTTCCAGAGAATTAAAAGTGTTTTCAGGCCTGAAAGAGTGCGGGTAAACACCACTCTCATGAGTTCCTCTAGGGTTAGATCACCAAGAATGCCCAACAAACAGTAGTTCGGGTCAAGAGGTACTGTAGTCTGGAATACCTTATTAAGGGTATGCAACACTTCTGACTGGTAGCGGTGTAGCTTGGGGCACCTCCAAAGTAGGTGTATAAGGTCACCTCTATCTCTTGCAGAGTATCAGACTGTGTCGTTTAGCAGGAGTGTAATGGGAACTCCGTACTATATACAGCTGTGGTAGTCCTTGCAATGAAATCATGGAGAGAACTACGGCTTGAAGCACTTCCTCCTATTGGTCTCCCGACAGCTGGCCTAGGTCTCTCCCCCAACGGTGACATGCATTATTAGGGTATGAATCTAGATAAAAATTCAACAACATGCTGTCACATGTTGATAGAAGGCTCTTGGCATGAGAAGCAGGGGTAATTAGATTAAAGACTGGAGTCAGTGATAAAATTCAGTGAGTACCTCCACCCTGGGTTCTAGCAGCTTGCTGTATGCATGTAGTAAAAACTGCATGTTAAGGGGCAGAGAAAAGTTCTCCTGTAGAACCGAGAAGGGAAGCAAGGGCTCATTCTGCAAAATGTCAACTAAATGGGTCATCCTCAACGCCTTCCATCTAGCACCCTGTTCTAGTTTGGTCAACTCACCACAAGAGCAATTACCTCATGACGGAATTTGGGAAGTAAACCCTTGCACCCCCTACAACTGCCCGGACTTATTTAAAATTTTGTCTGTAGGAGAATGTAAGTGGGAACTTTTTTATGGGGTTTTAGCAAAAATCCCTGTTTACAGGTCTTTTGGAACAGAGTCTGCTCCAGTAAATTCCAACAAAATACAGATAGCAGATGAGAGTGCGCTTGGCACGGTGGGGGGAGGGGGGGGTGTACCAGTAAGATGCTGCAGCTGGCATGCCACGTAATGCAACCAAGGGTTAGACAGTGCCAATCCAACAGCATCTTTAGGGTTTTGTAGTTGCTCTAACTTAAGAAGTCCACCTTTGGGAACATTTTACACGATTCATCCGTTTTTAAGGTGGAATATGTAACATTTTCCCAAAGCTGCAGCTGCTGCCCGATCCCCACTCCGTGACAGCAATACGAGGAGCAGTTCCCCCTACTGTCACTTTGAAATCAGCGCAGCCGTGCGGGGCTCTGTCAGTCATTCATTCACACAGCTGTGTGTGTGAATAAACTACACCCCGACATCTTTTGCAGCTGTCGGCTTGTAGTTCTCAATGAGCTACCATGGCGCGCGGTGGTAGTTCATTAATACTTCTGGTCAGTGTATCTCCTTGCCCATACAGGATATACGGATATATGGGCATACAAAAAGATCTGTATGTGAGGTTGGATGTGGCGCTATCTGAGCGTGTATATAAAGTATATGTTAGGTAAAGTGCTAGTATGGTGTGTTAATATAGGCTAAAATTTTTTGGAAAAGTTGTGTCTGAAACCAGTTTTAATAAAGTGCAAAAGTGCTACTGTGTCTTCCTGTGTACAAAAAGATCTGCAGGAGACCTGCATGGCACCAGTAATCCGCTGATGCAATGCTTTACAGGCTACAAAAAAATAAAAATAAAAGCCCATGTTTATACCTGCAAAATAATTAGCATTTTTTTTTTTTTAAGTTCGCTTAGGCTTTAATTCTGAGAGGGCAATTATTCCAGATCAGGTAAACGAAAGATAAACAACTATTTGAAAGGTTTTGAGGGAGATAATCATTGGGGAATTGTGTAGGAGATATAATAGTTGGGGCATAAGAATCATTTTTATTAAACTGGGTCAGCCTGCTACCTATAGTCTCAATTTGCTCCAAGTATTTACTATATCCCTAAGGCCCCTTTCACACATACGGACCATTTGTCCATTTTTCATCCATCCGTTGACGGATGAAAAACGGACATCAATGCAACTCTATGGAAAAACGGATGACAACGGATGATCATTAATTTTGAATCCGTTTTCATACGCTTTTTTTGAACGGATCAAAGTCCTATTTTTCATCCGTCAAAAAAACGGATGTAAACGTACGAACAGTCAGTTTTTCATCCGTTTTTGCATTGGTAGTGGATGCAAAAAAAACTGATGAAAAACTGATGACCACGGATGAAAAAATGGATGAAAAATGGATGAATACTTCATCCGTTTTGATGTGACGGAACTGATGAAAGGTCCGTATGTGTGAAAGGACCCTAAACCTAGCTAACAGGGGATGTATGTTGAGTTAATAATAGTCAACTATGTTGGAAGTAATGTGAACCCCCAGTCATTTAAACAAGGATATAGTATGTATGGGACAGGACACCGACACTGACTGACCTAATATTTTCCAAAGATATTTGTGGTTGTTGTTTCATTTAATTAACACCTCTCTGAAAACTTCAGAGTTTTTGTGTATGAAACCAGGACATACAATGGCACGCATTTTCATGTTACACAAAACCATTCGAAAAATAACACATTCATATATAAATACAACACAGGTATTTAGAGAGCATTGCAATTAGCTGCCCAAGCTAAATTCTTTTAGGAACATTAAGCACCACAATTAAAAAGCTTAATATCCACTCAACACTACCTTTAACATCCATGGGGATGTTTGCGAGATGTATTCCACAGTTTTGCCACTGTGGCTCTTAAGTGGTTAACCTTGTATATCCTCTGTTCTGTCCTATCTATAAAACCCTGCAAGCGGCACAGTCATTGTGCGTCAAATAAAAATGATTTTTCCTGGAAGTAGGGTTTATTGAGTGATCAAAAGGAATTATTGATAGAGGATGCCTGAATGAGAATGAATAAATATGAGGAGCAGGGCTTTATAAACAAGGTTTATTGATTAATTAAGCCTTGAGTCTCGTGAAATAAAATACATCCTTGTAAAATAAAATTTGCCTATTCTCCCAGCTAATCTAACTGCTTAAGAATGATATATATTCAGATCATGTTCACTACTAAAAATACATTTTGACGTGAATATAGAAGGTTGTGACAAAGCATAGCTGCCCTACCAGTTACTGAGCTTGGGCACTCATCCTCCCTCCAGTAGAAACCACATGATGGGTGCCTTGGTCTCTGCTCATGTGTCCTGCTGAGGGAGGAAGCTTGGGGCAATGGATTCTGGTATTAAGGATAGTTTTAGGCATGTAGAATTGTAGAACAGGTCTACATTGAAGTATAATCCAGTGCTGGGCAGGAAATCCTTAGAAGAGCGTCACTTTTGTGGGTATAATGTGGGTTGACTTATAATGTGCATAGTGTAAAAGGAGGTAAGAATGGCCTTCTTACGTTAGCACTTTCTCTATAGGATGCAGCACTAACAAAAATAGGCGATACATTAAGTACCATATGAATTCAAAATTGATAAAAATACTAATTTAGAAATAGTGAATTACATAAATTCATATGCCATAAAGTTCATGCATAAAGCTGAGAAAAGTCCCACACCAAATATAATGAATCCAAAATAATTCCAGGATGTAACAGCACAAGAATTTATATAATCCCCAAATCAGAAGTCCAAACAGAGGAAACACCACATGTCCTTTCACCCGACATGCTTATATGCTTACCAGAGCTTATGTGACTCTCTGTGCAGAGAAGTCAGAAAATGCTTGTGTGAGTGAAACCTCCCTGCATAATCCAGGGTCCTTCAGCGGGCCTCCACGGACTGGTTTTCCACCGTTTAGAGTTCCAAAAAGTGAAGAAAAACAAAGCACCAGGCTCACATAGTGTAAAATTCTGAGTGGTGCTTTATTAAAAACATGCTAAAAAGTGTATAAAACAAGCGACGTCTCGCCATTCAAGGAACTACAATTCCCACAATGCAATGTGGACCGGGCTTGCGTGGTGACCTCATGACTTTGCGATCCACCCTACGTACGTTTCATCAAAAGTGATGTCACCAAGAGCCTTAACTAGTGAAATATAAAAAGGACAGATTTAAACTCAACTGCAATTAAAGAATCTTTCAGGTTTGGGGCTTATTTACCAACTGGATTATCACACCCACAGAGAACCCAAAGTCGTTTTAATCTCCACTGCCTTGAACAAGGACACATTTATTTTTACATTTTTATCAAGCAAATGCCTTCTGGGAACATCAACACCATCACTTGGTTTTGCATTGGCTATGGTGGTGGTATAAACTGGGACTTCTGGTTGGAAAATATTTAAATCTTACCAGAAGTTATCAAGGATGGTGCTTCCTTTGAAAGTTAGTCTATAAATAAAACTGTTTTTCATTTTTCTTCAACAAAGTAGGGAATGGGTATTACTCTATTTGGGAGATTATCTGTCCCAAAGGCACAAAAGGAAGAGATAGAAAGTTATCACCTTTGCAGGATGCCCCCTCATCTCCTGTTCTCATAAAATCCTATTTATACACTGATCAGCCATAACATTATGATCACTGACAGGTAAAGTTAATAACATTGATTATCTCATGACAATGGCACCTGAAAGTGGGTGGGATATATTAGACATACATTAGGCAGCAGGTGAACATGTCATCCCTGACATTGATGTGTTGAAGGCAGAAAATAATGAACAAGTGTAAGGATTTGAGCGACTTTGACAAGTGCCAAATAGTAATGGCTAGACAACTGACCAGTTCCAAAACTGCAGCTTTTGTGGGATGTTCCAGATCTGCCGTGTTCAGTACCTACCTAAAAGTGTTTCAAGGAACTAAAACGGTCAATCTGAGACAAGGTTATGGGCAGCCAAAGTTCATTGATGCACATGGGGAGTGAAGGCAAAGTCTTAAGTAGAAGAGCTATTATAGCTCAAATTGTTGAAAAAGTTCATGCTTGTTCTGATAGAAAGGCGCCCAAACACACAGTGCATCACAGTTTTTGGGTATGGGGCTGTGCAGTCGCAGACTGGTCAGGGTGCCCATGCTGACCTTTGCCCACAGCCAAAAGCACATGAGTATCAGAACTGGACCACGGAGTAATGGAAGAAGGTGGCCTGGTCTGATGATGGCGGAGGTAGTGATATGCTACTTGCAGCTTGGTGCCAGATACCATAACATAGCTTCAGAAATCTAGTGGAGTCCATGCCTCCTTGGGTCATGACTCTTAATTGCAAAAGGGGGGCCTACTCAATATTAGATGGGTGGTCGTGTTATGGCAGGTGGCTATAATGTTATAGCCGATTGGTGTACATTCATATCTTGGCGACAATGATGAGAAGATCTCCCCCAGTGAGGAATACACACCACAATAAAATCGTTTTTTTGTTTTTTTACATCAATGGTTTTAAAATATCAAGTATACCATGACTGTTTTTTAATAGTTGAAAATTGTGTTCAAACAAGTCTCTTATCATTGTTCTCAGGTTTCTTCTTTTTCCTGTACACATTCTTTATCCTCCACTGATGTATCTCTACTAGTATAGATGAAGCAGTGCCGTTATTTCTGGTCACATGCTCTGCTCTATGCAGATGTAGCAAATGGCAGAAAAAAAGCTTGCATTTTTTTTTAGATAAAACAAAGAGATAGAAGGTACATTCTACTTATATTTAGACCTACTGAATTTATATTTGATAAAAATGAGTTTAGTGTCACTTTAACCCTTCCCTACTATATACATTTTAATGAGATCTGTGTAATTGTTCTGGAAATGTTGTTATAGATGGGCAACTCCTATCCTCATATTGATTAGTGGTTCCAAATTAATAATAACTACTGCAGTAGGGAACAGACACAAAAGATACTCAGCATCCTTCCAAAATAACTGTTCTGTATTATTTGACGCAATTGAAGGTTTTATACACATGACTATGTCGACATCACATTAATATTAAAATTGCACTTGTATGGTAACAAGGGGCGTAACCTAGGCAGGCTAATTCTAATCAGGACTCGAAACAATGCACACATGTAAGGAAAACATTATTAGTGCCGTGTGCACAGTGAGTGCAATAGAATACAATAATATACAGAACTTACAAATCTCATTTACAGTAATCCTGTTTAATAAAGGAAAACATTATCCCCTTTGGGAGCTATATCGGTGGTACCCAAATGTGTAAAGGTGGTATGCCTTAAAATAAAGCTGTCATGTAAGAAACAGAGAGCCATGGTTGACTAGCTTTTGAGGACATTATTGATTCAATGGCTTCAGTGCTTGCCAGGTCGCTGACCTAGAACACATGCAGATAAGGAGTTCTGGCTCTCCTTGGAGAGCACATGCTCTTGGTCCATTATTCAAAGTACTGGGGGCAGACACTTCCAAACACCAGGACATCAGTAATGGCCCACCAGGTATTTCACGATATGTTTCCTTGAAGTAAGAGTGTCTAAGCAGTATAATAACAGGGATGAAACTGACAAGGACATATCGGTCTGACGCACAAAGCCATGTTTTCCTTCTCATCTTCACAAACAACTCTCAGCATTACTAATCCTTTTATAAGTACATGCTGGGCTAAACAACATTCAGAAAAGCAATAAACTAGGATACATGCTGCCGAGGTACTGAGGCAGAGCAGAACAACAAAAGAAACAATGGAAAAATAGTTGTCACAAAATCCTTTCATAAATAAAAACTTGTCCTGTATTTAGGATTTACATGACTTAAAAGCCAGACTAAAATTGACGGAAAAACTCCAGCTCTGCATGATATTAGTAGATTGACTACACATAATGGATGGTATTTTAGCAAACCTTCTCCTAAAGACTTAGGCTGGTTAAAGACACCATTCTCCTAAAGCAGGGGTCTCCAAACATTCTAAACAAAAGAATCAGTTTACTATCCTTTAGACAGGCCGGACTGTGGCCATCAGGAATGGAAATTTTCCTGGCATCAATGGGAGTAAACACTGCAGCATTAGGTATTAGGGTGAAGAATAGTGCACCATCGTTGGTATCATTGGGAGGAATAGTGCCCCATTATTGGTATCTGTTGGCAGAATAGTGTCTCATATCAGTGGGAGAAATAGTTCCCCATGAGCCAGATAAAGGTAAAGGGCCAGTTTGGAGATCACTGTCCTAAAGAGTTGAGAAGTTATACAGGAAAACAAGGTAAGTGCAGGGCTAGTAAAACCATGTAGCAAACCATCCAAATGTCTATTTTCTTCAAAGTGATGACTTGTACGAGGAGATCCAAGAGAACTTCGGTAGCAGTTGGATACTATGGGGTAAAGGCATGACTTGACGTATATGGGATAGGTTTATACCTGCCTATCCATGCCTATTTTCAATTAAACAAAACTCTTACTAGAATTTACTTAGTAGACTTGGGATATTGAAGCAGACCAAGGATGAATAAAAATGAGGGACGCACATACAAGGTGCTTGCACTTATTCAGAGACACATGATCTTTATTTGAATGAACGAACAGCTGTAAGCTGTATGACACACTGGTAAGTAATTAATACAATTCAGTATTTTAACACAGTCTCAGTGGTATCAATGTATACATAATGAGCAAATGAGGGTATTGCAACATTTACAAGTGATAATTATTAAAGCAATATATTTTAGTTAATAACAACTTAAAAGTGTGAAAATGGAGTATGGTTATTCATGTTCTTTTGTTGCAGAATGAGTATGTAATCTCAAAACAATACCCTTTGATATTAAACCAGAGCCGATACTGTTACGTCAATAATTTGCATTATAAGCATTTTTCTATTGTTAAACTTTATATAGCAAAAGAAAAGAGAAGGCAAATTAGAACAGAGAGAAACAGCACAGAGAAAAAAGGTCATAGAGGGATAAGTTCCAGTGGAATTAAGATTAAAAAAAGGAATAAAGAAAAGAAAAAAAAAAAAAGAAAGAAGTGGAAAGGCTGGGAGGGAAACAGGGAGAGGAAAGTGGGTTTTTGGGAAGAGGAGTACTAGAGAAAGGAAATAATGTGGTAAGATTTAAGTGGTTACTTAGGGGCTTGTTCACACCACTGCTGTGCACTGCAACACATTGTCATAAAGCACAGCATTATTTGTTTTCCTTCTTTTTTAACAGCTACGCTATTTTATGTGTTGCAGTGTGCTGAGATGCACTACAGCGGGTCAATATGTGCTGCGCACAAAATTATATATGTCCAATTTTTTTTTTACCACACACACCAATGCAGAAAGTTATGAACTAAAGGTATAAGAAATAAGGCAGATTTCTTGTTGTTTCGTTGGACATCACTACTCAACAGGCTGATTAAGACAGCCCATTCGTTGAAGATGACGTTTAGGTAAAGTAATTGTTACACAGTTGCATTGGTCCAGCATTGGCCAATGCTAGTGTGTATGTGTCATACCTGTGAACAAGCCCTTAAACTTCTGGAGGGGCTCACTGGATGTTCTACACATGATACGAAGGTTTTTACAAAATGCAAACGCTATACATTCAAATCCCATAATTAAGAAATATTTTCCTTCTATTGATAATTTAAGAGCTCCCAATGGTCTAAAATGTATTGGATTTATTTATTTTTTTAAAGGATGTTATGTTTTCCACATGCCCAAGATCATACACTGGTTACCTACATAGTTGTGTGGGAAAATTCTGACCTTTTTCCACAGTAAAGGAATACACGCTGCACTAACGAGTGGCATAAGGTCTTTCTTTTTGTAGATCTTGTTTGGAATGTCATTGGGAGTAAAAAGAATAGATGGATTCGTTGGGATATGGAAGTCTGTGAAGTTCTGATATCTCCCACAAACCCCTTTCAAAACCTGGCAGATTGGAGCATGTCCAGAAGATCCTTTTTTTTTAATCTCTACATCTCCTGCATACATTGGAAAATAAAAGGAAAAGGAAATTTAACACCAAAGGGGTTTTCATTACCATGTACATAGCTTTTATCCTGGCTCTAGTACAGAAGTGGTAAGTAAATCCCACTTTGTGTGTTCAAGGAAGGAGTGAAAAGCCAGCTTCAGGTATGACAAACACTCAATATGTGAAAGGGCCAGTCCACTCAAAATTAATATTTGTTTTTATAAGTAGAGCTGGATGGGCTGACTCAGCCCCTGGCTTTCTATGTCTTGAATGTGCCGCCAGTCGGAACTCCCAGCAACAATTCTGAACTTTGCTCCTGTTGACCTGGGAGTTTTGTGTGTTCCAGCTCCTCTTGCTATATTCTCTGTAGCAATGTACATTTAAAAATCCAACAAGGATAGTGGAGCCCTCATAATGGCACAGCAGGTGTGGTAAATTGGTTACTAAAGCACAGATATGTTTCTAATTGAGGACAAGGATGAGCTCAGGTGTGCTCAGATCCTAGTACAAACCCACCTGAGCAATATCGCCAGGAAGCGCTCACTACACAAAGCCAATCATAACTGGATGAAGGATTCCTGTCCCACATATATCCCTCTTGTAAACATGTGGCTGTGGGATTTACACTGTTATACAAGCTGTACACTCACTACTTTACATTGTAGCAAAGTGTCATTTCTTCAGTGTTGTCACATGAAAAGATATAATAAAATATTCACAAAAATGTGAGGGGTATAATCACTTTTGTGACATACTGTATATGTAAAGTGCTGCTTAAATTGACGGCGCTATATAAGTTCCTGTAATAAAAAAATAAATGGGGCCTTAAGAGTGGTGGGGTGTTAAGAAATGATCCATACCGGGTGTCAAAAACGCTAAGTAAGTCACTTTCTTTATTGTTTTATTTATAATTATAGCTATAATTTACTGATCACACCAATTTACCATATGTTGTGAATAGAGAGATTTTTAGCAGTAATAACCAAGACCTGAACATGATTTCAAAAGTCTCTGTGTGGTAAAAAGATTGAGAAATGCTGGCTTAGAGTATGTAAATCTAGGAAACAAGATAGAATAATAAGGTAAATATTCATATTACAAAGGGCTTAAAAGCTATGGGCAATCCTTGCTTAGCAGCTTTACTATTTACTGGCAGTTTTTTTTTTCATGCCTCGAGTTAAGTTTTAATTAAAAATGCTTCTCAATTAGCTTAAAGGGTTATTTTGATTTGTCAGTAGACACAACATTAAAATTGCTATTTTTACATACAAAAATGCCAGATGAAGTTCTTCAGGCATTTGTGCTGTATTTGCTAGTACTGTTATTGTTAGAATTCTGTAGCTTTTACTTCCACAAGCACATTGGACTGGAAGCCATCATTGCCAAAGGAAAAAAAAAAGGTTACTTCATCTCCGAGACAATGGCTAAGCGAGGTCACCCGCAGTAGTGCCAACCTCTTTGGCAACAAATAAGTTAGGATACTGTTGAACAAATGGTAGGAGTAAACTTCTTTACAGCATTACACCAACCAGTTCAGCCATCTTATTGAGACACAGACCTGGATTTTAAAACAAGTGTTATGCACTTTACATGAAAGAGGCGCATTTTTTGTTATTTGGAAAGTAGTACAAAATTATCTCCATCATGTTACACGTTGTTTGTTTGCTTTACAAAATGTTGCCCCTTCCTCCTCACTTCAAAGCTAGGAGTTCTATGTAGTTAATCCCACCCTTCTTCATGCTTTAGTCTCCATTCAAATGTACTGAATCCAACTGGAGCTAGACACAGTATGATCTTTGGACCTATCTGATGTTTATTTGTCATGATCTGCACACGTTTTGGATTAAAAAGCTTTCTACAATCTGCAAGATGTCATTAGGATTTAGTCACTGTCTGCCAATTCTACTGAGATCGCAAGTTACAGCTGCCTTGCCACAACTGGATAAGCTATAGAAATCACACTTGCAGTGCTTAGTTTGGAGATGTCAGGAACCATGAATCAGACCAAAACCGAAGTGCAGTAAACTCACACTTTAATAAAAAGGTAAAATTATATAAACAGAGTAAACCTGGTCAAAACATAGCCAGGGTTCGGTAACCAGAGCGGATAGTCAGAGCAAGCCAGTGAAACAGGAGTCCAGAGATCAGCAAGGTCAAATGCCATGCAGGGTTAGGAGCCAGGAGGAGAGTCAGCCGGGCAGGGTCTAGAGTCCAGGAACCAGAAGGGAACGTCAAACAGGCAAAGTCTTTCACAGGAAAGCACAGCAGAGATTTCTCCAGATATGTTGGCCAAGGTGAAAGCATCTGCGATCTGATCCAGGCAGTTTATATAGCAGCAGAGCTGGCTTAACAAGGCAGGATATGGTCATCAGGTGAGACAGAGTGGAATCTGAGACTGGCAATTAACTCTCAGCTGAGCAGCTTGCTCTGAGAAGGGAGAGCTGAGCACAGCCCTGACAGGAGAGGCAGAACAATTCCATATAAAGTGATCCTGACCTAGTTCAAAAAGTGCCTAAGATAACAACAGTGTAGGTACCACTAGTATTTGTGTTAGGCTATACAACTATGGGGTGCGTCGAATGCAAAGTTTAGTACTGAAACCAAAAGTGCAGGATGCACTTGCCGAAAGCCAAAACCAAAAAGGTTTTTTAAAATTATATATAAATATGTTTATATAGAATTGTATTATAGTCCACTTTTTAATACCATGAATTTAAATGAATATGAATTTATTCATGGCCATTATCGGCACCTTTAGCACAAGAAAAGCTCAAGAGAAATGCACCTCTTTAAGGGCTGATTCACACTGCAGCTCAAGAAATAAAAGCTGCTTTTATAGGCATTTGAGCTTTTATTTTCAGCTTGAAGACGTTTGTGCTTTTTTTGTGCTCTTTTGCATATTTTTGTTGAGCTTCTTTGAGCTTTTGTGAGCATAAGCATTTTTGTTCACAAACCCTCCCGCTAATTTTTCCTATTTTTTGCTTTTTCATGCATTTTTGGGCACTGTGATCGGAGTCACTTTGGGTGGGAGGCCCATGGAAACCAGAATCCCTTGGAGAGGTTGGGAAAATTTTGTTTCAGTTCCCCATGCACCTCCTATGTCTAAGTCACCCTGTGTCTATTAGGGGCACAGGGTGAAAATGATAGACAGCTATTTAATGTACACTGAGAAGGTGGTTTGGATTACTTAAAATGGTACAGTAATATTTATCCACAATATCTCCCAGGGAATATACAAAGACTATTCCTGGTTTATTTGATTCTGAACTATACATGTTAATTGAAAGAGCTGATCACATTGGACTCTGTACAATGTGGGAGATGGATAGTCTGCTACAAGGGGCTCCTGCTATTGTGTGAAGGTGTCCTGTGTTTATACTTATGATAATGTGGATTGTTTCTTCTGAGCTAGAAGACAAGTCTGACCTGAAAGGTCAGTCCTCTGAGTCACCTGGGCTGGTTAACCACTTCAATACCAGGCACTTACACCCCTTCCCGCCCAGACCAATTTTCCGCTTTCAGTGGTGTCGCATTTTAAATGACAATGGCATGGTCATGCTACACTGTACCCAAACAAAATTTTTATAATTTTTGTTCCCCACAAATAGAGCTTTCTTTTGGTAGTATTTGATCACCTCTGGGGGTTTTTTTTTTGCGCTGCAAATAAGACAAGACCGAAATTTTTGAAAAAAAAAAGTTTTTCTTTGTTTCTGTCACAAAACTTTGTAAATAACTCGATTTTCTCCATCATTGACGGGCACTGATTAGGTAGTACTGATTGGCACTGATGAGGCATATATATGCAGCACTGATAGGTGGCAATGATAGATGGCACTTTTATGGAGGCACTCCCTGGTGGTCCTGGGTGACATTCAAGATAGACACCTCCTAAATTTTATGTATGTTTTCACACTGGTCCATTGCACTTTCATTGTGGTGTTTAAAATGGTGCACCAAAAATGTAATCCCCCGCTGTAATGCATTGAAAACGCAACAAGAACACATCAATAATGCACCTGTGTTATGTTTTTCACATGACCTATTAAAAACACACCATAAGCAAAGTAAAATCGTGTCACAATTTTGGTAAAATCACGACAAAATTGAGTGTGTTTTCTGTGCGGTTATCAGCAAAATGCCGAAACCACAATTTTTGGCCACCGCAATTTTAATGCATCTCTATATACAACTATCCATATCCCTGTGGAGGCCCCTTGGACACAAGCTGCACACAGGGCCTTGACCTATCTCCAATGTTGAGAATAGGCTCCAATCCCCTCAACCACTTATACAAAGCCAGACTCCATTGTACCATTCAAGGCTCTGACATTAGAAAGTTGAAAAACAGCAACACAGCTTAAAGCGGACCTTCACCCTAAAGGTTATGTCATGCTGCCCCTGCTTCCCAACCCCCCCTACCCTGACAATTGGAAAGTTTTTTTTTAAATTAAATCATTTATTTGTACTTTTTCACCTGGAAAATTACATTTTTTTTTCAGCACCTTGAAAGTCCTGTGGCACAGCTGCACATGCGTTGGTTTCCCCTGACCATCTGTGCATGCACAAAGTTTCCCACACATCTACAAAGATGGAAAGTCCAAAACCATCGCCATCTTTGTGCATGCATGGAAAATCATTAGCACGTGTGCAGATGTGCTGACAGCCTATGCCAGGACCCAAAGGCCAGACAGGACCCAATGGCACATCTGAGCATGCACCCTAATGGCTGGAGGGGGGCAGATTCACCCGAGAGGTGGACTGAGGTTCCACTGTAAAGACAAATTTCGGTCAAAATTCCGAGAGCGAATGATCAGCTTTTTTGTAGATAATACAAAGATAAGATTAGCCACTAGGCGGAGCAAACAATTTGCAAACATTCCAAAGCTTTTCTTTTAGCAGAGCTAAACTGTATCTGAGCGGCATAAACTTAAAATGCTATTTCATTGATATTTAGTATTCAAAGCAAATGCACCCACCCATCCATGTCACCATGCTTTTATTTTGATGAAAAAATCACTTTGAAATTCACCCCACTAGCATTCCTAGCTGCAGTCTTGAGTAAGGACAGAGGATTAACTTCACGGAATCCCTCTGCCCTTAGTTCAGGCATGAGGGTGTGCTTAAAACATGTAAAAGGAGCAGAGCCAATAAAATACAAAAGTCTCTTGAGAAACTAGGAAGTATAGACCATAAGATATGTGAAATAGGGGAATATACTATACACCAATGCCGATGAGGAAGAGTAGATCTAATTCCACCGCTGTGTGATAAAGCCAATTTGCTTAAAAGATTGTGTTGACCCTCAAGTTATAGAGAGGTCAATACCAGCATAATTGGATAGATCATCTGCAGCAAGTACTCTATGTCATCTGTCACTCCTGGCCTCCACCAAAGGATAACCTCAAGTTGATGTAAATGACAACACAATGCAGTGCAGTACATTCCAAAAAGGCTAAGAGCACTGGTTTATTAAGAACATTATACTCACAAACATCGATAAAAAGCATGTCAAACAGGTGTAGCAAGATGGCCGCAGCAGATAGCGTGCTTACATCACAAGGTCCTGTCACGCCTTTTGTCATCTGACGTCCTCAGAGGCGTCTGGTGCTGGTATTGACCTTTCTATAACATGAGGGTCAACACAATCTGGTAAGCAAATTGGCTTTATCACACAGAGGTGGAATTAGATCTACTCTTCCTCATCGACATCGGTGTATAGTGTCTTCCCCTATTTCACACATCTTATGGACTATACTTCCTTAGTTTCTCAAGAGACTTTTGTTATTTAATTGGCGCTGCTCCCTTTACATGTTTTATGCTTATTTGGTGTGCAATCTAACCACTGGTGCCGGCTGCCTGTATAGTTAATGTTTTCCAAGAGCAGATATTTTCTTTGTATTTTTAAGGAGGGTGTGCTTAGCTCAGAAAACCCCTCCTTCAGATGAAAGAAAAAAAAAATGTCCATGAATTCTCCCGAGAAGTATGACATAATTTTGGCCTAGGCTAGAAACCAGGAAGCAACAAATGTAAATATATAAATAAAATTTAAACAGTAGAATATACTGTACATTCCTACTGATTTTCCAATGCTAGCAGGAGGATTATACATTGTTAATATTTTTTGAGTGAGCTTAGTTTAACTGATGGAAGACATCCACTACACAGGCAATGTATTGTTTTTAGTGGCTCAGCAGATCTATAAACTCCAATTGAGAGACAGAAAAATAAACTCTAACCACCACTGTGTCCCACAACAATGCAAAGTGTGCATATATAATTAGAAAATATGGCTTCTCCCATGTATTGTCTAATTATAAACCATTCAAAGCAGCAATGTTTTTAAAAATATTATTTTTTATCTGCAATCTCAATAAGTTCGGACACAGTATAAAATATAAAACATTTGAAATGTTTTAACTGAGTAAATGTATAATTTTAAGAAAAAATAAGGTAATTTTGAAACTGACGGCACCAACAGGTCTCAAATTGATGATTGGGTATAAAAAGAGCATCTTAGGGAGTCAGTGTCTCAGAAGTAAAGGTGGCCAGAGGTTCGCCAATCTATGAAAAGCTGCATCTAAAAGTTTTTGAATTTAAGAATAATGTTCCTCAACATAAAATTGCAAAGACTTTAAATCATCATCATCTACAGTACATAATATCATCAAAATATTCTGAGAGTCTAGAGAAATCCTGTGCATAAGGGACAAGGCCCAAACACAATGTTGGGTGCCCATGATCTTCAGGCCCTCAGACGGCACTACATTAGAAACAGGCAAGATTCTGTGATGTCACTCCATGGGCTCAGGAATACTTCCAAAAACCACTGTCTGAACACAGTTCACCGTGCCATCCAAAAATGTAAGGTAAAGCTCTATCGCACAAAGAAGCCATAGCTGAACATGATCCAAATACGTTCCATCTTATCTGGGCCAAAGCTCTTTTAAAATGGTCTGTTGCAAAGTGGAAATCTATTGTGTGGTCAGACGAATTTGAAACTTGACATTCTTTTTGGCAACATGGGCTAAACAGGCCAGAAATCTTCCTTTTTATCAGAGATCAATTCAAAAGCCTGCATCTCTAATGGTGTAGATGCACATTAATGCACATGACATGGGCAGTTTGCACATCAGGAAAGGCACCATCAATGCGAACGTCGTCTTTTTCATGGAAGGCTTTACATATTTTCAGGAGAACAATGCTAAATCGTATACTGCATCTATGACAACAGCATGGCTTTGTAGTAGAAGAATCCGGGTGCTTAACTGGCCTGCGTGCAGTCCAGACCTTTTACCAACTGGAACCATTTGGCGCATTTGAAAATTACAACAAAGACAACCCAGGACTGTTGAGCAGTTAAAATCTAATATTAGGCAAGAATAGGACAACATTCCTCCCTCATACCTCCAGCAACTGTTAGCTTCAGTTCCCAGATGTTTACAGAGTGTTGTTAAAACAAGAGGGGATGCTACGCCAAGGTAAACACTGCCCTGTCCCAACTTTTTTGAGATCTATTGCTGCCATCAATTTCAAAATGACCATTTTTTTTTCTTAATATGGTAAATTTTCTCAGTTTATACTCAACAGTGACCATGTAATACAGATAGTTAATGTTTTCTCAAATTTGATGGCAAAAATGAAAATACAAAAACTAAAGGCAAAACATTTTTTTTGGATAGAGAGATTAAAACATCTGTTGGGTTTCTATTGCTATCTATGCCACCATTAGAGAGATTCACATTTACCATTAGCGCTGAAACTGAAAATCCAAAAAATCCATATTTTGTGTTATCCCCATAACAGAAATGGGGAATCTTGCAAATGGGACACTAGATCTGGTGACTCAGGTGACAACCAGGGATTCTCTCACTTTGAAGGGATATTCTCCCACTTCCTGCTTTGATTATTGGACAAGTGAAGGAAAATCTCTTAAATGGGACACAGATGACAAAAACAAACTTGACAGGGTTATAATCCTCCCTAACTCTAAAATAAAAAAAGTTTTTCCTTTATTTTTACTTTAAAGTAGAAGTCCAGTCTAAACCCATCTAAGCTTAAATTGCTCACACCCCATTCTAAGCCCTATTCTAACTACCCTGTAGAAGAAAGATATATATACTTAACTAATCTAAGGGCACCCCAGTCCAGTCACATGACTGGCTCCCAGCACCGTCTTCAGGGGAGAGGTGGGACAATGGATGCCCCATAGTAAGTCTATGCGTGAAGTCACAGCTTAGGCTCTGCAGTTGTTGTTAATCTCTCCTCACCTCTGAAGCTGGCCACTAGGGAGATCAAGTGACTGGCCAGGAGCACCCTTAGTTTAGGCAAGTATACACATCTTTCCTTTACGAGATAGTTAGTATAGGGCTTAGAATGGAGGTGGGAGAAAGTTTAAGCTTAGATTTAGAGTGGACTTCTACTTTAGAGATATAGAGCCAAAGCTTGCTTGGCTGTGCTTCTGTGGATCACATGATTGCAGTTCATTTTGCACTCCTGTGACCCATTTTCTGCAGACAACGGGCTGAAGCCTGTCACAGAGCAGGTCCAGGCTCGGGCAAGATCACAACAATGAAGTCGGGATCCGCCCACAGTGTGCTGCTGAGAGCCTGAGCCGGTTGTTCCCGCGCTGACGTCTCGGATTCGACAC
>BLSH010416348.1:468925-484591 GCA_018402905.1 Glandirana rugosa | reverse complement strand
AAATGCTAACCTGTAGAATTTTTTAAACGTCGCCAATGGAGATTTTTATGTTGCAAAGTTTGTCGCCATTCCGCGAGCGGACGCAATTTTGAAGCATGACATGTTGGGTATCATTTTACTCGGCGTAACATTATCTTTCACAATATGGAAAAAAATTGACCTAACTTTACTGCTGTCTTATTTTTTAACTCAAAAAACTGAATTTTTTCAAAAAAAATCGCGCTTTTAAGACCGCTGCGCAAATACGGTGTGACAAAGTTTTGCAATGGCCGCCATTTTATTCTCTAGGGTCTTAGAAAAAAAATATATATAATGTTTGGGGGTTCTAAGTAATTTTATAGCAAAAAAACCTGTTTTTAACTGATAACCTCCAAACTCCAAAAAGAGGCTCGGTCTTAAAGTGGTTAACAACCTCAGCTCTGTTCCTGTGTGCTGTGAGAAGGGGATGTTTCCCTTCCTCCCAATCAGCTCTCAGAGCTCTCCTCACTGAGCTCTGTGCAGAGTGCAACTTCAGCTCTCCATCCCTTTTCTTTCTGACAGCTCAAACAAGCTTTATACATTCTGGACTTTCAATGGATGTAGAGAAGAGAAGAATGCAGATAAACAGATACAACTTATGTAGGAGTATTTGTTTTATCTTTGTGTATCACCCAAGTCCAGTCACTTTACTGGGTATATGGAAGGGCTTACAATCACTTAAATTTACAGGGATTTATCTCACTTCCTGTTTTGGATATGGGACAGGAAGTGAAGGTAAATCTCTGCAATAGCGCACAGAATGCAGAAAAGAAAAAAAAATCTTGACAGGGGTTATAAGCCTCCCTTACCCTATTCAAAATTATTATTAATTTGCCTATAAGCATTACAACGGAGCAGTGGAATTCATGTCTGTTTGCTCACAGCCCAAGGATGGTGCATGTATTTTCACAAGGTAGGGGCTAAGCTGCAATACAGGTGTTATAATGTGTTGCCATTTATTGCAGTTTAGCACTTACATCATGTGAAAAACAATGAAAGATAACGAGCAAGACTTTTTTTCCAGGATCTTTTCTGTTGCCGTGTAGAATAGTTTAAATGAAGCAATATTTGTCATAGCTGAACACACTCATTTTCATATAATAGAAGTCTGTCATACACTGTATCAGAGATTAATAGCATGAAATGTGGGGAATCAGCACTTAAAGTTTTGACTATAGATCTTCATTAAAAGAATCACATGACCATTGCTGAAGTACAGGGTGGGTCATTTACATGGATACACCTTAATAAAATGGGAATGGTTGGTGATATTAACTTCCTGTTTGTGGCACATTAGTATATGTGAGGGGGGAAACTTTTCAAGATGGGTGGTGACCATAGCGGCCATTTTGAAGTCGGCCATTTTGAATCCAACTTTTGTTTTTTCAATAGGAAGAGGGTCATGTGACACATCAAACTTATTGGGAATTTCACAAGAAAAACAATGGTGTGCTTGGTTTTAACGGAACTTTATTCTTTCATGAGTTATTTACAAGTTTCTGACCACTTATAAAATGTGTTCAATGTGCTGCCCATTGTGTTGGATTGTCAGATGTGCAGCACCTGAAACTACGGATACTGTAAGCCTGTGCTAGCATTTCTCCTGCGGTGTTGCTATCAGTGTGTGAAGAGTGCGAGAAGAGGGTTGCAGTGACAATCCAACACAATGGGCAGCACATTGAACACATTTTATAAGTGGTCAGAAACTTGTAAATAACTCATGAAAGAATAAAGTTACGTTAAAACCAAGCACACCATTTTCTTGTGAAATTCCCAATAAGTTTGATGTGTCACATGACCCTCTTCCTATTGAAAAAACAAAAGTTGGATTCAAAATGGCCAACTTCAAAATGGCCGCCATTGTCACCACGCATCTTGAAAAGTTTCCCCCCTCACATATACTAATGTGCCACAAACCGGAAGTTAATATCACCAACCATTCCAATTTTATTAAGGTGTATCCATATAAATGGCCCACCCTGTAGAACATTCTTCTATGGAGAGCATTGTTCCAGCCTTCTGAGGCTCATCAGCTCAGGTCCCTAGTACCCATACTTGAACTATTACTCCATTGACATTATTAGTGAACTTTGTTAGCGGCAATAGGCAACTTTTTTTTTTAATTTTTGAAAGTGGGAAGGAATTGGAAACCATGCAGATTTTTACTGCCTACAACCCCAAAAGTAAAGCCTTATGTACCCTAGCAGCTCCCAAGCTTGAGTTAAGGAGCCTTTTGGCATTCTTTCTTTTACAAAGCTCCTAAACTGAACTTCATAAAAGTATACATAGGCTTTTAGTAGAGTTTAGGAGCTGCTGCGGTTAGGTGAGGTTCAACCTCCCTCTCCTGAGACAATGCCATCTCTGCAATGTTTTGGAAAGCCACAATTGTGCCTTGTAAAAATAATCCTCATTGTTACAAAGGAAATGAAACGTTCTCAGCAATTAGGCAGCTACATAAAAGCTGACATTTCCTAGTTCAGGCTAGCAACTACTGAAAGACAACTGGAGATTGAAAGGGTGAGACACAATTTCCCTTTTCATTGATTTTTGCCCATGAGGGCCATTGTGAGTTCTGACGACAAGTTCTGACATGCTCTTGTAATATACAACACTTATACCGTACAGAGAAGCATATTTTAAATACCAGCCAACGCAGCCTCAGGTGGAATAATAGCACCCTGTCACATTCCTTCGACACAAACAAACCATCTCACACCATTGTCTATCCTGACAATATGGACACAGGTGATCCTTTTCCGGAAAATAAGTTGCAAACACAAGACCTCATCTACTGCGTCAGAAGCTACAGTTACAAACATAGAATGTCCATCTTCCCCACAACCACGCACAATCACTCTGAATGGAAATGCATGATTGGACACCAAGCAGATATCTTAGAGTTACAGTAGTGATCATCCAGATTTTTCCTCCCGAAATGAAAAGGCCAGTTTGAAGACAGCTCACAAAACATATGACGACTATCATCTCATGCTCATGGACAACTTTACAAAACTGTTTACCATACTTCGCTATAGTTTACCAATTTCCTTTAAGTGAACCAGGTGGCTTCCCTCAACTGACAGACTGCAACCACCACCCCAACGGCATAAATTAAATAGGCACCTCCGGGTGCCTGTATGCATACTCAGTTATATTCACATAGATATCCCTGATATCCAAGGTGTTGTATCTCAACTACAGCGTGTATTAGTCACACCTGACCAGCCTTTTCCTGAACCTGCACCCCCTATGGGAAGTACGGTCTCTCCAGTCAATAGGAAGACTTAGGACATTAAGGTTCCAAGCTGCAGTGTGGCGATGTAGAGCACCACATGATTTGTTTAGCAGAGTGCTCTGAATTTTGGGGCTCCCAGAACACCGAGGAGAAAAGCTGAGGTTGTTTGCAGAAACCTGGAGTTGTCTATATTAAAGCTGTACTCCATGTTTTGATACCCTTTACATAGTTTGTTTGGGCCAAGCTAATCCAGACGATATACGTCCCTCACTAACATGTGAGGCCCCTGGATGTGCTGTATAAACTGTATGTAGCTGAGGCTTCATACAGCTGCATAGTGCACTGTGTTCCGGGTTCAAGCCAACACTTCCTGTCTCATAACTGGAACACAGTATAGTATCTAATTGGCGCTCTATGCATTGCTAGAATACAAAGCTTTCTCTGAATGGCTGAGTCAGAGGCTGTGACATCATCAGCCCGCCTCTCTGACTCAGCCAATCAGAGGAAGCTTTGTATTCATTGCGAGAATACATTGCGCTCTCTCAATGGCTGAGCGCCAATCAGAGAGACTCTCTTGTGTTCCGGGTTTGAGCCGAGACCTTCCTGTCTCATGCCTGGAACACAGTGCAGTATGAAGCCTCAGCTACATACAGTTTATACCGCACATCCAGCGGCCTCACGTTACTGAGGGACATAGCTCATTTGGGCCAAGCTATGTAAAGTATCAAAAGCTGGACATCAGCTTTAAGACCTAGGTCAGGTTACCAAGTCTAAACCAAGAAATGTCTTTACAATATCTAGTAGCACCCAGGCAAACAGCCACTATTTTCTGAGCTGTCTTTACAACTGCAAATCTCTGCGATGGCCCAATTCAATGCACCAAAATCAACAACACTGAACATATTAAGAAAGAAGTCAAGAACTACTGTGTCTAGGATCAAAGAATGATCATAACCTTTCCCCACTCCCAGCTCCATTTGGATTATATTTTAAGTAGAACTATAGGCAAAACTTTTTTTTTCATGTTGGATAGAGCAAGTAAGGATTATAACCCGTCAGATTTTTTTTTTCCTCCATCTGTGTCTCATTGCAGAGATTTCCCTTCACATCCTGTCCCATATCCAATCAGGAAGTGAGGGGGGAATTCCAGCAAATTAAGGGAGTTCCTTGGGGACCCCCAGGTCTCCAGAACTTGTGTCCCCATAGGAAAATGTCCCCTCTATTACTTTTTTGGGGACAACTCAAAACTTGGGATTGTCCTTTACTTTCACTTTCAATAATTGTAAACTGGACTAATATAGAGGGTGAGTCTCCTCAATGTGGAGTTCCACCCAAAAGTGGAACCTCCGCTTATCTGCTTCCTCCCCCCTCATCCGGTGCCACATTTGGCACCTTTCGGGGGGGGGAGGGGGGAATGGGTACCGGTTTTTGACAGTAATTGGCTTAACAGCTGGTTTTCCTAACTATGAATCGCGGCGGCAGCACCCAAGAGCTGATCCGAAAATCGGCTGGGGTGCCGACATGGCCTTATATTAAAAGTCAGCAGCTACAGAGGTACATACAGCAATAAAAACTAGCAAACATTCTAATACCTCTCCACTACATCCAAAACTAACACAAAAAAAAGTTTTGCCTTTAGTAATACTTCAATATTTAACATATTATAATAAATGTTTAGTCATTCAACGAGTGGTTGTAATTATAATACCAGGAACATGTAAGAAATTTTCATTAGGCAAAGGAGCTGGAAAACTTGCTGGGCCAAGGTGCTAGAGAAACTGCTTTCCATTGAGCTAGGGAGTTAGCGTAACTATGTTGGTCATTAAAAGTCATTATCTGTGGAGAAGGTTAGAACTGACTATATGGGTGGCGGGGGATCTTTTGTAATAACTCTTACTCTCATGCTCTTATAATGGACTGAACATTATTGTAATCTGCTTGAGAAACTGTGCTTTCTATTGAGCTAAGCTGCTGGTGAAATTTTGTTTGCCATTAAAAATATCATTTGTGGAGGAGGTTTGCGTTGACAATACTGCTGGTCTTGGACCTTTGTTCTTACAAATGACTGAACATTTTCTGTATTCTGATGGATCTTAAATAGAGTATTTCAAAAAGAGCTGGGAGTGGAAAAGGAGAATTCTCATTCTTTAATTCATATATACACTGTGGACTTTTTGGTGTGGTCACTCCTGTCTGCTGCTCCACTGCAGGTCAAGCTTATCCTGGAGTTTAGCTTTAACAAGAAAAGTTAAAACACGGAGGTACTAGCTGTCATTTTTAGCCAATGTAATCTTGGGATTTGGTCAGCCATGGAATAAATCAATATAATCTTAAAGCTTAATTCTAGGAATCCGGCCACTTTGATTAATGTGTAGGCATACTATGAGTTAAGTTCAAGGAAGTGCATGCCACCTGCTGGGCTTATCTCTTTTATGTACATCTGACAGGTTTATGGTCAGGGCTCTGAGAGGAGAAAAGCACACACAGAAGCACTGCCTGCCCCTCCTCTCTGCTGCCCATTCACAGAGGCCTTTGTATTTTGTGAATGGGTTCACATAATGTAAAGGCTTCTGTGACTGAGCAGGAGGAGGGGAGGGATGGGCATAGCAGCTGCATCTACTCTGCACTTGAAAAAGCTGAAACTAAAAAGGCCTTCAGCACACCATATTAGGTTTCTTGTATTCACCCATAAAACACAACATGGTGCTGTTCACAGAGCAACTGTTTCAAGATATGTCCATTATTATGCTGTAATAGGGTATTCAATGCTGTGTCAATTTTTTACTTGAACTATATCATGATGATTTTCAATTTTTAAGGAATATTAATGTTAATTTTTACATAATTTACGTGCCGATAAAAGTCCATCTTTATTCTCCATAATCACACAGAGCAATAGTGACACCTGAACTGTGAAAGAATTCAAAAAGGTAGATTTTAATATTTCTATCCATAATCTCTAAAACACAGAAGCTAGCAGGCCAATAAAGAGAGAGGCTGAAATTACTGACGTCACAAAAGATAAAATGAAGTTGGCAGTGTTCTGTTACGCTCCATTCACATCTGAGCGTTTTGTAGCTCAAAGCTCCAAAATGCTCAACATTCAAATTCCCATAGTTTTCTCTTGTGCCTTTTGACACCAGAGAGTAGTATCACTTGTAGCTTGTATCTCAAAAAGGGTACGTGTGTCTTTAGCTACAAGCTTCAAGTGTTTTTGACCCCAAAATATATCAATGAGAGTGCCTGAAAAACATACAAAAATGCATACATCACATTTATTTTTCCTTAGTAACTAGCTTTCCATTGGCTAAACATGATCTAAAAAAATGCTCTAACCTCAGACGCCTGCAGAAACGTCTGTACAAACGCACAAAAAAATCCTGCAAAATGACCAAAGATGCTCGGGCTCAAGTGTGAATCCAGCAGGGTGGATTTGATTTAAATCGCGATTTAACCACTTCAATACTGGGCACTTAAACCCCCTTCCTTCCCGGACCAATTTTCAGCTTTCAGCGCTGTTGCAGTTTGAATGACATTTGCGCGGTCATGCGACACTGTACCCATATGAAATTTTTATCATTTTTTTCACACAAATAGAGCTTTCTTTTGGTGGTATTTAATCACCCCTGGGTTTTTTATTTTTTGCGCTATAAATTAAAAAAAAAGACAAAAAATTTTCAAAAACAATGCATTTTTCTGCGTTTCTGTTATAAAATTTTGCAAATAAGTAATTTCTCTTGATAAATTTTGACCAAAAATGATACTGCTACATTTCTTTGGTAAAAATAACCCAAATTGGAGTTTATTTGGTGTTGGCGGACAGACAGATGTGACGGTGACATACAGATGTTTTGTGTATGGTGACAGATGTTTGAGGACTGTGACAGATGTTTGGGGACTGTGCCAGATGTTTGGGGACTGTGCCAGATGTTTGGGGACTGTGCCAGATGTTTGGGGACTGTGCCAGATGTTTGGGGACTGTGACAGATGTTGTGTATGGTGACAGATGTGATTGGGGACATAAAGATGTTTTGGGGGCTGTTTTATGGGCACACTGACATGTATGTGGACAGGGGTATCAGTGTGCTTGGTGCACTGTGTGGGGGTGATCTGTGACAGCTTTCTGCATGAAATCCTCACCATTCAGAAAGCTGTCACAGAGCTGCAGCTCCCCCCCTTCCCCCCCCCCCGCACTGAGCTCTCACTGAGCTCGGCGGGGGAGAATTGTCACAGAGACGCTCGTCTCTGTTTACAATGTGACGGCTGGGTGATTGGACACAGCCGTCACATGATCGGGAGGGCAAGTCACTGCGCCCGTATCCCGATCTCCGCTCAGCTGGATCCTGTGATCATAATGATCACCGGATCCAGCAGCGGCGCGGCGCGTGCCCGCGCTGTGAGCTCCCGTTCTGCAGGACGTATATATACATCCTGTCAGAACGGGGAAGCTCCCACCCGGCCGTATATATACAGTGGCCGGGTGGGAGGTGGTTAAATCACTAGTAAAAAGGCTTGATTTAAATCAAGTCAATTTAAATCCTAATTTTTAAAGAGCAACTGTCATCTCTGTGCTGCTGCGGCTCCTCCTCTGAACTGCTGTTGACTCACCGACAGTCCCATTCACTTTAATGGGAAGGCTGGTGATGCAGCAGTGACACAAAAAGGTGAGGGATGTGGCAGCAGCAGGTGAGTGGATGCCGCTAACAGGCGCTGCCATGATGGATCTGAAATGACAGGTGCTCTTTAAATGTAAGGACTTATTCTTGCTGGTAGTTAGAATCTTTAATATTTGCAAAAAAAATGAAGGTTTCCGATTTAGAATAATAAAGCTGTTAGTAAAACAGCGATATCAGAACCGATTCAATCATACAGTTTGTACTGTAGATCTATTTGCAAAACAATGGGATAAAAGAATATTCCTGAACTTTGTTTTATCTCATGGTTACTGTGAAATGTAACCATGTATGAATGCATCAAAGCAGTGGATGTTATCTCAGCTTGCAGAGCTTGGATTCATTGAATGAGTTTACCAAAAATGTCAATATTGCAGAATATACAGCCTCATGCTACATAACCAAGCTCCATTTCATTTTGAATAAACAAAATTATTAATGTATCTTAAATAGAAAACTATCTTTAGAAAGGCAAAAGCATTTTATTAAATACATTTGATAAAAATAAAAAAAATCTGATTTGAATGGAAAAAAATCTGATTTTTTTGATTTAAAAAAAAAATGGTTGATTTTTATCCACCCTGGAATCCGGCCATTCAGTGGAACGGATGACTGCTTCACTTTAAAGGCTAGTTTACACTTGCTTCGGCTTCAATGCTCATTAAAGCTCATACAGCTTCAACAAGCTTTTAGGATGTGTTTTTGAGGCTTCGGCGGTGCTTCAAAGAGGCTTCACTGAGGCTTCAACAAGGCTTTGACGAGGCTTCAGTGATGCACTTTGGAAGCCTTGTTGAAGCTTGGTAAATGCCCTGTGTGTGTTTGTTGATATCTCACACCTGCAATTTCTCCAAAACAAAGCGAAGCTAAAGCTGAATTACAGCCTCTGAAAAGCCGCAGGTGCTTCAAGCGAGCTTCAAACAAGCTTTGTCATAGACTTCTATGGAGGCGTTGTAGAGGCTTTGAAGCCTGGCTAAAGCTACATGGGGTATAATTTTTGACGCAAGGCTGAAGCGCAGCTAAGCCAACGCAAGGTGTAAATTGGGCTGTAAGCTAACCATTTTATTTAGTGACATGGGCTTTGACTGGCATTTAGGGAGCTTTGTCTGACGCCCTGTTTTGAAGCAAGTGTAAATGAGCCCTAAAAATGTAAAGAAAGCAAAGATTTCATAGAAAAGCAAGCATTATTGTGTGGGATTTTCAATAACGTACTTAGTGTCTGCTTTATGGTGCTCCACATGTACATAATTTTTGAGGGACTAAAATTATTTGGATTCCACGGTTTTATGGAAATACAAGTGATTGGATGCGATAACCAACTTCATCTTCATTCCTATCGCTATTTAGCTTGAAATGTTTGCTATGGAATAACAATTCATTCATTTACAACAATACATTGGAAAACAGAAGCTACTTTAAACGATAGAATACCAAAATATTCTAACCTATGGTGTCCGTAGATAGGTCACTTCTTGCCTTCAGGCTTTGATGAGTCCCTCCTGGAACCCTGAACATTAGTTGATAGGTTTCCTATATTCTCTATTACCCTTTTGGCATGTAGCTGCTCTTCTGGGTTCTCATCCTTACCCCACCTCACCCTTCTTCCTGCCCCAGCTCTATTCAATTGATGCTTTGAAGGTATTGCTTGCCACCACTACAACCATTACCTGCAGCTGAATTCACCATTAGCCCAGTTGGACCCTCTTCAAAGTGATATCCAGTAGATCTTTTGTACTCATTTGACAGGAAAAAGTTTGTTACAATCAACGATTGATCTCAATGGCAGAGGGTGGTCCACAACCACTTCTGATTGCACAAAACAATGACAGAGTCTTTTAGCGCCTACATTTCACTAAATGGATCAATTTCATTGGGTATCTATTTAACAATTGACGTGAATCTAAACACCAGTGTATGCAGCCTACTAAACTTTGATAGGCAATTCATTTCATACAAAGCATTTCTTACATCTGAGGCCTGCAACATCTGGGTCTTCTTCCACATTCTCAAGACAAATCTCCATTAGAAAAAGATTTTAAAAAACGCAACAAAAACAGTAAAACCAACTCATAACGCAATATCGTTTTTACTTCATCATAATCATTATTTTTATACCAAAACTGACTTTATTGAGTATTAAAATGATTGTGAAAATAATTACAGCCACCCAAGCAGAATCCAGGCAAAGTAAATGGTATACATGAATCATTTTTAAATTTTGCAGCATAAATCATACATTATGATGGGAGATTTTCAAAGGTGTCGTAAAACACAGGCAGCTGAGATAAATCAGAGCGACATATAATAAAGGATGCAGATTTCATGCTGCCAGCAATATTCTGACTAGGGTGTTTTAAAGCCAACATAAAATATATGTCCAAATAACAAGATAGAGGGAGTTTAATGTCAGCATGGTGCCCCAGCAGGACCTCTCTTTTCTAAACCATCAAAATAATTTTATTTTAATATGTAAATATCAAACCTATTACATTCCTGCAGCAGTCTTGTTCTAGTGTTTTGTGACAGTGTCGCTACCCCTTCAAAGGCCACCAATCCCATTCTGTTAAATGTTGTATGTCAGAGCAAGGAGAAAATATGCAATACAACTCTAAATTACAAAGACAGCTCCCTATATTTTATTCCATTAAAAGCTGGGCATGTGTAGAAAATACCTGTTTAACTGCCAGAAATCCAACAAGCTCCTAACTTCATGTAGTGAGCTGAAAGCAGTCTTTTCTGTATTAAATCCCAAGCAGTGTTGTCAGCCCTATTAGTTCTCCCCTTCTGGACTACAGAACATCTCACTGTCTTCTACACTCCCATCAGAAAAACAAGTAGATGGGAGAGTGCAGAATATGCACTGTTAAGCTTGAGTCACACCTATGCATTTTTAGTGCATTTTGCAGATTTGCACTACAGTCCATTTCACATGGTTTCCTATGGAACACATTCTGTAGTGCAAATCCGCAAAATGCAAAAAGCACTAAAAATGCATAGGTGTGAACAAAGCCTTAGGGAATGTGAAGCATTTCATTATCTTTGGGCAAAGGGTTCACGGTTATGGCTTTGTTCTTTTTGCATTATGGTAACAACTAAAAGAAACCTAAAATTATTTTTTTTTTTTTTTATAGCATGAGAAGATATTATTTTATCTTGTTTTAGGCTACTATTTACACAACACACAAAGCAACTGACCCATTACAGTGACTCATCTGAAGTTTCAGTTTGACAGAGCAAATCTTAAAGTAGGCAACCTCTGCAATGCTGTCTCTTTGAAGAACCTATAGTGCTCTGGGAAACTTTTTTTTATACTAAATGTTCATTTGTAAAACAGAGATTTTATATGTATAGTAGGAAAACCGGTATAAAATATCAGTTAAAAAACAAAAAATAACAAAATAGAAAAACTGACCCAAAACTTTTATGATCTCCCCATTAAAAAATAAACACTACAAAAGAGGAAAGGCCTATAAAAAGATTTACAAAATATTTTTTTTTTCATACCACCACTTTTTATTTCTTTTTATTTTAATTTATAAAGGTTGAAATGAAAAGTAGCATAAAGGTTTTTAACTCTTAATAATGAGATGTTAACGGACCACAACGCCCAAAGTACATGACCCATTTGGGTTAGCGCAATGCACAGCCTGAGTCATGAGATCTGTGTATTGTGTTGTGTTGCACTAGAATACAGGCGAGTTGCAGCGTACTGTAGATGTGCACTGGGGTGTAATTAACATCTAAAGGTATCTGTCTACGCTGTGTTACTGTGCACTGGGGTAACACGTATTATCCCCTGTGGTATGGTGTGAACAAACCCTTATGCAAATGTTACTTGTTTGGACCTGACCCCTCATTCAACTGGCTAGAAGCTAGAGTGATCAACTTTGAAGACCTGCAGCTAATGCCAGATCAGGCCCAACTATGCTTCAATTCGTTATATATCTGAAGGTAGAGCAACCTGCTCTCTACCTCTTGGAGTTTGTGGAACTTTTTTTTTGCAGCTCTGAATAGAGTGAGGTAAGCCAAGATGCTCTTTCAGTTTCTATTATTCTCTGAGTCTCAACTTCACTTCATATGCTGATAAACACCAGGGTTTGGCAGTGATTAATGACATTGTTACAAAATTGGGGGGGTTCATCTAGGGTATGGCACTTGAACTTGGTTGGTTCATGGTGGTTCTCCAAGGAGCTAGGTCCCCTGCGGGAAAATGGAAGAATGTGTAGGGTTGGAACGTATTCGAGTTGGTTGGGGCGTGGCAGAGGACATGGACCATTGTAGTTGAAAATTGTGTCTTAGGCCCCTTTCACACTTGTGCGACACGTTTTTACCGCTATTTTTTTGGCGCGATTTTGACGCGATTTGGTATTAGTATGACTTTGTTGCAACTTTGGTACAATGAAAACATATTACAAATTCATACAGAAATAGTACAGAGATCGCATCTATATTATTCAGGTGTGATTTGCGTGCAACTTTGAGGGTTTAACAATTAAGTCTATGGACCTCAAGTTGCATCAAAGTGGGACCAAAGTAATGCAGGGACTACTTTGAAGTCGGCGCGACTTGAAGTCGTACAGATATGAACGATACTCATCCTCACTCTACATATTAATCTCTACAGGTATGCATGATAGGACCTCACCGATGATCAGATGCTCCCTACAGAACCTAGTCACATCTCTGGTTCTTATCTATATAGATCTATAAAGCAATACCAGGATAATGCCACCATCAGTGCTACTCACCCAAACACCGGTATGGGACCACAATATGAACGTGGCTCTTGCACTGCTTGCGCCCTTTCTTGCACCAGTTCTGAATGGTGACGGGCTGGTTGGCTTCTACAACATTGGTTATCTGTAACTCTGGGTATACCTAAAGGAGAAACAAAAACGATTTTAAACACCCATGGTCAATACACAACCTAAAAGAATAATTGGAATGGAGAACAGCAATTTTATCAGGCAGCATCACCACATGTTTCTAAAATTGATCTAAAACCAACCTTGTATAAAAAAAAGTAATGTTAAAACCAGTCAATTTTTTTTTTCATAAATGTAGAAAAAGCCAGCAGTCCATGCAAAACCACAGCGAGATTACATTAAAAGTATAGTGAAGACAACAATAAATCAAAAGGTTTTTGCATGGACTGCTGGCTCTCTCTACATTGTGAATTAGAATATTGTATACCAAAAGCGAAGGCCTCCCAAGCGGGTGTTAGGAGAGTCTGGTGCTGGGTGAATTTGTTTGCAGGTTTTTTGCTATGTGTGTCCCACTGGGGAGAATAGTCATCATTTCCTGCCCTGTAGATACTATCGGAATGAAGATTAAATCTCTCCAAAATAAGGGAAATCCTCTCGTGGAAAGCGGTCACTGGAATAAATGTATCCTATGTTTATTCTGAGAACAACTCAGTATTTTGGATTTTTGCGCAGATACGGTCCTAGGGACAATGGTCACCAAAACACAGAATAGGAATATGTCCATGGAAGGTACAGATAGCAATAGAAACCTAACAGAGGGTTCTACCCCTTCCACACACCATCGAAAAATTTGGCATTAAATACACTTGTATTAATAACATGACATAATGGCTAACTAATATATACCATTTATTGTGGTCTGGCCCTTCAAAGCTTTATATAGACTTTTTGGCGTATACAGTATGTGGTTTACCCATCCTAAAGCACAAAAGCTGTACTACACTACTAAACAGAATCCACAGCATGCAAATATAATGAGTCAATATATATATATTTAACCACAAACATGAGAGGACAAATTGTTATTATACAGGATTTATGTCATGCCAACAGTTTGCACAGCACTTTACAATGTAGGGGGGCAGTACAGTTCAATATAGAATGAACAGTAGGACCCTGATCCTGGAGCTTACAATCTAAAGGCTTTTGTTTAATTCTAAATCCTAAAGCAACCACAATGGGTGTTTAGCACTGATGCATGGGGCTCTGGCATTTAGGTGCAAGTGGACAGGTACAGGCACAATATCCATCCCTACTGCCAGCCCACTGTAATAGTCTCTGATTGGTTGACAGCTGTTGGGGCTGAATGATGCACCGAGTGTTACTAACATTCAGGACAGTAAGTACCTAGGGACAAAGAGCTGGAATGAAGACTGCTTGCATTCCTGACATTTGTCCCTGGGCATGTACTGCCCTATATGTTAGAACTGCTTGGTGCACTGTTCAGCCCCGCAGCGGTCAGCCGTGGATAGACTTACACGCTGCCTGCATCAGTGCTCAAAAGTGCACCTTTATCTTCCACCTGCAATATCTGAACTTCATGCACCTATTCTAAATGCCCAGTATGCATGAGGCCTAAAGCATGACCTGTCATTAAACAATGGAGCAGAGCAACTTCCTGCCTTGCATGGACCTCTGTATTGAAACTTGTATGAATATCTCAAAAGAAGGCACTGCAGGAGTCAAGACAAGGTTGTCAAGACAAGAAATTACTAAAAGAAAAAAAAAATGGAAGTATGAAGCATTCAAGCGTGTTTATGATTTTATTTACATTAAATTAGGGATCTTGCATGCCTTTTCCGAGGCATCTTGAGACCTGCTTGCATCAAGATGCACTTTGGCTGTTTTGCGAACAGAGCAAAGTACTTGAACAAAAATAATCTATTGGGTTGCATTGCACTCAGCAAAATAGCCAAATGCACATGCAACAAAGAGACTGTATATTGCAGGCTCCAAAAAGATATTAACAGCAGGTAGATGTAGGTGCTCTGAGTGCAGCCATATCTATACTGTCTACATCAACCCTATATCACACCCATTAACTGGTTTAGAACGCTTTGCGTAGTAGCCAATGTTTCATGTTCAACATTCGTCCAGGATCCAAGGAGTTAGACAGTTATTGAATTGAACACTAATGCTAGAAATACAGTACATGCTTAGATTTCTCTTGTTCAATCTGCAACCCCCCAACAGTGTTGCCAACTGTCAATATTTTTACTGGCAGCCAGTAAAAAATGGGCGCTTTCTCCTGCCAGTAAATGCCATTGATTGGAAAAGGCTGCTAGCAAAAAATATGGCTTTGATGCTCAATTGGGAACTGCGCATTCACAGTTCCAGTCTGGAGCTGGTGGAGACCCTCCGAGTGCCTGCTACAGTGTGTTTGGGCAGTACCAGCTGGGGAGGGGGGGGGGGCTGGCAGAGGGGTTGCCTGAGCGTGCCATGTAATGTACTGGTGCAACGGAGCCGAGCACATCGGCCAGAGGCTCATATATGGGTCTGCAAGGCAAGCAAGGAACAGGACTGTCAATGCTGTTTGGACTGAGAGAACTGAAAGGACCACCTGGCATGGAGAGAGACTGCCACTGTGACTCAGGAGGGACGTGTCTGAGGTTTCATCATCATCTGTGCTGCTACACACTGCTGTCAGTGTCACGGTGACAAATACACGGACCTATTAACAAAATAAGAATTCTTTAATCTTACCCGTCCACGTGTGTGTGTACTTTATCTGAGAGTGGCACTGTGACTGTCGTCACACATCGTCGTGTCTACTACTACTTTGGAGTCTGTGCAGGGAGGACTCAGTGTCACCGTCAGAGAGAGGTACGGTCCACCAGGAAAGTCAAGAGAGTCAGGTTTGTCGTAACTGTCAGGACAAGGAACGAACGGAACGTCTGGGTATATACTCGGAGACCGGCTACACGAGCCGAGGCAACGTGGTCATGTAATGTACCGTGCGAGTCCGTTGGGGAGACGG
>BLSH010416348.1:443707-460290 GCA_018402905.1 Glandirana rugosa | reverse complement strand
ACTGGCGATGAGTTATTACCAGAGTCAGCACTGTTCCATATTCTGCAGCCTCACTAGAGCTCCGGTAACAACTCATTCATCCGGCACCTTATCCCCGATGAAGGGGGGTGCTTTTCCCCAGAAACTTATTGGCTCCATTTGTACCCTGTGAACTGCAAACCTCACTGAAATACATTGTATAAAAGTGTGACGTCCCTGCTTATCAAGCACGCCTCCCACCTCATCTACACTTATCATGTGGAGCCATTTCACTACCAGTGAGGCAGCCACTGAGTCTCCATCAGGACTACCTCTCTTCACCCTTGTCTACCCATGGGAGTCTCTTTGAAGAGACCATATCACGGATTATCTCCAGAGATACCAGACTCCCTATTGTCTTATTCACAATTTTTTCCTTCTACTGACCACGGGCACTGTGTAATTTTTTACTCCAATTGATGCTTGGGCATTTTCTACTTCTACTTGCCACCCAATTTTTCAAATTGTACGGCTTTATACACACGGCCATATAGGGGCCCCTAAAGCATACAGAGCCAGCGTAACCACTCTGCCTGGACCCGCAGCTGCCCCCTACAGCCTCCCACTAAGATGAATTAGAAAATGCAGCTGTATGCGGTTATGAGTTGGGGGTTGCGAAAAGCAAGGAATCATAGCAGCATTTTTTTTTGTGTAATGGAGCAGAAAACAAGTCGAGGGTTTACAAGTGTGGTCTGGATTGCTCTTCACAGATGATAACATTTACATTAATTTGTGTATACAATGGACAAGACTGACATTACATCTTCATTCAAACTAATACAGAAGTGTGGTGTTTTGAGAGAGGACACAACATGGAGTAAACAATGCCACACCAATCTGGCTAAGGCCTCATTCACATGGCCAATTAGGGCCGTGCACCATGAATGAGCTGGCAAGCACCGCAACTATTCAGATGCAACTGCACATCAAACGGTTACATGCGATAAGCACCCCTGGAGGCAGACCAACTGTGTTGAGTGCTGCTTATCTGTCCCTAACTGCATGTAATAATCCCTTTGATGTATGGTTACAGACTCTGGCCATTGCTGATCACAGGCACCTGCCGTATAATTCATTATTGACGGTGTACAGCCCTATTTGGTCATGTGAATGAGGCCTGAAAGATACGAGACTCAATTCACAAAGCTAAGACACAGAGATAAGAATATATATCTTAAAAAGTGTTTGACCTGAGAGCCAATGAGAGATTGGAAGAGACCAGAAAGAAAAATAAAGCTTCACTGGCAAAATGTATCCACAGATTTGAAAGGGAACTCTTGCTTTTTCTAGAAATGTTTTAGGCCCATTAAGTATTCATTTAAAAAATGCCTTTCTAGTTGAACTGGGAGCCAGTTATGAGTTTCAAAATGAGCAAAAGTCAAACATGGCTTCCTTGTGTTGGGGCCTCAAGAAATTAATTTCCTGTTTGTGATTAGCTCAATGTTGCTCTCTTATTACAACACTAACGCAGGCCACTGACTGTGTTGATGGGGGAATCCCTCCCGCAGAGCTACTGTGTTCTCCTGGGGAGCAGCTGTCACTTCCGGGAAAACACCGATTACTGCTAATGCCTATAGCTGTTGGCAGTAATCGCATGCTAAATATCTGACATGCTGGTTGTACCCAAGCTGGTCGGTGGATCAACTTTGGTACAATCAGCCTACCCCATAGGTGGATTAAATTGAACCGGCCGAGATTTGATCCATCTGTGGCCTGCTATAGACAAACCATGGGATTTCAGCAGGAAAGACCTTCTACTAAGCACTCATGAAAAGCCACAGAATGGAAAGTAAGCAGCATCCATCTGTTTGTTCAAGTACAAAGGGCCATCACCTAGAATTGTGCCATGAAGTTTGCCAAAATACATGCAATATATGCAACTGACAGAGGGCTGGTATTGGTCATATAATCCCTTGGGACTGAAGTTAAGGACATAGAGGTTAAGAGGTCAAGAAAGCATTTTTTCACAAAGCAGACAATTTTTTTTTTTCTCGGAAGGGTAAGGAAAGTGGAGAAATGATGTGCTAGGTGTGTTGAACTAAGGGGAGAATAGGTAGGCAAGTCTCGTTGCTCTAAGCCAGTGATGGCGAACACCCTAGATATTTTGGAACTACATTTCCCATAATGCTTATGCACTTTGCTGTGCAGTTGAGCATCATGGGAAATGTAGTTCCAAAACATCTGGGATGCCAAGGTTCACCATCATTGCTCTAGGCCATGAACTTCTCAGCCGCCGCCGCCCCCCCCCCTCTCTACATGTACATACGCACAGTAAAACATACAATTTGGTGCTCGCTGACATTATGGTACATTTCTTAACCTTGGAAAGGTGGTAATGTGGATCATCCACCAATCTTAGGGGGAAGTTCCCACCACAGAAACTTTCATATATGCAAAAAGAGGCAGCACCACAATGAAGGGGGGGCAATCCTGTGTCATGTTCTAGGCATGGTTGCCAAAGTTTAACAAATTTTGGGGGGCAGGTTCTTCTGTTATATATAAAATTCTAAATTTAAACAGTAGCTCATTTACAATCCCAAACTAAGGAATCATCTTAGGCAAGCTGGTTTGTTATTTACTAGAAAACGGTTTCTAGCTTTTACAGAAAAGCGAATGAATGACAATGAATAGCAAGAGCTTACCTTCACTGAGGTCATCTGAAATTTGTGTGTAAGTTTTGACTTGAGGGCTATGCACACTCTAAACACCCCACATTACATGATCTGGTTGGGTACTCGGAGGTAGAGGAAGTGCCATGTGTCCTCCCATACCCTTAAGTACTGGGAACATTATGGGGTTCTATTAGCAGATTAGGGTGGTGGAGGAGTATGGGAAAGTTGAGTACAGTGTTTAAGGTGAACCTGTTATTTTACCTAGTTTGGGCACTTTACTGGTTCACATTAAAGTACCAAACCCAAAGAGAAAGATTGCTTGAGGGAAATAAAACAGATAGGCAGAGGCTCCCTGTTTAAAGGGGTTATAAAGCCTTGTGGTTTTTCGCCTTAGTGCATTCTATGCATTAAGGTGAAAAAACTTTTCTCAGTAGTGACCCCCCCCCAGAGCTCCCCTTTTACTTACCTAAGCCTGTTTGTTCCAGCGGCGGCTACAAGCAATCCACTCTAGTTGGTGTCTCGGGTCCTCATTGGCTGGATTAATAGCAGGGGAGCCATTGGCTCCTGCTGCTGTCAATCAGGTCCAGTGACACGGGGCCGAGTCCCGCTGTTTGTGTGAATACACGTAAACAGCAGGACACAGGAGCGCATGCGGACGGGAGACCCCAGGGAAGCTTTCCCCGACGGGTCACTCGATGCGGAGGATGACCCAGGAGCACTGCTGGAGGACCCCAGAAGACGAGGTTTGGGCCAGGAAGGTAAGTATGACATGCTTGTTATTTTTAAAAGAAAAAAAAAAAGAAGCTTTACAATTGCTTTAATCCCTGGTTCACATTGATGCTACTTTGAAATCGTGCTACTTCACTTGAAGTAGCATGATTTCAAAGTAGCAGGTAAGCATGATTCAGGTGCTACTTGGAAGACATCTTTGCGGCTTCATGCACAGATGTCTATTGAAGTCACACCAACTCAGATCGGTGTGGCGCCGCAAAGTCGGAGTCGTACTGATTTGAACGGTTCCATTGCTGACAATAAGGTGCGACTTGCTATGCGATTTGGAACGGTCAAATCGTATGACAAGTCACACCGATGTGAACGGGGGGCTGGAAGACACCTGTGCGCCTTCATGCAGAGTTGTCTATTGAAGTTGCATCCGAAATCTGCAAAAGTAGTACAGGAACTACTTTTGCAAATCAGTGCAGCGGCGCAAAGTCAGAGTCGCACCGATCGGAACAGTGCCATTGCTGGCAATAGGCTGCGACTTGTCCAATCGCATGACTAATTGCTCCAATGCCAATGAGGGCTTAAACTCTAGTTCACATTGGAGCGACTTGTCATGAAATTTGGCAGGTCAAATTGCATGACACATCGCATCCTACTGCTGTTCAAATTGGTGCAACGCCGACTTTGTAGTACCGCATTAATTTAAAGTAGTTGTTCCTGCACCACTTTCGGCAATTTGGGGTGCGACTTGCATAGACATCTGTGCATGAAGCCGCACAGATGTCTTCGAAATCACGCTGACATGCGGCTTTGAAATCACGCGAATTCAGATGAAGTTGCGCGATTTCAAAGCCGCAGTCAAGGTGAACGAGGGCTAAAGAAGCACTTAAAAGTAGTCAAAGATTTTCATATAATCAACACAAAAGATGTACAATGAATTCTTATACGGCAGATGAACCCAAACACTGAAGACGACATTCACAATCTCTTTACAGACACAAACACTGAAGAAAGCAATCAATCTATGCCAACAATAAGTACATCCACTCGGGCACAGCCAGTCTGTAAGACACAAGTACCTAACAGTGACCATAGATCACAAATTGTGAAACAATAGGAAATGACACGTCTTGGGCTGTAGAATGTTATTGCTACAAATTACTTTTTAGCAATACTTAAAGAGATGTCACTCCACATTTGTCAGATTGCCATATAGGCAGACAGTGAGACATTGGATCTGAATAACTTCTAAATGGTGCTCACATCTTTCATCTCCATTAAAAACCACCATGGCATTTTGCCTTTCTTCCCCGACAGAAAAACAAAGGCAGAAAGTAACAGCTTCAGAGTTCTTAGAGCCAATGTACATACGTTTTGACTCGGTGCAGGGGCCATCATGGTTCCCTTATGACTCGCATAAGGCTGCTTCTTAGTTACTTGAAGCGGTTTCTACATTCACATTAACCTATATGATGCAAGGAAGTAATTTAGAAGCAGTAAAATTGCCATGTACAGAAGACCTTAAAGCTGGATTCCATGTATGGCAACTTTTACTTTGCTTGGGCATGTAATTATGTAAATATCCATGGTATCCCAGTGGAAGCTAAAAATTACTGTAGTAGGCACCACTACTGCAGTGATCTTAACTAGCTTATGGGTCCCCTGCTAAGCGCCTGTCCTGCTGCTTTCTGAACATAGGAGGTTGCCCACTTGGGCAGCATTAACAGAACATTTTGCATTTTCTTAATAACCAAAGTGGAGATTGTGATGTCACTTGCCCGCCTCTCCCCCTAATCAATCAGGGACTGCTTTGCATTCATTGCAATAATGCAGTGGTCCCAAAATGGCTTTCATCCCAAGCATGTGACCTTTGGTGTTCACAATGCATCAGGGCAGCCACTGGACATATCAGACGCTTCCAAGTCCTTTTGCTGCAAGTGATTCTCCTCTGGTGCTACTTGACTGTTCTAAATCTATTGCAGAAATTTCACTTTGGCCTACACGGGCAGAAATGTAACATGGCCAAGGGAAGGCAGCTCTTGCCATTTTGTGCAAATATGCACAAGTATGCAAAGCTCTAACTCCTAGCAACTTTTTATTTCCAGTGTATTGTGACTTTAAGTGGATTATTTTTTCCATATATACACTAAAGTGTGAAAACAAAAAACAGATTTTAATTTCTCACTTTAAGAATCTTTCAAGCATCTCTCCAAGTGTGGCAGGCCACCAGAAGGTGTATTGAAAGTCAACGAGACAAAGGTGTGGATCATATCTTGTAGGCAATGTGGATGATTTACTAAAACTGGAGTGCAAAATCTGGTGCAGCTCTGCATTGTAGCCAATCAGTGTCTAACTTCAGCTTGTTCAATTAAGCTTTGACCAAAAAAAAAAAAAAAAAAAAACACAGGCAGTGGATTGGCTTCTATGCACAGCTGCACCCAATTTTGCACTCCAGTTTTAGTAAATGAGCTCCAATGTTCACAGGAGCAAAAAGTGAATACTTTACATGGTGCTGGTGTGTACTGAGACTTTTGGCTCTAAAAACATGTTTGTCACCAGGTCTCAGAAACAACCATCATCTGTCTCTTTAAACAACTGGATAAACAAGACATTAGCCAGAAATAGTAGCTATAATAAAATAGGTTGCGTATGTAACAAACACCCAACACTTGTTTTTTCTCTTATGTGTTAGCTTTTTAAATCCTTATTTATGGACTATGATGTTAGCAGTTCTTTCACACTAAAACATTTCAAGTTACTTGCAGCTCCACTCTTTCGAAAAAGCATCATTCTCCTTAAGCTGGCAAAAGAGGTCACCATATAACATAATAGGACTAACAACTGACAAAATACTGCTTTATTCCAAGCCAATTTGGCCACAGGATTTCTGTGCTAATATTTTCTGCCTGCCTAGAAGAGAATGATTTGTTTTCCTCCCGGTATCAGGAATTGCTGCAAGATATTTTGTGCACCCAAGAGCCGTCTATTATGCATGTTTAGCTTTTTTTTTCCTTTAACTGAAATTGTTTCTATATTTAACCTCAGCGATGTCCCAGTTTCCCGACCAGCGCCTCGCACTGCAGGATCCCTCCAGTGTGCAGATATTAAACCAAGTCAAGGCAAATTGAATATTTTTAACAATGCAAAAGAAACCAATGGTGAGGTTTGTAGATGAGCTTTATTGGTGAGAGTTAAAGGAAAACTCCAGTAAGCACAATCTGCACAATTTCAGGATCTTTTAGTAAAAGAAGAAAAAATTGATTTAGGGGATACCAGGGCTTCTAGGAAAAAGAAAAAATATTAAAACTTAGGAGTTGTGTCCAGTCATGCTGAGAAGGTTTGTACTAAGGCTGGCAAGGCTGTGACCCTTCAAATACTTGGAAGTGGCATTAAAAGCTACATCAGAGCATTTTGTCGCCATGTAAGCTCGAGAGGATGAACCTGGACCTGAAATCAGAACTAAGTGGACCTTGCTGACATTCGGCAGCTCATATTTGCCTTTGCACAGGTACATGTACCACTGTGGGTACTTCTGACTGGTTCAAGGGGTATCTTTTGTCACAAAAAAACCCCCCAAAAAACAATGACCATTACTATGACCATATTAGGCAAATAAAAATTGGGTTTTCTTACACAATGGCAGATGGCTGCTCTTGTCTTACCAGTGCTCCTTCATCGGCATGACCTCCAGAAATACCTGGTACCCCGGGGTATATGGGAACAAGTAACACTCCCCTTGTCTTCCACAATACATCACTTAATGATGAGTGGCCAATTGTCAAGCCCGATAACTGGTCCTATATCAATTTAAACCTTTCCAAAAACTAAAACACAGCAGTTTCTGGATTCTCTGGTAGGAGCAATGCAGGAAAGACAAGAATTTGACTCTTGTATTACTCCATGTACAGCAAAACTAGTATTTTAGCTCCTATATGAAAAATACAGATGCCCCTTAATTTGTTAAAAGGGTGCTTGTAAACCATGAATAAACTGCTGTTACAGACATCAGGTCAAGGGGTACCCGAGAAAAGCTCATATCAAGGGGCAAACTTAGAAAACACTTTTTTTTTTTTTAGAAAGGGGTTCATGTTTAACAAAGAATTGAAGAATACTGCTGCAGTTCATGGCCACCATACATGTAATAGAACATCAGTACTCAATTCCGTTTTTTTTTTAGTAAAATGCGTGTACTAGATGTCTTAATAGGTTAAGAAAAATAATATACTGTACTAATGTATTTTAATTGCATAACATTTCAGACCTATATTGTGTTATATACCTTTGCTTTACAAGTTGGATGAAACCCCTTTGAGTCTGAAAACAGGAAAATATGAAGAGTAAAGTTTTGCCATGTAGTTGTATAACCTTAAATAACTTAAATGCATCATTCTTTTTCTGAAAGATGAACCTGAACAGGTATATTTTTAACAAAACCAAAAAAATGATTTTCTTTACATTGGCAGCCACTGAGCAAGTATCTGTAGATGAGCAGAGCTCCTTCAAAGTAGTTGTAAAGCTGGGGTAATCATTTTTGGAGTAGCTCTCAAGTTGGAGCAGCTGAATTTCTGGAACTCAAGGTTTATATAGGCTTCAAACACTGCAACTGAGCAGATGTCAAGAAAGTAGAGTCAGAGTTGAGTTGTATGTAATCCTCTGCAGCCAGATTCACGTAGGGTGGTTGAGTGTTTCCTGAAGCTTGTTATATGTAAAAATCCTTTCTATCCCTTCTTCCCCTTTCCCTAAGTAAGAATCTGATGGGTAACTCTGTAAAATTTCACTGCATGCTGACACTTTGATCCATCAAGCTTTTGTGGATGTGTCTGGGAATAATTTATGTATCAAAAGTAAGCAAAAGAAGTTCCTACATCACCGGATTCTAACAAAAATGAGTGCTTTGGACTGGTGCACTCCCGAAAAAGTTTAAGCCTAAGCAGGTACCCTCTGCATGAAGCTTGCATTGCAAGATGTAATATTCAATATTAATAGTGAATACCCTAGCTAGAGCTGCCGCTCCCCCCCCCCCCCCCAGATAAATGGCTTTCTAATGATAGGTGGTGAATTAATCAAACAGCAGTAGGAGTGGTGAAAGCACTCATCCACATATCGAATGAAGCAGAGGCAGGGAGATTCCTGCATTATAGGTCCTCAGGTACAGCTGCCTCTCCAGCAAGGAGAACAGTGAACAGCACAGTAGTGATAAAACCAAATTTTACTTCACATCTCAGAAGACTACCAACAGAGTCTTATATGGTTCATGAACATGTTACAATGCTCCACCCACACAGACCCCTGTGAATCAGTGAACTAAAAGTACCGACAGCCTTTGTGGCTGTCAGCTTGTAGTTCTCAAACTACCATGCTGTTGAGCGTTGTGGTAGTTGATTCTTCCTCTCATTGTAAAACTGCCCGCCCATACGATGTACAGGCAGACAGCATCCACTGACAGTCTGCAGGAGACCTGCATGGTATCAAGGATCTGCTGATGGCTGGTGCAATACTTTCCAGGTTCCTAAAACAAAAAAATAGTAAATGTACATTTTTTACCTGCAAAAAAAGGTGTTTATTATTTTTTGTTAACAGGTGAACTTCTTTAATGTCTTTTGAAATCAACTAAAGAAGACAGTGATGGCTTGGTTAACTATATAGTTTATATGCTTCTGCCTCTGAATCATGCCAAAAGGACAATGGTTATATCACCCCTATCAAATTAGTTTAGCCCATTCTCAATTTTGGAGACTTTGGTTCTGTGAAGCCGAAAGGAATAAAAAGTAGTGTAAGTAGTCAGATGAAGAACAGCTCTCTCCGTCTTCACCAACACATGCAACTAAAGTGGGTATAAAACTTAATAGTATTATCTGCAATCAATGAATTGATGTGGCCACCATTACCAGATAAATTGATGGTGGAGCTCTATAGTCAGTGAGGATTAAATTAGGATGCTACTGTAGGTGGTGAGACCACCTGTCCTTATGCCATAAATCAAGATTTATGGAAAGCCATAGGGATTGTAGAGACGAGAAAAGTAAAAAAGAAATCTTCCGACATTTATTACTTGCATTTATACATCGCCAACAACTTAAGTAGCACTTCAACTTCCTGAACAATTATATCAGTCCTCAAGGAGCCAAGTTCCTCATGTCACAATTATATATACACACGCACACGGATACTGGAAGCAATATATTCAGGATCTAATTAACCTACCGGCGTGTCTTTGAAGTGTAGGAGGAAACTGGAGCGCCTGGAGGAAACCCACTCAAGCACTGGAAGAACATCCAAACTCCATGTAGATAGTGTGCAGGCCAGGATTCAAACCGATGACCTCAGTGCTGCAAGACTGTGCTAACCACTAACCCACTATACTGCCCTATAAAAAGAAACCTCTATTATTACAAAGACATATATGGCACCATGCTTATTTGAACTCCTATTTGAAATGTTATTTAAGGACAGATGTCATAATTTTTCCCACAAAGTCTTCACAGTTAGGAGGACACGACATAGTCTGTTTATTCTCCTTAAAGTTTTAAACTTCCTAAATTTAGAAAAGATTACTTTTATGTGGTCATCCTAGACACAAACATGGCTTAGCAAAGTTCTTTAAAAGTGTTTTCTAACTATTTTTAGCATGACGTTTTGCTGCCAAGAGTGGGTCAGCGAAGACACCATAAGCAAAACGAATAAAATAAATAGAAATAAGCATGAAGAGGATTAGGCGAGTGCTTAGATACCTTCTGGCAAGGCTCAGGCAGTGCAGATGGGAGACAGCTCTTAGCCAGTTCTGGCAAAAGTAGAATGGCTCACAGTAAACCGTTTGAGTTTCAAAAGCTTTTATGATTCATGCAATTTTCAAAACTTACTTGAATAAAAAAAAAAAACTGTTTGCAGATTGTGGATTATTTTTAATGTAGAAGTTCACCCTAAAACTAAAATCTGTAAATCTACTGGCACCCACAATCTAACACTAACCTATCTAGCCCTGTAAGAAGAAATCGCTATACATACCTTTTTTGAAGCCGGTCCAGTCTTTGGCGGTGGAAGCTCTGTGCAGGAGAAAGCCTATAGCGGGTTTTGGCTGTCTCCTCTGCACCAGCCTCCATAGAGCAGCCGCCGCTGACAGCTCAACGTGGGACTGGACCGGAGTGGCTTCAGTATACATAAAAGTATGTATAGAGATTTCTTTTTTACAGAGCTAGATAGCTTAGTCTTAGATTGGGGATGCATGTAGATTTACAGATTTTATTTTTAGAGTGAATTTCTATTTTAAATCAAACAGATGCTTTATCCTTTTTATGCCAAGAGGTCATAGATGCCTAGGGGTCCAGAGTAAATTTAGAATTCTCAGTATGCATGAATATGAAAATTACTTTAAGGCTAATTTGCATATTTAAATATTTTTTTATATTACTTTACAAAGGACATGCAATGCTTTTATTTGGTACACTATTAAAAAATATACTGCTTTGATCCATTAAATGTAGACTGACGAACAGATAAAGAAAAGGATATAAATGTTCTTTTTTTTAACATATTTTATTTAAAAATCCTCAGTACTGTTTGCTAAAAAAAAAAAAAAAAATTGTATTTTTTTATTTTTTATTTCTGTGAACAGTAAGAGCACTGAAAAAGAAATACACCAATAGTGGTCACTGAAGCTGACAAACAAAGCCATGTAATTGGCATGTCGTAATCAACATGATCGGAAAACACACTGATTGGTTTCCAATAATCAGTGGGGACTGGAACAGTGACAGCCTGATCTGACAGCTAGCAGCTGTGCACAGTGATGGCTACCAATTGTTACGCACAAGTACCTCTATAGCAAGCAGCTTGCTTTGGGAGCACCCCAAGAGAGGAGGAGGAGCCAAGATCGCTGGCAGAGGGTCCCAGAAGAGGAGGTTTCAGGTCCCTCTGTGCAAAACCACTGCACAGAGCACATAAGTATAACATGTTTGGTATTTTATTAAATAAAAAAAGCCTTTACAGTCACTTTAAATTAAATTTGAAACTTCTAACATTTAAAATAAAATGAAACTAAAACTGACCTAAAACCTTTGTTTCCTGTTAAATAACCTAAAATAATTAAAAGTGCTTTTGTAAATGTTGGCTCACAGTAAAACCAGTGGTCTCCAAACCGTGGCCCGGGGACCAGATGCGGCCCTTTGCTTGCTTTTATCCGGCCCTTGGGGCACGCTTTCATCCACTGATACCTGCAATGGGGCATAATTCCCCCATTGACACCAATGAAGGGGGCACAATTCCTCCCAATTACTTCAACAATGGAGCACTATTCCTACCCAATGACATCAATGATGGGGTCCAATGATATCAAAGATGGGGCACAATTACTCCAACTGGCACCAATGATGGGGCCCAATGACATCAACAATGGGGCACAATTCCTAACACTGAAACAAATGATACAGCACTATTTTTTCCCAATGACGTTGAGATTTTTTCTACTCCCACTGGCCACAGTCCGGGACCCCTAAAGTCTGAAGGACAGTAAACTGGCCCTTTGTTTAGAAAGTTTGGAGACCCCTGCAGTAAACCATTTGAGCTTCAACAGCTTTTATGATTCATGCAAGTTTTTAGAAAAAAAAAAAAAGTTTAGACGATAAGCAATAATGTTGAATTTATTTTATATGATTTATTTTAAGCTTTTTAAAATTAAAGAACATATTCCCTCTAAAATCCAAGTTTTAATTAATCCCTTGTAGTAACATTCAGTAAGCTTTTCTTTTTACTATACTTTTTGAAAACTTGCTAAATGCGTGATGTGCAACATTCATTTTTCTGAACTAAAGAGTGTAGAGCAGGAATTTTAAAGCCACTCGGAAGGTAGGCTATGTCTCCTGAACAGAAAAATTTCACAACTGACTCAAGTGTTCCATAATGGCACTTTGAGGTCTGAAGAAGAGTACACAGCGAGGAGAGTGAATAATGTATTTTGATGACGTATAAGTATACACTGTTCCCATAATTACATCTATGTAATGCTCTACATCATTCTGAAAAAAATTATTTCGCACCAATAATTATGTATGTTGGAGGAGGACATTTTATTATATAAGTCACATAAACACTGTTTTTATATATATTTCTATACTATGGTCAGATCTAAAAAAAAATTGCAAAGATTTTTTCATTTCTTCCAGGATTGGGTAAACATGTAATACTGCATATACATATTTTATATAACTATGTGCAGATGACAGATGGAGGTCCTGAATCACAGGAGGGACTTGCCCCGCTCCCTTTCCAGTTCTGCAGGATGATGATGGGGTAGTTATCCACTGTCATTATACAATGATGCAGAGGAGGAGATTCCTGCATCCACAGCAATTGTGTGGATGCAGGGATCTGTGAGGGTTTTTTTTTCGGTCAACCCGCTGGTTGAATAAAAAAATAAAAAACTCCCAGTGTATACCCAGCTTTACCAGATCGCAACCTCTCAAATAGCAGATTTAACGGCCACAGATTTAAAAAAGTAATACGCTTTTTTACTAGAAAGTCAAGCATAGTGTGAGAACAAAGTGCCATGTATACCCCATGTTGTTTACCTTTAAAATAAAAATTGAAAAAATAATTAAACAATTATAAAGATTTAATACAAATGATTACAACATAAAAAGTTTATTTAAAAAAATGTTTCTGTATATGTGATTGACCAAAAGCCCTTAAAGTTTCTATTTAAACTGTCACAACAGGCACTATGTCCTTTTCTATCTGCAATCAATAACATGGGCATGCACTCCATCCATCCTTAAAATGGATAAGTACATGTAATCAATAATTGGTAAGCAGAAAATAATTTTAACTTCTTGAAGGGAAACTGTAATTAGAGTTAATATATTTTCAAATGTTTGAATGTATATATTCCTAAACTATTTTTTGTTTTCTATTTATTTTCCTTTTTTTTTAGTAGGACAATGTTACTTTGCCCTTTTTGGCCCACTCTATACTTAACTTTCCAGTGATCCCCCATTACTACCTCTGTTGCAGCCAGCACCAAAATACCATCATCAGTTGATGTCTAGAGGGAATAGTGGTGTCACCTCTCTGTCATGTAACCGTGCTCAGGCAGAGCAATACGTTTCTAGACCCAATTGCTGTCACATAGGAGGAAGTCAAATGTTTGCCTATAACTAAAAGTGGAGGGTATTTTGCGATAGCTGGGCTAGACGTAGCAGTGGGTGGTGATAGAGTTGCATATCACTGGGCCAGGGTTGCCTCCTCAGTGACACAGTCACGTTGCCCCGAATGCAGCTCGATCCTGTGAAGCAGTCCAGCTTTAGGGGGAAAAAAGGCATAGACCAGGGTATACGAAGGCACCATAACATTCTCTGCTTCTACTACAGGACCCCTGTACCTGGAGACAAACCTGTCCAGATTGTTATTAATAAACCTGGAGGACAGTAGGTCCACATCTGACATTCCCCAACTGCCAACACAGGTCTTGGTACACCTATTGGTGTAGGGACCCCCAGGTCCAGGCACTGTCAGCTGAGGAAGTATGACTGCCATTTGTCTATTTCTGGGATGTACATGATGACAGACTTTTTCTCCACATTGCAAAAATGGTGCATTGGTTTCCTCAGGGTACTCTGGTTTCCTCTCACACTCAAAAAAGATATGCTGGTAGGTTAATTGGCCTTAGTATGTGTATGTATGAATTTGAGTTCAGGATCTTGAACTGCAAGCTCCATGGGGGCAGGTCAACACGTCTGCCTAGCAGCACTAGGGTTGTCGGTTCGGATCCCAAAGTAGCACTACCTGCAAGGAGTTTGCATGTTCTCCCTGTGCCTGCGTGGGTTTCCTCCAGGTACTCTGGTTTCCTGCCACACTCCAAAGACATGTTGGTAGGTTAATTGGCTCCAGGCTAAATTGGTTTTCGTATGTGTATGTATGAATGTGAGTTAGTGATCTTGGACGGTAAGCTCCCTGAGGGCAGGTCAGCACTTCACAGCACTTCTGCCTAGCAGCGCTAGGGTCCTCGGTTCGAATCCCATGGCCCTACCTGCACAGAGTTTGCATGTTCTCCCAGGACCTTTGTGGGTTTCCTCTGGGTACTCCAGTTTCCTCCCATATTGCAAAGACATGCCGACTCCTGTCTAAATTGGTCCTAGTATGCGCATGTATGAATGTGAGCTAGGGATCTTAGATTGTAAACTCCTTGAGGGCAGAGATTGATATGACTTTACAATATACATATATAATAATAAACTTTATTTTATATAGTGCCCTTAAGGTGGCTTCTCAAAGCACTTTAGAAGGAAACACAAGGAATACACAGGATAACATAAAAGAAAAGGGACAATTAAACGAAAGCTTATCTAAAGAATAACATTTTTAGATTTGATTTGAATGAGTTTAGAGAAGAGGGCTCTCTAATGTTCTTTGGAAGTGAATTTTGGAGCATAGCAGGAGAAGGTTCTGTCTCCCATCGAGTGTAGGTGAGTAGAAGGGACACAAAGAAAACCAGAATTTGAGGAGCGGAGGTTACGAAGGGGGGAGGGGGGTAAGTTGATAAACGTTCGGAGAGATAATGGAGTGCCAAGCCATGAAGACCCTTATAGGTGAGCAAGAGGATCTTAAAGTGGTTGTCAACCCATGACAACCACTTTAACCTAGAGGTAAGCCTATAAGGCACCTGTAGGTGCCCTGCATATCTCCCAAACCTGCACGGTTCAGGAGATATGCAGTGTACTAAATGTGCCGACATCATTTCGGCAAATGCGCAGTGAAGAAACGGCCTCCGTGCCGTTTCTTCACTGTTATTGTGCCGTGACTGGTGGATCAAAAGTTAAATTTGCATCAAATATAATCCCTAGATTTTTTCAATTTAGACTGAAGCTCAAGCACAGTGTCAGTTATGGATAAGCTATTAGGACTGGCCTTACGTAATTGAAGGGGGTGCCAATCAGCATGACTTCATATATGTAAGGCTCTGCGTAAATTGATGGTATAGAAGTACCTGTAATAATAATAATAATCACATTTTATAATCTGTAATCTCCTCTGGATACAGCGCTCTTTGTTTGTTTTATCTGAATTTGTGTTTGTATATTTTACTTGTTGCTTTTGGGCTGCTGCTGTATAAAATTTGCAAACTCTGTACTGACATAAAACTTTTAGTGTGCTTGTGTGTTCCTTGCCCACCAATTGTTAATGTTAGCAGCGCCTACTTGGTTTTTTATCTGCTTATTTTACTTTATTCTGACTTTACACCTAATTGTGTTGTCACTTCCAGTTTGTTAAAATACTTTGTAAAACATGTGTTTGTAGTTTTATACATATCACTTATGCACTATACATTATTAAAATCATATCATATAAAATGGCATATAAAATAATATAATATAGTTATATGTAGTCCATAAAATCGAGGCTCTCTATAGGTTTCCCCTTATTGTGTTCCTGAAAGTCCTTCTTTATGGGTGGTTTCCAATCCTAATTTTGGGGTTGGATTCGGAACCAGTCCACAAAACGGAAATTTTTTTTTTCCTCCCAGCTGTTGGTGTTCCTTTTTCTATTCCCCTTTTAGGTCCCCACTTACCAGAGTTGTAATCTTTCAGCGCTGTCCTGCTTCTTACGGGTGAGCTGGTAACCCCTCTGGTCTTTTCTTCTATTATTCGTCCTCTCTCCGTTAAGCAGTGTGGCATGTAAGGATTAAAGGGTTGAGACTCAGTGTAAAACTGTATACTTTATTGACAATTTATCCCCCTTTCCCTTAAAAACACGCTTACATTGTTTCTAAAAACGCCCATTGACAAAGACGGAATGACGAAACGCGCCTGGGCATGATCACACGGCTTTACTATCAATAGTATCATTCAGAGAAGGAGAAAGACACAGGCAGTTTCCGCCCTGCAGCCAGAGGAATCTAATCACGGAAGATGAGCGCTGGTAAAAGATACGAGCACATACAGTATTGTAATACACAAAAGCACTCTGTTTTTAGAAACAATGTAAGCATGTTTTTAAGGGAAAGGGGGATAAATTGTCAATAAAGTATAGTGTTTTACACTGAGTCTCCACCCCTTAATCCTTACATGCCACACTGCTTAACGGAGAGAGGACGAATAATAGAAGAAAAGACCAGAGGGGTTACCAGCTCACCCGTAAGAAGCAGGACAGCGCTGAAAGATTACAACATTAGAAAGTCGCGACAGGACGAAGAATGCCCACTCGACCATTGGGGAGACCAGAAAAGAAGATAATAAGCAG
>BLSH010416348.1:429679-443697 GCA_018402905.1 Glandirana rugosa | reverse complement strand
TGTAATCTTTCAGCGCTGTCCTGCTTCTTACGGGTGAGCTGGTAACCCCTCTGGTCTTTTCTTCTATTATTCGTCCTCTCTCCGTTAAGCAGTGTGGCATGTAAGGATTAAAGGGTTGAGACTCAGTGTAAAACTGTATACTTTATTGACAATTTATCCCCCTTTCCCTTAAAAACACGCTTACATTGTTTCTAAAAACGCCCATTGACAAAGACGGAATGACGAAACGCGCCTGGGCATGATCACACGGCTTTACTATCAATAGTATCATTCAGAGAAGGAGAAAGACACAGGCAGTTTCCGCCCTGCAGCCAGAGGAATCTAATCACGGAAGATGAGCGCTGGTAAAAGATACGAGCACATACAGTATTGTAATACACAAAAGCACTCTGTTTTTAGAAACAATGTAAGCATGTTTTTAAGGGAAAGGGGGATAAATTGTCAATAAAGTATAGTGTTTTACACTGAGTCTCCACCCCTTAATCCTTACATGCCACACTGCTTAACGGAGAGAGGACGAATAATAGAAGAAAAGACCAGAGGGGTTACCAGCTCACCCGTAAGAAGCAGGACAGCGCTGAAAGATTACAACTCTGGTAAGCGAGGACCTAAAAGGGGAATAGAAAAAGGAACACCAACAGCTGGGAGGAAAAAAAAAATTCCGTTTTTTGGACTGGTTCCGAATCCAACCCCAAAATTAGGATTGGAAACAACCCATAAAGAAGGACTTTCAGGAACACAATAAGGGGAAACCTATAGAGAGCCTCAATTTTATGGACTACATATAACTATATTATATTATTTTATATGCCATTTTATATGATATGATTTTAATAATGTATAGTGCATAAGCGATATGTATAAAACTATAAGCACATGTTTTACAAAGTATTATAACAAACTGGAAGTGACAACACAATTAGGTGTAAAGTCAGAATAAAGTAAAATAAGCAGATAAAAAACCAAGTAGGCGCTGCTAACATTAACAATTAGTGGGCAAGGAACACACAAGCACACTAAAAGTTTTATGTCAGTACAGAATCACATTTTATACCCTAAAATCAATAAACAGAACTTAAAGCGGAGAGCCACCCAAAAGTGGAACTTCCGCTGGTTGAATTCCTCCCCCCCTCAGGTGTCACATTTGGCACCTTTCGGGGGGGAGGGGGAAGAGGACGCCTGTCTTTAGACAGGTGTCCTTTTCCACACATCCGGGAGCTCTGACCGGCGGCCACGGCTGCTGACGTCAGCAGCCCGGCTCCCTCCTCCCTGCTCGCTCTGCTTCTGGCCGCCTGGCCAATAGCAGAGCGCGGCAGAGCCTCGCGCATGCGCAGTAAGGTGTCCAGCGTGAAGCTGTACTTCTACACGTCAGGGTTCCCTTACCCGCGATGGAGGCGGCTGCACCCGTCCCCCGATCCGAAGATCGGCGGTGGGTGCAGACATCGCTGGACTCCAGGACAGGTAAGTGTCCTATTATTAAAAGTCAGCAGCTACTGTATGTGTAGCTGCTGACTTTTAATTTTTTTGTTTTACCTCGGACCTCCGCTTTAATAAAAAGAAAAAAAAGTTACAACAGGAATAAAAAGGCATTTTTGACATGCAGGCAAAGTTGGTCTTGCCCTCCATCGTGTAACTGCCAACATCTCTGTATTCTGCTTTGCCATGTAGAGAGTGGTGCAGGCAGGGGAGAACAATAGCAACTCTAACAGATTTGTTAACCTGTCCAATCAATATACCTTCAATAGCAGTCAGCCAGTGGGCATCTAACTGAAATGGAATGGGCAACTGTCAACTTCACTTTCAATGACAGAGGCCCACGTCTTCCCCACAGCATGTCCATACTTAGACTTCCCTAATAGCTACATTTATCTTAACTCGAGGTCCTTTTCCAAAACCTAAGGGCTCGGTTTTGGAAAGGTTGCACGTTAAGAGCAGCTGGAACGATGTCAGCGAGGAAAGGACTACTGGAATATTAAAATATCCTCAGCTTACAGTCCCTTTGTTTAGGTTTTTTGTGACAGCTGTCACAACAAACACGCAGACCAGAAAATGCATGGAGGAAAGTGCCTGGGGGAGATACAAATCAAATATGGTAAAATCAGCTTTATGCAAGCCTTAAGAAAAGGAGGTGAGAACAGTATAAAACCACAGCTGCGCATTTCGGAGACACACTCGGGGGCATAAATCAAATTATACAGTAGAATTGTTTCTATGACATGGTGACTTTGTTGTAAGTGACTCGAGTGATGAATCGAGAGCGAAGGAGAGCTTCAACCTGGGTGTGAGATGCCATCAATTCGAGGAGCCGAGACATTTCCTCTATAAAAAGCATGAAAACATTATGCATCTAAGAAAACAGAGTTCTATTGATTAGTTCTGCTTCTTGTCCAATATGGATTTCCCTTCTCCTGCTTTTCTGTCACTTTAATTTTAAATTTGAATATACATTTTAGTATTTCTAATAAAAAACTTGTGAAAGTTTCAAATGTAATGCATCGAAGTCTGTCTAAAAGTACAAAATACTTTGAGGTAACAGTAAAATTTAGAAAGCCGGTTCCATAAGTGAACCTGTCAGGTACATCAGTGTTTTCAAATGAACAATACTGCTAAAGTTCCTTTATTACATTTTCCTGCAATTCTCTTGGAGCTACTAGTGCTACAACACTGGGACCTTAAAGCAGCTGTAATCCATTACAGATACCCAGTGAAGTGATTGGCCTCAGGTGATACACAGAGATGAAACAACTCATACATAAGTTGTACTTTTTTATCTGCAGTCTTCTCTTTCCTAGTGGGAAGGGACACTTATGGCTCTAGACTGAGATAAATATACACTACAGAAAGATATGCTTTATTCATATTTTATATCTGAAATTTATCTTCTTCCTGACTTGAAGCCAAGTATCACCCACTTCGCTGAATAATCCAAAAGTTAAGTGACAGAGATGGGACCCATCTCTATACATTTGTAAGGCTTAGCTCCAACTTAGAGATTGAGGTTTGTAGTTAGAGGAAGTCCCATGCAAAATGGAAACCCAAGAAGTCTGTGCTCATGCACCTCATTAGTTTCAGAAATCAAACAAATACAGCATTCCTTCTGAAACTTTAAGGAAAAAAACAAAACTTGAGGCTGAGATGCATTTAAGAAACTTTTATGTGCATTTACCAAAATGTGAAGGAAAGAAAAAAAAGCAACTAATATATATATATATATATATATATATATATATATATATATATATATATAAAACTGAAGGACACCGTAATATTTCAGTAGTGAAATGAGGTTTATTGGATTAACAGAAAATGCGCAATATGCATCAAAAGGAAATTAGACAGTTGCATAAATTTGGGCACCCCAACAGAAGATCACATCAATATTTAGTAGAGCCTCCTTTAGCAGAAATAACAGCCCCTAGACCAGGGATCCTCAAACTACGGCCCTCCAGCTGTTGCGGAACTACACATCCCACGAGGCATTGTAAAACTCTGACATTAACAGACATGACTAGGCATGATGGGAATTGTAGTTCCAGAACAACTGGAGGGCCATAGTTTGAGGACCCCTGCTCTAGACGCTTCCTATAGCCTGTAATGAGTGTCTGGATTCTTGATGAATGTATTTTGGACCATTCCTCCTTACAAAACATCTCCAGGTCAGTTAGGTTTGATGGTTGCCGAGCATGGACAGCCCGCTTCAAATCACCCCACAGATGTTCAATGATATTCAGGTTTGGGGACTGAGATGGCCATTCCAGAACATTGTACTTCCTCTGCATAAATGCCCGAGTAGATTTTGAGCAGTGTTTTGGGTCGTTGTCTTGTTGCAATATCCAGCCCCGGCGTAACTTCAACTTTGTGACCGATTCCTCAACATTATTCTCAAGAATCTGTTGATATTGAGTGGAATCCATGCGACCCTCAACTTTAACCAGATTCCCAGTACCGGCACCGGCCACACAGCCCCACAGCATGATGGAACCTCCACCAAATGTTACTGTGAGTAGCAAGTGTTTTTCTTGGAACGCTGTGTTCTTTTGCCGCCATGCATAACGCCCCTTGTTATGACCAAATAACTCAATCTTTGTTTCATCAGTCCACAGCACCTTATTCCAAAATGAAGCTGGCTTGTCCAAATGTGCGTTTGCATACCTCAAGCGACTCCGTTTGTGGCGTGTGTGTAGAAAAGGCTTCTTTCCCATCTCCCATACAGCTTCTCCCTGTGCAAAGTGCGCTGAATTGTTGAACGATGCACAGTGACACCATCTGCAGCAAGTTGATGTTGGAGGTCTTTGGAGGTGGTCTGTGGGCTGTTTTTGACCATTCTCACCATCCTTCGCCTTTGCCTCTCCAATATTTTATGTGGCTGCCATTTCTGGCCTTAACAAGAACTGTGCCTGTGGTCTTCCATTTCCTCACTATGTTCCTCACAGTGAACACTGACAGCTGATATCTCTGCGATAACTTTTTGTAGCCTTCCCCTAAACCATATTGAAGAACAATCTTTGTTTTCAGGTCATTTGAGAGTTGTTTTGAGGCCCCCGTGTTGCCACTCTTCAGAGGAGAGTCAAAGAGAACAACAACTTGCAATTGACCACCTTAAATACCTTTTCTCATGATTGAATGCAACTGTCTATGAAGTTCAAGGCTTAATGAGCTCACCAAACCAATTGTGTGTTCCAATTAATCAGTGCTAAGTAGTTACAGGTATTCAAATCAACAAAATGACAAGGATGCCCAAATGTATGGACCTGTCTAATTTTGTTTTGATGCATATTGCACATTTTCTGTTAAAGTTTTGTTTGTTCATATTGGCACCTTAAAAGTCCTTGGAACCATGTTTGGTTTCACAGAAATTGTTTCTAGTTTTTACTTCTCAAATATGGACGTGGTGTCATTTGGGCTATCCCCCTGCTCACCCTTGCCTTATCATTGGATACAAAAAGTCTACACACCCCTGTTTAAATGTCAGGTTTCTGAGATGTAAAAAAATGAGACAAAGATAAATCATTTCAGAACTTTTTCCACCTTTAGGCCTCATGCACACAGGATGTTTTTTGACTGTTTTACAGCAGCTGTTTTTAGCTGCAGACATTTTTTTCTACAGTCAATAAACCCCCCCATCATGTTATCCTATGTGTTCATGCACACATAGGCTGTTATCAGCTGTTTTTAGCAGTGACGTTTTTGAGCTGTAAAAAAATTCCAAGACCAGAGGGTTCTGAGAGACCTTTTTCAGCTGTAAAAATGTTCAAACGCTCAAAAACATTGATCCAACGTTTTTGGACGTTTTAGATCAATTGAAAAAAAAACAAAAAATGCTGGCCCCTTTAAAAATGGGCAAAAACTGCGGTAATTTAACGCTGGTAAAAGCTGAAAAAAAAAATTACTGATAAGCTACTGACGTTGTTCGGATTTTTTTTAAAGTCCTGTGTGCATGAAGCCTAAATGTGACCTATAAACTATACAACTCCGTTGAACAACAAACTGAAATCTTTTAGGTGGAGGGAAATAAAAAAAACTAAAATAATGTGTTTGCATAAGTGTGCACACCCTTAAACTAATACTTTGATGAAGCATCTTTTGATTTAATTACAGCACTAATTATTTTTGGGTAGGAGTCTATCAGCATGGCACATTTTGACTTGGCAATATTTGCCCACTCTTCTTTGCAAAAACACTCCAAATCTGTCAGATTGTGAGGGCATCTCCTGTGCACAGCCCTCTTCAGATTACACAACAGATTTCAATCGGATTCAGGTCTGGGCTCTAGCTAGGCCATTACAAATCTTTAATCTTCTTCTGGTGAAGGCATTCCTTTGTGGATTTGGATGTATGCATTGGGTCATTCTGAAATATGAAGTTCCTCTTCAGCCTTTTAGCAGAAGCCTGAAGGTTTTGTGCCAATACTGACTGGTATTTGGAACTGTTCATAATTCCCTCTACCTTGACTAAGGCCCCTGTTCCAGCTTATAGCCCCAAAGCACGATGCTGCCACCGCCATGCTTCACTGTGGGTATGGTGTTCTTTTGGTGACATGCAGTGTTGTTTTTGCGCCAAACATATCTTTTGGAAGTATGGCCAAAAAGTTAAACTTTGGTTTCATCAGACCATAAAATTTTCCTGCATGCTTTTGGGAGACTTCAGATGTGTTTAAGCAAAATTTGGCTGGGCTTGGATGTTTTTCTTCGTAAGAAAAGGCTTCGGTCTTGCCACTCTACCCCATAGCCCATACATATGAAGAATACGGGTGATTGTTGTCACATGTAGCACACAACCAGTACTTGCCATATATTCCTGCAGCTCCTTTAATGTTGCCGTAGGCCTCGTGGCAGCCTCCACGACCAGTTTTCTTCTTGTCTTTTCATCAATTTTGGAGGGGCGTCCAGTTCTTGGTAATGTCACTGTTGTGCCATATTTTCTCCACTTGTTGATGACTGTCTTCACTGTGTTCCATGGTATATCTAATGCCCTGGAAATTCTTCTCTACCCTTCTCCTGACTGATACCTTTTAAAAATGAAATCCCTCTGATCCTTTGGAAGCTCTCTGCGGACCATGGCTATTGTTGTAGGATGCAACTAAGAAAATGTCAGGAAAGACCTACTAGAACAGCTGAAATTTACTTGTGTTTATTTAGAGGCACCTTAAATGATGACATGTGTGTATCGACTATTTAACATGAGTTAGAATGTAATTGCTTAATTCTGAACACAGCTTCATCCCCAGTTATAAGAGGGTGTGCATGCTTATGCAACCACATTTTAGACAAAGGCTGTTATCAGCTGTTAACATAGGCTGTTATCAGCTGTTTTTAGCAGTGACATTTTTGAGCTGTAAAAAAAACAAAGAGCTGAGGGTTTTTTTGGACTGTTTTCAGCTGTAAAAACGGTCAAATACTTAAAAATGTCCAAAAACGCTCAAAAACTTTTAAAAAAGTCCATCCCCAAAGTCTTTGGACGTTTTAGACCAATTGAAAAAAAAACAAAAAAAAAAAAAAACCGCTGGCCCTTTAAAAACGGGAAAAACGTGAAAAACTCAAAAAAACGACGCTAATATAACGCTGGTAAAAGCTGAAAATATCCCTGATAAGCTACTGATGTTTTTTTGGCTGTTTTTTTAAAGTCCTGTGTGCATGAAGCCTTAAAAGCAACTAACCCCCAACCAATACCCCCACCCCAAAGTCAGCTGAATCTGATATTTAATTTTGGGCAGTACCAAAATACTGGTATTCTAGGTGTCACTGGAAGAATAATGGTCAACTCTCTGTGCCTGTTGTTCTATTTCCATTTCACTGATGCAGTCAGTATACCAAAATCATCATCAGGAGTGAAACCAAGAATACCAGAGCTGGGAAGGTGATGGGAAGATATTGTCATCCCAGTCTTAGAGAAATACAAGACAGTGGGAGGCTTAGCCCACAAAAAGCCCCCCATAACCCTATTATTGTACTTGGGTTGACTGAGCTTTTAAAGCCCATTTGAAGTCTCACGCTGTTTTTCTCATTATAATCTTGTATCACCATATGTTGTGTCTATGCAACGCTTTCGTAAAGCAATGGTGTGACATTCAGTGATTTGTGCTGCGTAAAAATGATTTTTAAGAGCCTACTACCACACATGTATGACATTAACAGGGAAAATAAAAAATAATGGTGCCTTGACTGTTGAGGAGCATAGGCTTAAAAACCCAGCACCACTTATTCAATTAACATGCCCCAAAAAACGACACGTAGACCGAATGAGTTGGAAAGGGCAAGGCCACAGCTTTATTTAAATATTTCCAACCCAAACAATTTTCAATGTTAACTAGTGGTGCACCGAATGGAAATATTGGTGCCGAAACCGAAAATGACAGTTTTTTTAAAAAAATTATATTTTTATATACAATTGTCATATGCAGCCTACTTGTGCCTGGGCACTGATTGGCGCTGATAGGTGGCACTGATAGGCAGCACTGATTAGCACTGACAGGCGACACTGGATGGTACTGGCAGGTGGCACTGGCATGTGGCACTAACAGATGGCACTGGGTGGTACTGGCACTGACAGGCAGCACTGGATGGTATTGGCAGGTGGCACTGATTGGCACTGACAGGTGGCCCTGGATCGTACTGGCTTGTGGCACTGATTGGCACTGACAGGCGGCCCTGGATCGTACTGGCTTGTGGCACTGATTGGCACTGACAGACGGGACTGGCAGGTGGCACTGGTAGAGGAGATGAGAAGATTCACAATGCACAGAGCGAGCTGCTTGTACAAACCCCTCTGTGCATGAAACTCTCACATAAATTACACTGAATGCAGAGAGAGAGAGCTGTCAGATCTACACGCTGAGATTGGAGGTGGGTGGGACCGAACAGCTGCATCCCTAATGTAAACACTTAACTAGTGCCAGTCACAGTTAGGGCTCTTTCACATGGGTGGACTCTGCCAGCGGATATGCCTGCTCAGCGGAGAATCTGTCCGCTGATCCCAGCTGATCAGGAGGATGGCGGGTCTGTGTCAGAGCAGACACAGACACCGGGCGCTTTCCTCTATGGGTGGTTGGATGTAAATGGACTTCCTGTCAGTTTACATCCAACTGTCATCTGATCTGCCAGATGGATGGGGAATGGATCCCCTTTCTGTCTGTTTTTAGCGGACAGGATTGGATGTCGGCAAGTGTAGACAGACACAAGTTCATTTACATCCGTCGCTCCACAGTGGACAATGGATGTTAAAATCTGGTCCACCTAAAGAACTCACAGGCGGACCCAATCGTTCCACCCGTGTGAAAAGGGGCCTTATACTGTGAGCACACTTGAAAATTAACTTGACCAAGTCTAAAGGGCCTGACTTTACCACAAGAGCTGGACAGACATTAGACTGAGCCAATGGCATAGCCCATTAACCTCCCTGGCGGTATGATTATGTCAGATTTTTAGATCTCAAAGCAGTACATTGTTTTGTATAGAAATTTGGCGTTTTATATTGTAGACCTGTAATTCTTAGGAATAACTCACTTAAGACAAGAGTCTAGTAGACATCACGGGTATGATAAAGTTTGAAATAACGAAATCATAAATTATAATATATATGAAAAATATTATAATAAATAACTATAAATATTTAAAATAATAATATAATAATCATAAAATGTTTTCAATAATGTAATCAAGTCAAAAACACTGAAATTTGCTCAGCTGCAGAATTGCCAGTGTCATCATTAGTATCACTCAATCCTGCAGGTGATTCTTATTTACTATCGCTGTTTTCTAGATGATCAAAAAATGCCATGGACATTCTCAACTTTCCAGGCAGAAAGAATGGCATATATAATATAAAATTGCATGCAGGGCACTGGACAAAGCACTAGGGACAAAAGGGATGTGAAATGCTTTGATACAGTAATGTAATCTTACAATGAGAAAAAGAGATTGTGATCTGTCGCACCCACTGCGACATGCCTCCATCCCTGAATTTGCATGCAAGCAAGGAAAAAGGAAAAATTTGGTCCTGGGACTTTAAATGAGACATGCCACATACGAACAAAAGTACAAGCGTATAAAAATTATAAAAAAAAAAATATATATATATATATATACATGAGCAGATACATAATTGATGTAGAAGTCTTCCTCAAGCTAGACCAATGTTTTTGAGCTGACATGTAAGTAGGAAAAAACCCCCCTATTTATGGGTGTACTTACTTTGTATCCCTTATGAGTCTGATTAACTCATCTTATTTATACTTACAGCCACAATCATTCATAGCATTGCACTCCTGACGAGTGGCTATAAGCCACGAAATGCATAGAGTTACATCAATGCGTATACCATCTGACTTCTACATCAATTATGTATCTGCTCATGTATATATATTTTTTTTTACATTATATGTGTTTTTATATTCATGACAATTTTATTCCACCTATATTGTGCTATGTCAGCTCTTCTCAGGGCCCTTGATGGCCAGATCTTTGCAAATGATGTTTATCATTATGTCAATCTTTATACATTATGTGAATAAAATAATAATTTTTATACGCTTGTACTTTTGTTCGTATGTGGCATGTCTCATTTAAAGTCCCAGGACCAAATGTAATCTTACAGATTACAGTGTAATGTATGCGTTATGTGTGTCTCACTTTTTGAATTTGCCGCCAGGCTCCGCCCTAATGCAACGCTCGCAGGGAACAGAGCCTGGCACACACTACAGCGGGTGGAAGACAGCCCGCAGACACAGCGGGGGGACATCGCACAAGGTAAGTAACACTGCCTGGATCCAGCGATGCAATCCCAAGCGTCGCTCAGGGTTACCGCTTTTGGCAATGGAAATTCACCCCGAGCCACACTCTGGAATACCACCAGGGAGGCTAAGGCAACTTGTAATGCTGACAAGGTCAAAAACTGCTGATAAAGGGGTGACAAAAACCAGGGCAAGAGGGCGGTCAACTCTTCCCAGCTGCAGTTCCTAAGGGCACCAATGGTTCCCTCAGTGAGGAATTTTGTTGCAGTTCAGACCCTGCCCCTTCACTAGGTAGCCAATCATTTTGAACTACTTAACATACTACACATTTCCATGCCCAGTTCTTCGCCATGCCCCATCAGTCAAGGCTTCCTTTTCCAATGGGCTCAAGGGGCCTTCATTGCATTCGGCCTGTATTGTTTTCTACAGATCAATGCAGCTCAACAGACAAGAGGTGTATGAGCCACATGCCAAAAATGAAAGGGGTGTGCCTGACCAGGTTGGTTAGTGCATACTGGGAACTGTTGTTAATCTCTGGTGCCCACTGGATAGCAAGGACATATTTAGGCACCACTATAAGGAAGTGAAGGTGAAACCTTGAAAATGGAGGCCGTTCGTAAAAGGTCTATAAAGCTAAATAGGTATTCCTGTAGCTTCAAATGAGCTTTAAAGATGTGTCCTCTTTTAAAAAGCACAATGTATGGTGTGTGGAATATTTTTTTCAAGCTATTCTTCTAAGGAGAACTGTTTTCACCAGCTCATACAATGTTCTACACGGGGAATAATGTCAGTGTTCTGCTAGAAAGCAGCTGCAAAAAATAATACCAGTTTTTCAGGAGACATTTGCCTTGTGGCAAAGACGCTGCTGTGGAGTGGAAAGAGAAAGTTGCTTAACTGACACCACGCTGAGGTACAGACGCGGCTGAAACAATTATAGAACTTCTCTGCAACTGCAATTTCGTGACTTCGCTCAGCTGTTCCAGGTATTAAAAAAAATATAATTTAACATTCAGGATTGCAACATTTTCCAATTAGGATGTGCGCACACAATGAATCGCATGGCTCGCAGCATAAGCGCGGTCGACATGGTTAACTGACCGAAGGAGACAAAAATGACATTTTGCCTGATTTTTGCATGAAGAGTGGTATGACATTCCATTATCCACTGTCTAAAACTTATATTTGTCAATTCCCAGGAGAATTCAGGTCGTCTTGACTGCCAAAGGCGATCCAACACCATATTAGTAACAATTTTGTGCTTTTACCATAATTTTGCCCAACCCCTGTAATTATTCCTCTCACTTTCTGTTTGGATACCGGTCAAGCATAAAAAAAAAATCCTCAGGAGGAACCCAACCTATCCCTCCTCTAAAAAAAAAAAAAAAATTGTGCTGAAGTTGAGCTTTAATGTCTTTTTCTAAGTCTGTTTGTGTCTTAGAAGACTGAATATGCCTATTTGTGTTTGAAAAAGCCCTTTATAGAAACAGAATGTAAAAAAGCAGATATAGGTATCTGAACCTGCTAGAGATACATGAAAACACATAGAAATGGGTGTCGTGTTCAGCAGCTCTGTGTACTTTCACGCTTGTAAACTTCAAAGAAAAACCATTTCCTCACTTCCTGCTCAAAAGACGTCTTCTTGGTGTATTGTAAGGTGCTTATGTGTAAACCTGGCCACAATACTGTATGTTGGCTTAAAGTGTAAAGGTGTCAGATCATACATGAACTATTTGCTTACCGTGTATCTAAAGTAAAATAATTACATTAAATATACGCTAGAGAATATGATTTTCATTTCTTTCATTCTGTTCTTATAAACGTCATCACATCTGGATTCATGTTCTTTTGATTGGTTGGTACGCTGCACCCTAGCTTGGGTATATCTCCCTGCGAGGTCACCCATGTGGAATGAAGCATCAAAAGGGTACTTGCACACGGTTCTGATGTATGAACATCTGATTCCTTGCAAAAAAAAATTCCTGCATAAAAATGTGAGGATGCACAGTAAACGCACGTATTTGTGCACGTGCGCATAAACATTCTCCGAGCTTTTGTTAGGATGTGTTTTACATGTGTACAGTGGGGAAAATTATTATTTGATCCCCTGCAGATTTTGTAAGTATGCCCACCTACAAAGAAATGAAGGGTCGATAATTGTTATCATAGGTGCATTTTAAATGAGACAAAATATTACCAAAAATCCAGAAAAAACACATTTGATCCCCAAGTAAAACAGGACTTGGTGGAGAAACCCTTGTTGGCAAACAGATCTTAAGGTTTCTTGGCAACTTGTCGCTTGGCAACTCGAAGTTTCAGCTCTCTCCATAAATTTTCTATAGGATTAAGGTCTGGAGACTGGCTAGGCCAGTCTTTTGTTCAGGCCTTGCTGCAAAAAAAGTCAGGACCCTGGGCACCACATAAGAGCGAGGGTTATGACCCTCCGCCTCGCACCAAGCTATGTAAGCCTTCCAGGTGCGGTGATATATTTTTCGAGAAGTACACTTGCGAGCTTTAAGCAAGGTAGGGATCACGGAGTCAGCGACCCCCCTGTCCCTCAGCACCTGGGACTCAATAGCCGGGCCGTCAAAGCCAGCGAGGGTAAAGCAGGGTGCAAGATGAGCCCGAGACAGTAGATCGTCTCGCAGCGGGAGCCGCCAGGGGACGTCTGCCACCATTTGCACCACGTCGGCGTACCATGTGCACCGAGGCCAATCCGAAGCCACCAGGATCATTGGAATTCCCTCCGCTACTACCCTGCGTAGCAACCGCGGTAGAAGTTTTATTGGAGGGAAGGCATACAGAAGACGATAACGGCCCCAGGGAGCCACTAGAGCATCCGTGGCCACTGCCAACGGATCCCTCGTCCTGGACACAAAGGTCCTCACCTTGTGATTGAACTTGTGATTGTGATAGACTTCATGCTTGAAAGAAGTAAGTAATAAAAGAAAAATAAAGAGAAAATAAAAAGAAAACTGTCTCAATCCGGACCGCAAATCCCCTAAGGAAGCCAGGTCAACTCCTTGCAAACTAGGCATTAAAACTGATGAGCTATGCTAGGTGGAGGGTTTATGTGGGAAGGGGGGGTGGCCCCCGTGGGAAGGGCCAGCTTGCTCTTTCCTTGCCTAGTTAACTCCTAGTTGGACAAGCATAAACCCCACATGTCATAAAGAGCTGCGTCTGTCAGTGAACGTGGGAGAAATGACGCAGAGGTGATCAAATACCACCAAAAGAAAACTCTATTTGTGGGGAAAAAATTAGATAAATTTTGTTTGGGTACAACGTCACATGACCGCGCAATTGTCATTCAAAATGCGACAGCGCTGAAAGCCAAAAATTGGTCTGGGCAGGAGGGGGGTTTAAGTGCCCAGTAAGGAAGCGGTTAAGCTCATTTACAAGCTCCTCCCGTGTAGTTCTGGGCTGATCCTTGACTTTTCTCTTGATCATCCTTACCCCAAGAGGCAAAATCCTGCAAGGAGCTAAAGACCGAGTCTCTTTTCAGTTCCTAGTCGGGTCTTGATGTGCCCTCCTCGAACATTTACTCGAATTGGCGAAGGAATGACCCGTGAATTTGGGGGGAGGACGGGTCTGGTTAAAAACCGAAAGTCGCGACAGCGTAAAACTTACTGTTAACGCGCCAGTACACTGCAACATGGGTTTGTTTTAAATAGATTAAAAAAGGGGTGTTTATCTCAAAAGAAAACCACCATAAACTAGTGGAGACGCAGTAAAGAGGGTGCAAGTGACTGTCTGCGTCGAGAAATACTGTACACCCCAAATACGAACAGGTTGA
>BLSH010416348.1:410918-429669 GCA_018402905.1 Glandirana rugosa | reverse complement strand
AAATAAATTGCCAGTAAGATTAAAATGTTGCATTTTTAGGCATCAGTGTGCAACAGGCCAAAGAGAAGAATGCATTTCATCATTACGTCTCTATGCAAAGCCACAGAGGCACTGCGAAATGCAAAGTAAGAGCTTGGCATGTCCACTTCTATAATAGGGCCACAAGGAGACATGGGACATGTAGTTTTGTTAAAGGCGTATCAGCAGCACTGCTACCAATTAGGAAAATAGCACTTAAGATGGCTATAGATGGATACATTTCTGCCAGTTCAGCAGCGACTGGCTGAGATTTGGTCCATGTATGGGCAGGCTGGTTGCGCTTTTTACTATAAAAAGACCAAGTACAATCACTCCAGCAGCACTTCACCAAAGAAATTCAACAGAGGAGCCTCCACCTCCCAAAGATCAGAGCAGCCAAATCCCATCCACTGGTACTAAGTAGTCCATAGAGGTTAGCTTGTAAATCCACTTCAACACAACACAGGTGAAAGTGTCTCACTCACCTTATGCCATCTATCAACTTCAGAACCACCAGCCTGTCTGATTTTTTCATACGATCACTACCGGAGTCTAGAGCGATCACGGTTTTCATCCGGCAGGGATGGCTTCCCACTAGCAGAACACAATAGCACTGCGGGAGGGATTCCCCCATCCCCACTGGCTGTGCTGACGGGGGAATCAAGAGATTTTCTTTCCTTCCACCCATGGTAGAAGGAACAAAAAATTGCATAATCTATGCATAGCTTTGGTAAAACAAACCGTTACATGTACAGCAGGACAATATGAGGCATTAACCACTTGCTGACCGCCCTATAGCAGTTTTACTGCTACAGGACGGCAGCTGTGCGCCGGATCATGACCCTGTACATTCACCTTAACAGGAGAAGCCCATCTGCAGGTGCCAGGCACTTGATGTCCACAGGCACCCGCCAATTGTAGGTCAGAGACTTAGAATGGAGCTCTGCAAATGAAATTTGATTTTTTTCAATTTTTTTATTGGATATGTTTTATAGCAGAAAGTAAAAATAGTTTTTTTTTTTTTTTTGTTTTTTTCCAATATGGTCGCTTTTTTTTTTTTTCTGTTTATAGCACACAAAAATAGAAAAACCCAGAGGTGATCAAATACCACCAAAAGAAAGCTTTATTTGCAGGGAAAAAAATGACAAAATTTTATTTGGGTACAGTGTTGCATGACCGTGCATAGCAAAAAGTGGCCTGGAAGGGGGGTAAATCTTCTGGAGGTCAAGGACAAAACAACATATTTTATAAAAATGAACAGCATTTTGCTTAAAGCGGAGTTCCACCTTTTTCTAAGTTTATTAAAAGTCAGCACCCACAAAAAGTGTAGCTGCTGACTTTTAATAAACAGACACTTACCTGTCTCCCGGTCCAGCGATGCCACTGCCTGGAGCCTCGGATCTCTCCCCCTCCCCTCCATGGCGCCGTCATTGCTACTGTGGGCATCCGGCCGTGACAGGTAGCGGATTCACAGCCGGGCTGTGCTCTGTGATTGGTCCCGAAGTCTTCTAGGACCTGTCCTGTGTCCCAGAAGACTTCGGGAGGGATTGGGAAGGAGACCTTCCACTTCCAAGGCGACCAGAACGGAAGTGCCTGTGAAAATCGGGTATCCCCACCCTCTTTCCAAAAGCTCAGTTTTACCATAAGGAGGTCTTAAAGCAGAAGTTCCACTTTTGAGTGGAACTCCACTTTAAGTGACAGATGGTTTGTATTAATACTAAACATAAGCCCTGTGACTTTAAACCTTCTGCGGAAGATTTTACTTGCTTCATGACCAGGCCAGTGTTTGCTATTCGGCACTGCGCTCCTTTAACTGGTAATTGCGCTGTCATGCAACACTGCACCCACACTAAATTTATATAATTTTTTTTCCACACAAATAGAGCTTTCTTTTGGTGGCATTTGATCACCACTGGGTTTTTTATTTTTTGCAATATAAACGAAAAAATACAGAAATTTATGGGAAAAAAAAACACAACTAGGCACGTGATCCAGTGCAGGGAGGCTGCGTTGCCGTCGCACATGTACATCAGGCAGTCAGCAAGCGGTTAAGCATGGGAGCAATTCATAGATAACAGATTTCTTCTTTTCAGACACCCTGTTACTGATTTAAAAATGGAAAAGAAGAAGAGCATTAGCACTAGATTCATCTGTGCTCATTACATGGACATTTGCTGCGTCATTGATCTGCTATTCCATATACGGTATATTAATTGGACAAGTTGGATCTAATCTCTTTAGGTCACCTTAATATTCTTCAATGAGAAACAAGGGATTTTACATTTGTGAAACTTAATAGGACTGAAGTCTACATAAATTCAAATTTCTCTATGGAATATCTGGACTTCTTTCTCCTATTCCTCCATGTTCATCTACATTTGATATTTGACTTTTTGATACTAAATTTATTGAAGAGCATGGCCTGGCAACATGTCATAAAAAATCCAGAGCCTTATTTATTTTTAAGGTTTAGATATTGAAAGCGTTTTATATGTGGTTTAATATGTGAGCCGTGGGGTAAATATATTTTATAACTGTTGGTTTATTGACACTGAAAGTCATTCTAAATGTTTATTTGTATCTTGGGAAGATGGAGTCATTATACTTTGTAGTATATAGGGTTGGAAATATTGGCAATAATACTATAAACATATTGGATAATAAAGACAATCTCTTCCCCCTAATTCTGCAATATCTGTGCACACCTGATTCAGACCATACATATTTCTGATTGGATACTGCAAACCCCAGCCCTTTCCAATGATGGTGATATGTAGAACTTGCAAAAACCGAATTACATTGACATTTCAGCAAAAACACTGAATCATAAACAGCTTCATGACCTTCAAAGCAGGATCATCAGGTATTATTTTCATGAAAACTGCCAGTCTAAAAATAGTGAAAATTACTTTTTAAAATATATTAACTTGTTAAAGCTTGCTTAAGGCCTCTTGCCCACTGCAGCTTGAAAAAGCTCAGTATGGCATTTTTTTTATACTGAGCTAAAATACAGCCCATTCATTGTAATGTGCCTATGCACACAGGCGCAAAAACAGGCGCCGTGCATTCTTCAGTAAAAAAAACAAAAATTGAAAAATCTGCATTTTTGCTCAGTAATTTACGCCGGATGCGTGCAATTACGTGCAAATGTGCACTAAGGGACATTATTTACAATCTGCAGAACAAGAGCGTGAAAATAAGTGAGTGAAAACGTACAAACGCATATGCGCGAAAATACATAAAAAAAGAAGTCTAAAAAAGTAGATGTTCAAACAGGAGTATTGTGTGCAAGAGGCCTAAGAGTTTACATCTACTTTAAAGTGTTAGTTCACCTTTCCAGAAAAAATGTAAAGGTGAAATAACACCTTACACCCTGGCCAACCCCGGCCCCTGCTGTACTTGCTTCCTTACCTCTGGGGATGTTGAGCTGTCTGTGCCCAAGCAGCCGGTCCAGTGGTCCAGGGATTTGAAATCCTTGCTTGTCTCCCTCTTCTCTGTGCAGCACTTCTGGGACAGATCAGACCATCTGTGATGGTGAAGACCGATCAGTATCATCTGATCTGTCCAAGAAGAGCTGCACAGGAGAAGAGGAAGGATTTCGAATCCCTGGACCACTGGACCGGCTGCTTGGGCACAGACAGCTGAGCATCCCAAGTATGACGAGGACTGGAGGGGGTGCTATAGTGTGTACAGTGTTAGTTCAACTTTACATTTTTTCTACAGAAGCCAGATGTCCGGCCAGCTTCTGTCAGATAGGTTGCCGTGTGTACCAGGCTTTAGGACCAACACCAGAATTAATACAGCCAATATGAATTTAAATTACAGTTTGCACCCAACTTTTGCTTTGTCATTTAAATCAATTCACTGTTTCTTTAAGGCCTCCTTCACTCTTGTCTAATAGGTTACAGCGCTTTACCACATGCACATTAACATGCATTGGGACAAAGCAATCTCATTTTGAGTGGATGTAAAACCCAGGAAACCATTTTTTTTAACACAGTGCTCCACAACACACAGATAGTTCCCATCTGTGTGTTGGGGTGTGGTTGCATGGTGCACCAGGGTGCCGTTCGAAATTATTGGCACTGCACAAATAATCATTATACTGTTACCGTTTTACTACACTGCAACATAGGTGTGATGCCTGCCTACCAGTCAACTTTACTTAAAACTAATCTTTTAAAGCTGAACAGATGATACAGTTAGGCTGAATCGCCAGTCAACATTTCACATCACCATGTGTCGAAGGGCAAAAGTAGCTTGCTTTTAGGTGACTTGAGTCTGCATTTGGTATCCGTTTGAGATGTTACTGAGATCAAAGATCACTGAAAGGTGCAGTTGACCTCCTAAACTGCATCAACCAGGGATAAAAGTTTTTTGTGTTCCCAATGACTTATAAAGGTTCTGATGTGAACAAGTCAACATTCACAGTTCTGATGTGAACAAGTCAACATTGATGCCCAAACTATTGGTGAGACATCTAAAACAAAAGTTCCAAGGCTGCAGCCATTATAAAACCAAGCCACTGATTATTCATAGGCTTATGTGGGCTGAGAAACAAACCTCTCCCGTGGAAACCTTACCCCTTGAAAAACAAAAATTCTACTTGGAACTGAAATACCAGCTCTGCTGCTCTTTAATATGATTATTGCATAAGAGAACTCAAAGTCTCAGTGTAGTTACATTATACTTCAAACTAGTGCCATAAAGAGGGAGAATAGTCATAGTGAAAATTCAAGAGTCTAATGACCTGCTTCTCTCTTCCGAAGAGCTTTGTCAGGCATAGACGAGCATCACAAAGTCAGCAATTGAATCCTAATAAATGCCGGCTGCAGATGCACATCAACCAAGATGGTAGGATAGATTGAGGCCTCCAGCTGACATCTGTTTCGTGATTCAATGCATTTACCGCGCGGATCTGCACAGCGCACATTATGCACTTGCCTTTTCAGCAAAACACTTGGAAAACTACATAAAAGCTTTTATATTAGATGATATATTTATATGTTTAGACCCTATATTTACTGCAACCATTGTTCAGAGAGAGGAAAAAAGAAAAGGAAAATCAATGCAAATACATTTATATATTATAATATCAAACAGAGAAACTTGTACATACTATAAATACAATAATAAACAAATATCAATGGGGATTGATTTAGGGTTATTAGGGTTAGAACCTCTTTTTAGGTTATAATTGCTATTTATTGTCAGAGTGACAACTGCCCCCTCATTGGACCACCAGTCAATGAGTGCCACTCTTCACTGACCATCAACGTAAGAGGACATTTTTCACTGATTTGGAAGGGTTAATAATAATACACTCTAGCTGTCAAATCAATGGGGAGGTGTCAGAACCTTTGTTGGGCTATAACTGCTATCTATTGTCCCAGTGACAACTGCCCCCTGATTAGACCACCAGTCTTAGGGTGCTAGTCTTTATTAATCACACATCTAATGGTGCCACTCTTCACTGTCCATCAACGTAAGAGGACATTTTCTGACTGGGGGGTGTTAAAGTGGTTGTCAACTCATGACAACCGCTTTAAACTACAGGTAAGCCCACAATAAGGCTTACCTGTAGGTCCCGGGAATATCTCCTAAACCTGTACGGTTTAGGAGATATTCCCTATATCTGCCTGTGCCGACGTCATCGGCAAATGCGCACTGAAGAATCGGTGCCCAGGGTGCTGTTTCTTGTGTTGACGTGCCATAAATGACGGCTCCCGTGCGCATGCGCGGAAGTGACGTCAGCATGGCTCCGCTAATCACATCGCTGGAGCCCGCGACGTGATGGGACGGAGCCGCAGACCCGGAACAAGCATGTCGCCGGTCACAGCGGTGTGCCGAGACCTCTGCAATTGCTTCATTCCAAGGTAAGTATGCCTTTGCTTTGCAGGGGGGGGGGGGGGCGGGCTTTATTCCAGGCTTAAAGGGGTTGTAAACCCTCCCGGTTTTTCACCCTAATGCATTCTATGCATTAAGGTGAAGAAACCTTTTTTTGTTGCAGCTGCCCCCCAGAGCCCCCGTTTACTTACCTGAGCCCGACCGTTTCCACCCCGGGGACGAGCCTAGCAGATCAAGTAGCGGGCAACGGTCTTCATTGGATATATTGATAGCAGGGGAACCATTGGTTCCTGCTGCTGTCAATCAAGTCCAGTGATGCTGGAGCCAGTGGGCGGGGCCGAATCCTGCTGTCTGTATCAATGGATGCAGCAACAGGACTTGGGCACGCACCCGCATGGGTGCCCCCACGGAGAGCGCTTCTCAGTGTGGGGAGAAGCCAGCAGTGACACAGAGGGACGCCAGAAGAGGAGGATTGGGGCCACTCTGTGCAAACCCCTTGCACAGAGGAGGCAAGTAGAACATGTTTGCCATTTTAAGAAAAAAAAAAAAAAGCGAACCTTTAGTATCGCTTTAATTATTTGCTCCAACTGTCGAATACACATTATATATGTGTATAACTTACTGATGTACAATGCGCAGTAGATATAATCATTTTTAGCAAGGGTTCTTCTGGGGTAAAAAGGTCAAGGAAGGCTTCAATAGATACTTCAAAGGCCCATTCCAGGAACATCAAACAGCCATTTTTTCAAAGGCTGAGGATTCTACCAGCATGCTTTAGAATACCATATTTGCCAAAAAGGTAGAGGTCTCAGTCAGCTTAGATACTTTACATTTCCCAGCAGCTCTTCACAGGTTTATTATTAGAAACAGTGGCTTTCACATTCCGACAGCTAATTTTCATGACTGGATGCTCTCGCAGATTAAAAAGGTAGAACAAGCTGCCATGACTGAGAGCTCCGTATCCACCAATCCCCATAAGCCTCTCTAACTCTCAAGGAAGGAGGTAGCTAGGGAAAAATAATTAGGTCCATCAATACGATTCTTCTTAAATATGCAGCAAATCTTCTTTCTAGAGATTTTCACTGCGGGAGATGAGTAAATCTGTGTGGAAAATGTACAGGTACCAAAAATTGCCTAGTTCTGCCAATAATACAAACTAACAAGCAAATCTGTCCAGGCAGCCATTTTGTGACATCACCAGAACAGTCGAATGGCCACAGCTACAGAATATTCTAGTTAGTAGTGAACAAGCTGGCTGCATCCACATAAATATTAATGACGATTTTAAAACACTTGCATTCACAGAGGACAGTTTATAAAAATGGAGGGAAGAAAGAAGTCTGATAGCTAAAAAGACATGTTTCAGAGAGGCGTGAAGGCTGTCATTTCTTTTAAGAATTTTATTTTTTTAAATAAACATCAGAACATAAATCAGCTTGCTGTAAATCATATTGTGTGCCAATGTTTTTAAAGCTAAACATGAAAAGCATGAAAACTGCAGGGCAGTGATCAACTTTTCTATCCCTCCTCCTCTGCACCTCCTTTTCTTTAACGGCTTCCAGGCCACCCCACACACATATACTGTGGTAGGGCGGCCCTTCAGCACAAAATCACATACCCCTAGGTCTTTCGGGTCGGGGGAGCAAATGAACGCCACCGGCGACCCGCTTCCACTGTGACTGGACACAGCGGGAGCTAATCAGCGGGTACGGGTGACCCGATGTCTGCCGGAACCCGCAGATTGTTTCCGAGGCAGACAGAACGGCAGTCTGCCCATGTAAACAAGGCAGATCACCATTCTGTCAGAGGGGAAGATTGAGATCTTGTGTTTTTGTTTCTAAGCACCCCCCCTCCCCTCGCGCACGCCGCACATGGTTAGCAAGCAATCCAGGGGAACACATTTAACCCTTTATCAGGCCCCCTGATGTTAACCGCTTGCCGACCGTCAATCGGCAATTGACGGCGACAAGGTGGCGCTCCTGCGCAAATCGCCGTCATATGACGGCGGCTGCGAGATCGCGCCCAGTGGGCGCGCCCGCACGCTCACTGTGTCCGGGGAGGGCCAGGGGGCGGGTACGGCGGCTTCGATTGCCGCCGACCACCCGCGATGCCCCCCCCGGAGTGAAAGAACGGAGGTCCGTGTAAGTAAACAAGGACCTCCGTTCTGTGAAGGGGGAAGGGCTGTGATTCACAGCCTTCCTCTACACGGAAGGTGTGATCACTTCCCTTCCCCTGCTAGGGCAGTCCCCCCACAGTTAGAACACGCCCAGGGAACACAGTTAACCCTTAGAGCGCCCCCTGCAGGTTAACCCCTTTATTGCCAATGCCATTTACACAGTAATCAGTGCATTTTTATAGCACTGATCGCTGTATAAATGCCAATGGTCCCAAAAAAAGTGTCAAAATGTTCCGACATGTCCGCTGAAATATTGCAGTACCGCTAAAAATCGCAGATCGCCGCCATTACTCGTAAAAAAAAATAAAAAAAATAAAAACCCCAGAACTGAATTATCATCCGTAAACGCGACCACTTTTGCGCAAAGCAATCAATAAACGCCGATTGCGATTTTTTTTATCGCAAATATGAGGAAGAATATAAATTGGCCAAAACCGATGAAAAAAAATGTTTTTTATATTTTTTTTTGGATTTGTATTTTAGCAAAAAGTAAGAAATTTGTGTTTTTTTGCTAAATTGTCACTCTTTTGTTTATAGCGGCGATCAGAAATGACGCAGCGGTGATCAAATACCACCAAAAGAAAGCTCTATTTGTGGGAAAAAAAGGCCGCAAATTTCGTTTGGGTACAACGTCGCACAACCGCGCAATTTTCAGTTAAAGCGACGCAGTGCCGAATCGCAAAAAGGGCTCCGGTCCTAAAGGGGGAAATCCTTCCGGGGCTGAAGTGGTTAAAGTAGAGCCATGGGCAAAACTTTTATTTTCATATTGGATAGAGGTAGTGGGGGTTATAACTCCTGACAGATTTTTTTTTGCCAGCTCTGTCCCATTCCCGAGATTTCCTTTCACTTCCTGTCCCATTGCCAAACAGGAAGTGAGAAGAAATCTCTGCAAATTAAAGGAATTTTGTGGGGACCCCCAGCTCACCAGAACTAGTGTCCCCCTTGGACGATTTTCTATTACTTTTCTGGGGACAACCCAATAATTGGTATTTTCTTTTTACTTTCAGTTTCAATGATAATGGTAAACAGGACAAATAGAGAGGGCGAATCTCCTTAACAGGGGCACAGACAGCAATAAAAACTGACAGGGGCTCTAATCCCTCTCCACTCTCTCCAAAACTAAAAAAAAAAAAAAAGGTTTTGGCTTTAGTTATACTTTAACTCCTTCCCTGCTAATGTCATTAGTAAAGTGATTGCATTTTTTTAGCACTGATCACTGTATTGGTGTCACTGGTCCCCAAAAAGTGTAACTTTGTGTCTGATTTGTCCGCCGCAATGTTGCAGTCCCGCCAAAAATTGCTGGTTGCCGCCATTACTAGTGAAAAAAAAGTAAAAATTCCAAAAATCTATCCCATAGTTTGTAGACACTATAACTTTTGCGCAAATCAATCAATATACGCTCAATATAGCAGAAAGTAAAAAAAAAAATAGCCTTTTTTTTTTTTCAAAAATGTCGGCTTTTTTTGTTTATAGTGCAAAAAAATAAAAACCACAGAGGCGATTAACTATCACTAAAAGAAAGCTCTATTTCTTGGGAAAAAAAGGACATCAATTTTATATGGGTACAGCATTGCGAGACAATTTTCAGTTAAAGTAAGGCAGTGCTGTATTGCAAAAAATGGCCTGGTCATGAAGGGGGGTAATCCTTCTGGAGCTGAAGTGCAATATATAGTAAATTACTAGTCCTAAAATGTGGTTGCTGCATTAGCCTTATATTTTTTGTACCTGGTAATAAGTCAATAACTTACTTCATGTCTCTGGGTGGCTACGCTCACTTCTTTCCTGTATCTAAGCAGACGGTCTTGGTTGGTACCCAAACTGCTCAACTGATTTGGATTACAGACAAGTCTTCCTCTATTCATCTCCATTACATGGAAGATGATATTTACTAGTCCACAAAGACAGCCTAGAAAGCAGTTAAAAATATTTGTGCTTTAAAGCGGAGTTCCGCCCACATAATTTTTTTTTTTTGCTGGCATCCACCTAGTCAGTATTCATTACACACATAAAGTAATTGATCGCTTTAAATCCGGGTAGTCTTCCTATTTATTTTGTACTTTGCTGATTTTTTTCTTTACTGGGAGTTCCCATCTTAGCTGTGGGCATGTGAAGCCCACTCGCACCCTCCTCGAGTCTCTTCCTGGACAAGGTGCATGCTGGTTACCCAGAATGCACCTCTCGATCTCAAGTGTATGACTCGTTGCAATAACAATGGGCAGCGTCGGAGGAAGGTCCTGACTCATTGTTATGGCAACATAGATAACATGTCTCTCCCCCACAAAATCTCATGATTTCCTGTCTGGAAATAATGCGATTTTACAGCTCAGGGATGCCCACTGACATATGGGAAATGATGACTCAAATCTCCCATGAGCCCAGGCAAGGCAGGAAGTGATGCGGAGTGCCACGGATCAGGAAGTGGAAGATTACAGGATCCACATAGCAACAGGGAACTTGGGGCGAGTATCATTTTTTTTTTTTTCCCAAAAGGTGATTCATCATGCATAGAGGATTTTAAATATATAAAGATATATTTGTGGGTGGAACACCGCTTTAAGCTCAGCTTGTAAGAAGTGACAAGGACATTACATTTCTTGCAAGATCAACAGGTAGCAAGGTACTTGCTAAAAATGTTCTTATCTTGAAAAATTAAAACAAATGCAGCCATCACATCTAAGACTCCTTTCACACCGGGGTGGCGGGTCCATTAGTGGTAAAGTGCCGCTAGTTTTTGTGGCGCTTTAACACTGTTTGACGGCGTTTTGCCGCTACTAGCAGGGCGCTTTCAACCCCCCAGAAGGGATTAAAGAGGGGTTAAAAGTGCCCGTGTTGCGGCGCTTCGGAAGCTCTGGGCATTAATTCCAATAGCAAAGCCGGTCTAGGAGCGGTGGAGGAGTGGTGTATACAGCGCTCCCACACCGCCCCAAAGATGCGGCTTGCAGGACTTTTTTTCACCTTCCTGCAAGCGCACCGTCCCAGTGTGAAAGCACTTGGCTTTCACACTGGGACTGCAGGGGAGGCAGTTTTCAGGCACTTTACAGGCGCTATTTTTACCTCTAAAGCACCTGAAAATTGCCCCAGTGTGAAAGGCGTCTAAGGACGAGTAAGCTGCAATATGTTATAATTTGGGTTTAGATATGCTCGGTTCACATACATGCGTTTTGAAATGCATCTGATTTGCATAACATGAACCAGACCAACTATCAATGGAGCCAGTTTACATTTATGCGGGGCGGTTGCGGTGCACATTAAAAAATGGTTCTGTGTGTTTTCAGGCCCGGTCGGGTACAATTCAAAGTGTTACTAAACCCAGGAGCCTGCATTCATTATATCTGATCTCCCACAGTACACAGAACATGCAAATGCAATTATTTTAGTAAATACAACTGCTAAATACCCTTGCTTATCAGCAGGATATAGCAGTCTTGTGATTTCTATCAGTTTCTGGTGAAACTTGTAGGGGGAGTTTTTATACTGCACTGAGCTGTCCTATGAGGATGCAGGGTTCCTGACCCTCTGTCTGGACAGTGCTGATTGGCCTTTTGCTGATCACATGCACTCTCCCAAGAAAAAAAATAAATACTCTCTAGCAATACACACCAAACTGAGCATGTGCAGCTTAACTCCGTAGATTCTGTCTTATCCAGACTTGTTCAGGGGGACAGTGTAAGGAGGGGATGATCTGGGCATACAGGATCAAGCAGCCTTTTTACACAATGCAGAGGATTAACCCTTTAGGTTACACAGTGAGTATAACAAGCATGCCTTACTGCATATACAGACTGATTTTACTGCTGTGGGTTTAACAACACTAAGTGTCAAATTCACATCTGAATCGCTGAATGGAAACCGCACCAGACTCTGCACAGAAACCAGTCCCACATATATGTGAACCCAGCCTTAACAGCAGTGACCTGGAGTCAACAAGTCGAAATACAACAATCTTCATACAATAGTAAAATATCAGTTTTAATAAGAAAGAAGCATTTATACAGATGGTTATATTTTGAACAATAAGGCCTCATACACAATAAGGCTCTCCATGTTATTCAATAGCCCTCTAAAAACGCTGATGTTTTTGAGCAGTAGAGGGCGTTAGTGAGCTGTAACTGGAACGCGGGACCAGCGCGTTCCGAAGCTGCAGCGTCATGGCGTTTTTGACGCCGAGCTGGCAAAACGCTCAATGACGTGGCTTAATGTTGTATACACAGCGTTAAGCCTCGTCAGGCGTTCTATTCAAAATCAATGGTTCCCTATGGGAGCCCATTGATTTGAATAGAAGTCGCACCAGAAGTCGGATCATGATGATCCAACTTGTGTGCGAAGGATATTGAAGGGGAACCCCCACAAAAAATTTGTGTGGGGTTCCCCCCCAAAGAGCATACCAGGCTCTTTGATCTGCCATGGATTTTAAGAGGAACCCCCACGCCGAAAAAACGGCGTGGGGTCCCCCTTCAAAATCCATACCAGACCCTTATCCGAGCACGCAGCCTGGCATTCCAGGAAAGGGGGTGGGGACAAACGAGCGCCCCCCCCCGGACCATACCAGGCCGCATGCCCTCAACATGGGGAGTATGGGTGCTTTGGGGCGGGGGGGGGGGCTCTGCGCCCCCCCCCCCACCCCAAAGCACCTTGTCCCCATGTTGATGGGGACAAGAGCTTCTTCCCGACAACCCTGGACATTGGTTTCAGGGTCTACGGGCGGGGGCTTATCGGAATCTGATGCCGGCCCCCATCCTATGTAAATGAGTATGGGGTAAATCGTACCCCTACCCATTTACCTGGAAAAAAGTGTACAGAAAAAAAAAAAAACACACTACACAGCTTTTTAAAATATTTTATTAAACCAGCTCCGGCGTCTTCTCCCCTCTCTTCTCCCTCTCCGGCGTCTCGCTCGTCCCCACCCCCTTTCCTGGCATGCCAGGCTGCATGCTCGGATAAGGGTCTGGTATGGATTTTGTGGGGGACCTCTTAAAAAACATGCCAGATCGAAGAGCCTGGTATGCTCTTGGGGGGAACCCCACACAAATTCTTTGTGGGGGTTCCCCTTCAAGATCCCTAGCACACAAGTCGCGCTGCAAGTCGGATCATCCTGATCCGACTTCTGGTGCGACTTCTAGTCAAATCAATGGGCTCCCATAGGAAACCATCGATTTTGAATAGAGCAGAAAAATGCTGCAAAAAGCCAGCTCGGAAAAACGTGCATTGAGGTCAATGCAAAACGCCAAAAAAAAGGCGTTTTTTCCCTGAAGTAGTGCCCAGCCTTTTGCTTATTTTTTTGCATACGCCTGTGTGTATGAGGCCTAAAACAAACCTTGCATGTTTAGTTTTGATTATGCATCTTTTGTATGAAAAATATTTACAATGACATCTTCTGTGTATGTACTAATTAATGTTACTCTCTAAATTAACTCAAATAAAAATGTGATAGCTCTATCAATACTTTATTTCACGTATAAAGAATATATATGTGCACCAAATATATATATGACAGGTAAATTAAATACAAAAAATTATATAAATAACACTCTACATACATATAGCAACATGTGATAAAAAAAAGTATCAAACTTAAAATGTGATTTTGACGAAACATGTAGGGTGGGGGCCTATTGGAAGTGACTTCATCCCATAGAGAGGTGCCCGTTTACAGCCAGCATGGCTTAAAGATATAGGCGTTTCGTTCCTCAGTCAGCAGACACCTGATCCATAGAAGTATAATACAAATAAAGGTTTTTACGCTATGGAGCCTTTGCTTGCGAACCTGAAATAAGATAAGATATCTTTTGTTCTGGAACAGAGCTAAGCCTGTGGAGTACTGTGCTTTAAGCGAGATAAGACCTACCTGGTCATTGCTTCTAATGAGTTATTAGAGTGAATGTTGGAGGATTCACAGGGGATTATGCACTTTGAATTTGGAGTGTTATATTTATTAGTTTTTTGGATATTTACTTATGTCACACAGAAGTTTGGTGCACATATATATTTTTTTTACATAACAAATAATATATTGATCACCGGCACCATCACATATTTATATTAAACAGAAAAGTATCTTAGCTGCTGCACCATCTTTTAGGAAATTCTCTGTGGTGCTGATATATTTGTTCTACCATTGAAATTGACCTAGGACTGATTAACAGTAATGACTGTTCATGTCTACTCTACCAACCTTGAGGATATGTAGTATTGGGCTAAAAATGCTAAGCACATAATCTGTACCCCTCCGCTGTTTCCTTGGCATAGCCATTCCCAAACAGAGTTCCATGGAATCTCAGGGTTCTTCTTGATGTTTCTAGGGGTTCCTGGAGCTGCGACTGACTGTCCTATCTTTTGATGGGGTCTACATACTTCTGGGGCCAATACCACGTTGCAGAGCCAGAAGCATTACACTAACAATTTTGATAGCTGTCATTAAGGGTGGCCATTCAGACCACTACAGGTCACTGACCTTTACTAGGGGCATGTTTTCCCAGTGACCCCCACTAAATTGGTCTTAGCATGGGCTTCTCAAGACCGGAAAATGATTTCAAGTCAAAGGTTGGGAAGGTTACCTTAGTACCTAAAGCAGAAGGAATCCACGAGGCAAAGTAAGAATATTTCCACTACAAGGCACCACGAGGCAAAAGGAAGAACACATTGGCCAAGAATGAAAAAACTGTAAACCTTAGACTCCTAATGACCTCACCATCCTTGAAATGAAAAGGTATAGGTTATACACAGTTGGATTTAATATAGGATCATACCTCCTGGCAGTACTGCAGTATGCCTTCTTTGGTACCAATGCAGGACTTTGTTCCAGAGAGGTCGTTTTCCCACTTTCCAGTCTGAACATTCATGTGCATGTTAAGCTTGCCGCAGAACATTGCAATCTGTGGCTCTGCTAGCAATCCAGCGTTCCCATCAGAAGGGACCTAGAAAAAAATAAAAATAAAAAACAGTTACTACAGCACTAGAAACAAAAAAAAAATGATGACTGTATTTATGCAATTAGTGGTTTAGCTTTGCTTATTTTTATACTAGAAAGTGCACACATCAGTAGAGAAGGGGGCCAGAAGTTGGTGGGTGGCAGAGAAGAAGCCTGGCCTGGCAGCGTGCCATTGCTCTGGAGTGACCCCAGTCTTTTTCTCCATCCCGGGAGATCATATTATTTCAGCAGTCTGCAACTCAACATCTGGATGATTAATAACTGCAGTATTCCCACAGTGACTCAAACTAAAGAAGGTGAACAATCTTTGTGGCTCACGTGGCAACGAGAATTGTAAAAAAATGAAACATGCCCATGGCACATATAAATGTCTCTGACGTAAGCGTTTATGTTTAGCATGTAATGTCACTGCTATGCTAACGCCATTGCAACATACAGGAACACTGCTTGTAGACATGGGCCAAGCAATCACACTAATTAGTATGGAGGAATAAAAGCAATGCACACACTAATCTCAGAATGACCATAAAAGGGAAACGAATAAATAAAAAAGCTGATCGGCTGGTGCTAAGTGGGTTGTAGACAGAAAAGCCCTTTAAAGAACAGGGACTTTATAAGAACATCCTGCAGAGAATCAGTGACAGCTGAGCTTATAATCCTTTGCAGCTCATTATCTATGATGTAACACATCACATTTACAGAACATGGGGAAGAATCATCCACTTTCACAAGGACATGTTCTCAGTTGGAGGATTTCTGGGTGATAATGAGTGCCTCCAGTGGTCAGAGGTCATTATTGTTTTTTGCTAGGGTATTTTTCACCATATTTAACCACTTAAAGGGGTTGTAAAGTCTCTATGCACTAAGGTGAAAAACCTTTTGTTGTGCAGCAGCCCCCCAGAGCCCCCCTTTTACTTACCTGAGCCTGATTGTTCTAGCGACGAGAATGAGCCCAGCAGCTCCAGCCGCTGTCTCAGGTCCTCATTGGATAGATTGATAGCAACAGGAGTCATTGGCTCCCGCTGCAGTCAATCAAATCCAGTGACACGGGAGCCGGGGGGCAAGTCCTGCTGTCTGTGTCAATGGACTCAGCAGCAGTACTCGAGGGCACGCCTGCACGAGTGCCCCCATGGGAAGCGGCTCTCCGTGGGGGCACTCGAGAAGAGGAGGAGCCAGGAGCACCAGCAAGGGACCCCAGAAAAGAAGGATAGGGGGCGGCTCTGTGAAAGGCCCTTGCACAGAGGAGGCAAGTATGGCATGTTTGTTTTTTTTGTGTTTTGTTTTTTTAAAAAAGAGAAACCTTTATTATCACTTTAAGGACCAAGCCTATTTCTGACACTTGGTATTTACAAGTTAAAATCAGTATTTTTTGCTAGAAAATTACTTAGAACCCCCAAATGTTATATATATATTTTAGCAGAGACCCTAGAGATTAAAATGGAGATCATTGCAATACTCTAGGTCACACCATATTTGCACAATTGTTTTGGAAAAAATCCACTATTTTTAAATTAAAAAAATAAGAAAATGGTAAAGTTAGCCCAATTTTTTGTATAATGTGAAAGATGATGTTATGCTGAGTAAAACGATGCATAACATGTCATGCTTTAAAATTGCGCCCACTCGTGGAATGGTGACAACCTTTGCTACTAAAAATCTTCATAGGCGATGCTTTAAAAATTTCTACAGGTTAACAGTTTAGAGTTACAGAGGAGATCTAGTGCAAGAATGACTGCTCTCACTCTAAGAATCGCGATACCTCACATGTGTGGTTTGAACACCGTTTATATATGTGGCTCCTGGGTTTAGTAACACTTTAAAGAGGTGCTAATAAATACAGAGCATTAACTTGTGTCCAAAACATGGCCTGCTGGGTGTGCATGAGGACAAGGTTGAGAACCACGTCCCCTTGTACTTTATGCTTATTTTTCTTTACTCATCTTTATAAAGTCCCCAAGCTGGTCCCTTCACGCTGGGGTCCTCACCCACCTTGCCTCGTCTCCTAACAGGTGGTCCTTACCGATTGCTGGGGTTTCGGATTTTTAACTAGCTCAGCCATCCGCCTGAGCCCATTTTGTTCAGCCAGCTCCCAGCTTGAAAGTGAAAGTGATCCGAAGGCTGTATAGATGCCGATCACTTTCACAGAGCGGGCGGGGAAGTTTTAGTATGTCTTACCTGCCAGCTGCATAAGCCCCAGAATGCAGAAATCTGCCCCCTCATTACACACTGCGTTTTGTGGCAGTTCAGCACAGTGCAAATTATCAATGCTATACTAAACTATAACACTATAGCATAATGGAGCACAAACAAAGGGCCATATGGGTGTGTGTGTGTGTGTGTGTGTGTGTGTGTGTGTGTGTGTGTGTGTGTGTGTGTGTGTGTGTGTGTGTGTGTGTTTATGTGGGGGGGTTGCATTGTGGAGGGGAGAGGGAGTGGTTGGGCAGCAAAATACACCACCTCCTGTGTAGACAAAAATCATTGCACCGGCCCCGTCCTTGGTGATGCCAAAACTGGCGCTGCCATGATGCTGTCAGATCTCCTCTTTGCACTAGTACACTGGAAATGAAGGGCACCTTGGTGAATGCCCCTCAGGGGGTAAGGCAATGACACCATGTCTTCACAGTAGAGTCTTCAATCTTTGGAGTTTAGTGACACTGGGTCTCATTTAATTCGGAAGACAGAGGGCATCTTGTGGCCAAAAAAGGGTACTGCAGGGACAGCTAATGAAGGTAAATATTGCAGCCAGAGCTCCATTTTTATTTTTGAAACTGCCTGATGGACTGTATAATTATTATTAAATTAAGCCTCTGGTTGGACGATAATATGGTTGAAAACTATAAGGCCTCATGCACACAGGACGTTAAAAAAAAAAGTTCCAAAAACGTTGGCGAGCATTAGAGCGTTTTTACAGCTTAAAAAGTCACTGCCTAAAACAGTTTTTAACAGCCTACGTGTTAATGGACACATAGGATAACATGGTGGAGAGTTTATTGACTGTAGAAAAAAACATCGGCAGCAAAAATAGCAGCTGTAAAACAGTCAAAAAAACTTCCAGTGTGCATGAGGCCTAATATATACTCAGTAAAGTAACTAGCCCCAGTTGATCCACAGCGATTAAATAAATCCTCCTGCATAAGATGTATCTGTTAATCTTCAGCCTTCTAAAACACACATATCAAGGGCTTTTTCTCAGCTTAAAGGACAAGTACAGCCAAAGCTTGTTTGGCTGTACTTCTCCTATGGATCACAGGAGTGCAGTTCATTTTGCACTTGTGACCCGTTTTCAGCAGAGAGCAGGCTGAAGTTCTCTGTTGACAACACAGAGTTGGTCCAGGCTCGGTGCCATCACGACAATGGAATCGGGATCCACCCAGATCCCTGGACTGACACCCGGCTCAGCCGCTCCTGCTCCCTCCACAGCTCAGCGCTCCAGTGAGCATGGGGGGTGGGGGGCAGAGCAGAGAACTGTGACTGACAGTCGGCAACTCTCTGCTCGGGGAGCTGTGAACTGAGTGATCGGCGCAGTTCGATTGCTCGGTTCTCAGTGTAGAGGTGCCGGGGACAGATTCAGCATTGGGAAGTTTGAATAAAACTGAAAATAAAAAGCCATACTTCTCTTTTAAGAAGTCAGGGGGCGAGGATCTGATGCCCCACACTGCACAAGATAGAGAAAAGAGCTCAATATAACTTGATACCTGCATGGACAGAATGGCCACCCCCTATACAGTCTCATAGGGAAACATGCACAGCTAATGCTGTGTGCTGGGGGGGGGGGGGGGGGG
>BLSH010416348.1:398818-410908 GCA_018402905.1 Glandirana rugosa | reverse complement strand
TTGGTCCAGGCTCGGTGCCATCATGACAATGGAATCGGGATCCGCCCAGATCCCTGTACCGACACCCGGCTCAGCCGCTCCTGCTCCCTCCACAGCTCATCGCTCCAGTGAGCATGGGGGGTGGGGGGCAGAGCAGATAACTGTGACTGAGTGATTGGCAGTGTTCGATTGCTCGGTTCTCAGTGTAGAGGTGCCGGGGGACAGATGCAGCATTGGTAAGTATGAATACAACTGAAATTAAAAAGCCATACTTCTCTTTTAAGAAGGCAGGGGGCGAGGATCTGATGCCCCACACTGCACAAGATAGAGAAAAGAGCTCAATATAACTTGAGACCTGCATGGACAGAATGGCCACCCCCTACACAGTCTCATAGGGAAACATGCACAGCTAATGCTGTGTGCTGGGGGTCCATTTCCCGAGATTATATGGTGTTGAGTAAAGCCTGTCAGAAGGGACTCATGCCAGCAAGGAGAGATCAGAGAGGAACCACACTTGGTGCTTTGGACTGAGAAAAGTAGACGCTGTAGAGCGATACACTTTGTTCATTTTTCATTTCAAAGGTTTACAATCAGTAGAACTATTTTGTCCTGGCTACCATGTTATGTAGTGACATATGACATAGGGGCTGGAGGATGAAACCAGAACCTATTTTAGATTCCTCTGCATTTCACACTTCCAGGAGTGTCAGATACTTCTGTACCCTGGAAGTGTCAAATGCAGAAGATTCTAAAATAAGCTGTGGTCCCATCCTCCTGCCCCTGTCACAACATGGTAGCCAGGACAAATTAGTTCTACTAAGTGGTTGTAAACCTTTGAAATAAAAAATGAACAAAGTGTATCGCTCTATAGTGCTGAGAACTGAGGTTCCATCTCCAACCTCAATAGAGAACATATGAAGGGGTTGAAGAATACAACTAGAGAGTGAGGCAGAGGGACAAAAGCATCTGTTACTATTGGAACCACTGAATCCTGATAGAAGCAGAAACACTTCAATGCACTGAAGAAGAGAGACACGGGTTGCTGGAAAGGCAAGTATAAAACGTCTTTTTCAGGAAACAAAGGGTTTTTTGACAGTACATGATATTATCAGCCGACAGCTGAGATTATTTAAAGCAATTCCTGAAACTCAGTGGCCTTTCCTAAGTAAACCTGCCATCTCTGAATACACAAAACCCAGAATTGCCCCAACCTATTCCGGGTATGCTAATGTTTTTTTCACATTAGTCTTTCAGCCAAACTTCCCGGGCAGACAGGAAAATAAATAAATTGAATCATTCTAAAGAAAAGGAGAAAGGTTATTATTCGCATTTTCACTTCCACACAGGCGGGAAAATCATAATACAGTCTGCTCGCTGTCTACAGGCTCACAATATTATGGTAATGCTGACTCCCACCGTATAATATATTCCATTTTCCACGGCTGTCCTGCTGAGCCAATTCAAAGAGTACAATATGAACGCCGTATGTAATCCAAGTTAAGAGTATTACAATTTCATATTTAAAACATTGTTCAATGAACATACATTTTAATGATGGAAACCAGCAAAAGGGACAAGTCGCCATCCAATCATTAAGACTTTTGCCGGTCTCTAAAGTCCTGATAAAAGGCTTCCTTTAAATTGCATGAAATCACAGTGTTTGAGAAATAGAGCATGTTCTGCAAAGGAAAAATAGGCTGAAAGTGCTTCATACTACCACTTAATGGAAGGATCCATGAATATTTAAAGTGGACCTGTCAACTACCTTTCCCTTTGTCCATGAAACAACAACCAGGCTTCATGCAAAAAAGCCCTGGAGTACTTTCACTGTGCGCCACTTCAAAACTAGTTTGACTCACAAAAATGGTCTCTCTTTGCCGAGATTCATTTGTTCCACATTATTTGCTTTATTTTCACGTTTGCTGTACCAAATTTCCATTACTGTATTACATTCAGATGTTCTAGGTCCTGCTTTGGGAAGCTATTTTTATTTCACTAAAATTAGTCTTCTTGGTCAACTACTGAGAAAAAAAAAAAGATCACAGAAAAAGTGCATGGATTTTAAAATGTCAGACATGGAGGGAGAAGGGTGGGAAGGAGGGCAAGAGGGGGGAGAAGAGGAGGGGGAAAAGAGGAGGGGGGGGAGATGGGGGGAGGGAGAGGGAATGTAGGGGGGAGAGGGGGGAGAAGGGGGGAGAGGAGAAAAGGGGGGAGGAGGGAGAGGAGAAAAGGGGGGAGGAGGGAGAGGAGAAAAGGGTGAGAAAGGGGGAGGAGGAAGGGGGGATGAGGTTAAGAGAAGAGGAAAGGAAGGAAGAAGGGAGGGGGTGGAAAAGTCTTAAAGAAGGGAAAGGGTTTGGGTAAGGGATGGGAAAAAGGGAGAGGGTGGAAGAGAAGGAAATAAAGGGAAAAGGGAGAGTGAGGCCACGCATGCTAGGCACAAGCACTGCCTGCCACTACTACAGGAAGCAAATCAATGCTATAAGCAAACATGGCTGCCACCATATACACTACATTACAAGCTGAAGCAAGTTTTTAAAGTACTGACTTCCACCAATGATAAGACTATCTATATTAAAGTGAATCTGTGCTTTGCCCAAGCTGATAAAGCAATCTAAAAGCCACAGTGTGTAGCACAGTAAAACATTCTTAAAGCAAGGTATTTGCCATGTGTCATTCCATCATATTAATACAAATAGCAATTTTAGTGTAAGCCAATTCTTACACGCAAGCCTGCAAAATTACTTCGAACATTCATGGTTACGATAATGGAAATTTTTCCAAGAAAAGTGGAGTCAAGCTTTGAAGGAGAAGTACAGACAAAGCTTGTATGGCTGTACCTCTCCTGTGGATCACAGAAGTGCAGTCCGTTCTGCACTCCTGTGACCCATTTTCAGCAAACAGTAGGCTGAAGCCCACTGTCAGCTGATGTCACAGAGCAGGTCCAGGCTTGGGCAAGATCGCGACCATATGGTTGGGATCCACCCACATGCCTGGACCGACACTTGGCTCAGCCTCTTAGTGGGCCGCCAAGAGCCTGAGCCGGTCGCTCCCGCCCCCTCCACAGCCCAGAGCTCCAATAAGCACGGGGAGGGGCATCGGTGGTGTTTGATTGCTCAGTTCTCAGTGTTAGGACCAGGACCGATGCTGCATCCACCTACCGTGTTTACCCGAAAATAAGGCCTACTGTGATTTCCCAGGAGGGCTGCAATATAAGCCCTACCCCGAAAATAAGCCCTAGTTTAAAGTGGTTGTAAAATCCTATAATCCACTCTGACTGTATTATATAACGTACAATGTGAGTGTTTCTGTAATATAAGTGTGCCAAATAGATTCGCTAGAGCGCTACTCTGTGCTCAGTTCACCTCCCGCTGCTCTCTTCCTCTTCTTCTGGCTGTCAGCGGGGGATCTCAGCCCCTCCCTCTGCAGTGCTGGGAGCGGGGAAGAGAGCTCTGGTTGGTCACGGAAGCACCAAGCGACGCTGCAACAAAGGTATTTGGCACAATTATATTACAGAAACACACATTGTACATTATATAATACTGTAATAGAGTGGATTATAGGATTTAACAACCACTTTAACTCATAATGCTAATGATTCCTGAGCTGACAGGCAGGGAGGGAGAGAGGGAGAGAAGACAGGGGGGTACAGGAACTGGCAAATACACATTAGGTGATAAGACCTATCCCGAAAATAAGCCCTACAGTGTCTTTCGTTTCCAAAATTAATAGAAGACCTGGTCTTCTTTTCGGTGAAACACGGTAGGTAAGATTTAAAAAAAAAAAAAGAAAAAGATTCCCATACTACTTTTAAGGTAAGGATTACTCAAATTTAAAGAGCAACTCCACTTTTGTTAAGAATAAAAAAAAATCCCCTTCTGGGTGATCGATGTACATTGCAAAGATTTTAACAAACTTTCTTGCAAATTCCGACCTTTTGTTAGCTGTTACCTTTTGAAATAGCTGTTTGTCTATGTCCATGCACAAAGTGAATGTGAATGGGAGTGACTTTTCAACTATTGATAAGCTGCTGGACTTGCAGGGCTCTCAGGAAAGTGGCAGAGTCTTCATCCCTTTGGAGTATTTCACCAAAAATGAAATTTGCATTGCAGAGGATGTCAAAAATCTGACTTGTATCTTAGTGCAAATTTCTGGGAAAATTAGTAAACCAATCACACAAGCAAGAAATTACATTTCTGGGGGAAGGGGGAGGGGGGGGGGGGGGGTTACGCACACCATCTGTGTACAGGTAGCCATATTGCATTGTATTTTAGAGGAAATTACAGTGCTGCAGATTGAAAAGGTAAGGTCATTTTTAGCAACGTTATATTACAATATGGCTTGCATTGCAATTGTATATGCTGCATGATTTGTTTGTGAGATTTTTCTCCAATGAAAGCGGAGTTACCCTTTAATTAACAATGCTCCTAACACACATCAACAGAGGTCATAGCTTTTAATATAATAGGTTATGAATCTAAAAACCTCTATGAGCAGGACCCTCTGATTCCTCCTGCATTGAATTGTACTGTAACTGTGTACTGTCTGCCCTAATGTTGTAAAGTGCTGCGCAAACTGTTGGCGCTATATAAACCTTGCATAATAATAATCATAATAATAATCATTAAAAAAAATTAAATTCAGAATTTCTTCACAGACAAGGCACAATTCTTCAATGGCTGTTAGAATGTACAGGGTAAAATGTTGCAGGTAAATCCAATTGTACATTTTGAGGTGTTCTTCACCTGCCTTGGAGAGAATATGAAGACGCCTAGCAGCAATCGATGATTGTCACTTGAAAAGCACATGCTGGGGGAGATAACGGGAAGAGATCATTTAATGAACTATGTATGGGGCTGATGATCAGAATGGCAACTTTCACTCCCAGTACAGCCTTTCCCAACCTTTTCAATACAGAGGAACCCTTGAAATAACTTTCTGGTCTCGGGGAACCCCTACTATAAATGACAATATCTACAACCCATGGTACATTAGTGTGATGGTCAGTGGGAAGAATGCTCCACTTGTGGTCATTGTGAAACATTACCCCTTTACAGATAGCTAAAAAGATCAATGGTGTCAGTGGGAACTTATCTAAGGGGCAGAAATAGCTCATTGCTCTAGGAACCCCCCTCTCCAGTCCATCATGAATGCCGCTGCCAGACTCATCCACCTTACAAACCGCTCAACGTCTGCCACCCCCCTCTGCCAATCCCTCCATTGGCTGCCACTCGCCCAACGAATTAAATTTAAAATGCTAACAATCAGCTACAAAGCCATCCACAACTCTGCTCCCAGCTACATCACCAACCTTGTCTCAAAATACCAACCTAACCGTCCTCTTCGCTCCTCCCAAGACCTCCTGCTCTCCAGCTCCCTCATCACCTCCTCTCATACTCGCCTCCAAGACTTCTCCCGAGCCTCTCCCATCCTCTGGAACTCCCTACCCCAATCGGTCAGAATGTCCCCAAATCTATCCACCTTCAAGCGATCCCTGAAAACTTTTCTCTTCAGGGAAGCCTAGATTGTAAGCTCTAACGAGCAGGGCCCTCTGATTCCTCCTGTATTGAATTGTATTGTAATTGTACTGTCTGCCCTAATATTGTAAAGCGCTGCGCAAACTGTCGACGCTATATAAATCCTGTATAATAATAATAATAATAAATAACCCCTAGAAACCTCTGGAGGAACCCTGGTTGAGAAACCCTGCTCCAGTATGTGAATACACTATCCTTCTATACTGAGTATGGGAATGTTAAGCCCCAACCAGATTGCAATGTGGGAAACCATGCATGCGCTAAACATTGAGCACTCTCCGCCAAAGCTTTATTTATCAGCACTGTTTATTCATTAATATGTACTTTGTTGGAAATCACACTTTGTTTTACCGCCATCTGTTCCTATTTCTTATCAGTCTCCAGCTTGCTGGAATGACGATCAATCTTCTTTATGTTGACGTTTAATCTACATAAATTCTGTGAGTTTATGATTTAGTCCACTTGTCATCTGCTGTTTTGACGTACTTGTAAAAAATTAATTCAAAGAGCTTTTCAAAGAGACTTATGTACCATTTAACCCGTTGTTTGACGGTTCAAACTCAGTGTGCTAAGCAGCGATCTGGTGGGCAAATGTTCTATACACCAAGGACGGAGCCGTGTATATTTGCAAGCTCAGCATCGTTAATCATGCCAGCGGCGTTTGACAGCTGGCCTCATTAAACACACACACACATACACAAAAAGCATAAAGTTCTGGGCTCGAGTCATAGTACATATCCATACCTCTCTACAGCTGATATGTAGAAATGACGGCTGAATGTTAACAAGAACACTGCTATTTATAGTCAGAGCATGCATTAAAGGGATGTACAGTCTTTTTCACAAAAAAGTTTACATATGTATGTAAAATATCAGTTTGATTTAAAGTCCATGTCCTGAGAACAATGAAACCCACAACTCATTTTCCCTGCCGCTCCCTACAATTAATTATTTAGTATTAATCCAGCATCAAGCTATAGGGGTGCTTTAATGGTGCTCCCACATTCAAACATTGTGACGAGTGAGTGCTGATCTACCGAGGCTGAAAGTTAGCCAATGTAGTCTCAGACTGCACAAGGACGTCAAGGAAAGTTGGGGTTGTTTCTACAATTACAGTACTAAGATTGATCAAGTGGTTATAATTAAAGCTTTTTTTGTCTAGGAGAGAGGAAAAACAGTTTCACTTACCTGATCCTCCGCTCTCCCGGCAAGTGGCGCTCCCCCATGCCCCAGCAGTGGACTGAGTCTCTTGGCATTACCACATCCAATAAAGAGCTATGGACCCTTCTTTGGTTTGGAGGACGTCAAGAGTCTAGACCAGAGGACTCTAAACAAAAGGGCCAGTTTACGATCCTTCAGACTTTAGAGGGGCCACACTATGGCCAGTGGGAATAGAAAATGTCCTGACAGCAATAACAATGCCCCTTCATTGATGTCCATGAGAAGAATAATACCTCATTATTGGTGTCAGTTGGAGGAATATTGTCCCATCACTGGTGTCAGTGGGAGGAATAGGGTCAATGCATTGGTATTAGTAGGAAGAATAGCGCCAAATAGTTGGTGTTAAATGAACAGTTCCCCATCGTTGGTGTCAGTGGGAAAAAGTGCCCTACTTTTGGTGTCAGTGGCAGGAATTATACCCCACTGTTAATTTCAGTAGGAGATACTGTGCCCCAAGGGCCAGATAAAGGCAAGCAATGAGCCGCAGTTTGGAGACCAATGTGCTACACCACTGAAACATAGGGGAGTAGATACTGCGGGAACCGATCTAGCTGCAAGGGAGAAGCGGAGAATTGGGTAAGTATATCTTTCTTCATTTCCCTATACCAAAATAATCATATAACTGTTCTGTGTTTTCTATATAGAAGAAGGAACCAATCTTGGGTTTTTATCCTAGAAGACAAAGTCTTAGGCCCCTTTTACACAGACGTGTCCGTGTGTGGTCCGTTTTTGCTCAGTGGGTATCGCTCCGCTGATCCCCGCTGAGCCAATAGGTGACAGATCTGTCTCTGCTAACTGTGCGGAGATGAATCTCTCAGAGCGCCGCTCTCCTCTATGGGAAATCGGATGACAACGGACAGACGGTCCCCAGACGGTTGGAACAAATAGGGTTTTCACCCTTCAGAGCACGGATCAGATCGGAGAGCGGCGGATGTCAGCGGACATGTCACCACTGACATCCATTGCTCCATAGAGGAGAATGGGGCATCTGTTTGGGTCCGCTTGAAAAACAGACAGGCGAACCTGAACTGAACGACCTTGTGAAAAGGGGCCTTATACACCCAAAAACTGTAACCTCTAGCAATTTGCTTTCAATTTCAGTTTGACTTTGAAACTCAAATTGCTGGATAGCCACAGCACTGGCTCCTTTACCAGCTCTTCAATTAGATCCTACAGAAAAGTTTGTTTTAAGACCACAGTTCTGTAATATTAAGGGTGTTTCATTACCTGCTACTTCTATAAAGGCCTAAGTCGCCACAATAAAACATTCTTCAGAACATTTTTCTAGCACAACCGCCAGACAGATTTAAACCATTTGCTGCTCCTATAAATTACGGCTCCCCTCTGGATAACATACAACACTGGCAACCACACTGAAAGGTCTACCATAAATACACTATGCTGCAGAAGACTCCTATACATCACAGAGGAGTTTCACCTTCCTGCTGCACAATAATAAATATACCACCACTCTATACATCATAACTACATCAGTAGCATTATTTGTTGGACAAGAGAAGAAAAAAAAAGAGCAAAACGCAATCTGTGAAATAATTTAACTGTCAGACATTTTAAACTTTTAAAAGTAAGTCCTAATTCAGAGCAGATATCACCATACAACCTAGGACTTACATTTCCAAACAAGACCTCTGAAGCCAATCTTTGTCCACCCTATCAACTTTGTCCAATCAGACCAACTTGTTGGCCAATAAGGGTGCCAACATTGGACATGGGAATAACAAGGTGAACCAAGTATAACTGAGAAGTCAAAAAAAGTCATTGGATAAAATTGTAAAACGTGTCATGACTGTGTATTTGAAAATATTTATTACAGATACTTATATAGCGCCGTCAATTTAAAAATTGCTTTAGATATATATTGTACACTCACATAAGTCCCTACCCTCAAGGAGATTACAATGTAAGGTCCTGAACTCACATACATACATACATACTCACATACATACACATAGTAGGGCCAAATTAGACAGCCAATTAACCTACCAGCATGTCTTTGGAGTGTGGGAGAAAACCAAAGTACCCAGAGGAAACCCATGCAGGCACCCGAAAAACATAGGGTAGTGCTATGGTTGGGATTATGTTAAGAAAGGAATTAAAGAACTAAACACATAAAAGTTGTGTAATTTAGTTATAAATTCTGAAGAGCAGCTACTGTCTTCTCCTGTCTCTTGAGGACTCCCACCATGTTTTCTCAATCTCTGGTGCCCCCACTCTCTCCCAAGTCTCTCTCCTTTATCCATATCAGGGGTGCCAGCAATAACTTTTTTTGTTTATCCAACAGGATCTGTAGCCTTTTACAACTGTCACATTGGGGGTTTGGATCTGTGAACTCAACTGAAGACATCTCACCAAAGCAACCTCAAGAGATGTGAGAAATTACTATAAAAAAAAAAAATAAAAAATAAAATAATTGCCTATACAGGCGGTCCCCTAGTTACAAACATTCGACTTACAAACGACTCCTACTTACAAACGGAGGTAGACAACAGGAAGTGAGAGGAAATCTCCCCCTAGGAAGGGAAATTCACTCCTGTAAGAGGTATTATGGGAAAAAGGTGTCTCCACTGATGCTTTATCACCAAGGTTTGTTTCCACAACAACCCAAAATGTTCAAAATCCAATTATCATTCCAATTCTCATTGGGACAGGAAGTGAGGTGAAATCTTCTGAACAGAAACATAGACAGCAAAACAAACATTACAGGGGTGTTGACCCTTCCCTATGCTATCCAAAAAGCGTAAAAATATTTTTTTTGGCTGAAGCTACACTTAAAAATGTACCTGTTCTGACTTACAAATTCAACTTAAGAACAAACCTACAGACCCGATCTTGTTTGTAACCCGGGGATCACCTGTACTGTATAAAATACAGTAACATGTTCAGTTGCTTTCTAATTTTAGGCACTGTGCTGAAAATATGGAGGCTGATCTGCAGACAGCCTAAATATTTAAAGTACAACTAGAGAAATCTTCCAATGAGGACACTCGTTCTGGTGACCTGGGGGTTCCCAAGGCATTCCCTTAATTTGCAGGGATTTCCTCTCACCTCCTGTTTGGCTATGGGACAGGAAGCGAAGGTATATCTCCCCAATGGGACACAGATGGCAAAAAATAAACTGACAGGGGTTACAATCCTACCTTACTCTATCCAAAATGATGAAAAAAAAAAAAAATTTGCCTATAGTTCTACTTTAATGCTGCTCAGGGGGCTCTGGGCTTCAGTAAAAATGGCAGCCTCCGTCAAGAAGAAACAGGAACAATGCTGGAGGCGATTTACAGCACACTCATTTTGGCGGAATTATTATAAAAGCGGAGTTACACCCATGTTAAAAGTCAGCAGCTACCAAAAGCGTAGCTGCTGACTTTTAACAATAGGCCACTCACCTGTCCCTCGTTCCAGCGATACGGCCGCCCGAGGGCTCGCTCGTCTCCCCCTCCCCTCGGCGGCGCCGGCATCACAAGTGTGGGCGCCCGGCTTTGACTTCAAAGCCGGGCGCTCACTGCACATGCGCGAGTCGCGCTGCGGCTTGTGAACACGTATCTTCTGGGGCCTGTGATGTGTCCCAGAAGATCGCTGAGAGGGGGGGAGGTGGACTTCCTTCCCTGAGCCGCAGCTCCAGGGGAGGAAGTGGACCTGGGACCCTGTGGAAACAGGGTCCCAGGTCACCCCCCCCCCCCAAAAAAAAGACATGCCAATTGTGGCATGTCGGGGGGTCACCTACCATTAAAGAGGAAGTTCCACTTTAATGTGGAATGTATGTTCCTTGCTAAGACCCCTTTCACACTTGTGCGACCCGATTTTACCGTGATTTTGCTGCAATTTGGGATCAGTACGACTTTGTTGCAACTTTGGCTCAAAGAAAACATTACAAAGTCATACAGAAGTAGTACAGAAATCGCATCTATATTATTCAGGTGCGATTTGCATGAGACTTTGAGGGTTTAACATTGAAGTCTATGGACCTCAAGTTGCATCAAAGTGGGACTAAAGTAATTCAGGGACTACTTTGAAGTCGGCACGACTTGAAAGTCGTACAGATATGAACGGTACTCATTGGAAATAATGGGAAACGATTTGTCATGCGACTTTACAGTTCCAAATCGCAGAACAACTCACACAAGTGTGAAAGGGGCCCAAGGAACATTATTTTTTGTCGTTATGGGTAAAGACCTGCTTAAACGGCTGATGCTACCCAGTAAATATAGCAACTGTGCTTTCGAAAGCTTCACCTAAATGACTTTAATCAAAGTGCTTTGTGATCTACTACAGAAGAACCCATCTCTATGGTTCAGCCTAGTTATATACTTCTAGAATTGTGTGCTGCATTCATCTCTCTCCTTTCTGTATCACCAACCACATCGGTGGCAAGGAGAAACCTCACTTTTTTTGTTTTAGGGCTTGGCTTTCTGTATGCAGGGAACATGGAGCTTTGAGTAGATGTTCCAGCATCAACTGCAGGTGCGTTTCAGGATAACCAGACTACAGACAGAAGGGAGTGGGGTGGATTTCATCCAACAATTTTTGGATGAGAACGTAAACTGCTGAGCAGGCAAGCTGTGCTCCTGTGCCTGCGTCTCATGGTTTATCTTTATTTTATTTTTATTTTTTTTTACTGCCCAAAATCTATTAATCTGAAATATTGGGACACTGCCTTTATTGTTTTATTACCTTTCACTGCAAACTGACACCTAGCTGAGCAGCACTGGGGATCTTCGGAATTAATTTTACAACAGAGAACAGGGCTTGGAAGTTAGAATCTTCACTGGCACATTATTTTCAGAACCTACGTAGTAGAGCAGCGCGTTTAATCATAATAAAATTGCGATCTCGATTCACCCACCGCTCCCTTGCGATCTCCATCACGCATTACCGCAATTTTCAGTGCAGTTAATGGAGTCCGACTTGGGGGCGACTCAGCTTGACTTGACTGTATTATAGAAGTCGATGCAAGCCGCATGAAGTCTCCCCAGGAACCTTTTTCTAAGTCGGAGCGACTTGAGTCTCTCCTATCTGGGCAGACTGCCAAGTCTGAGATCATTGTTGATAAAAGAATTAAAGAGATACAATGTTTCTAATTATCAAAGGAATGAACTCCCGTGTATAGAAGGAACGTAGCTGAAGATATTATGTCAGTTCAGTTCGACTCAGCGGGGGTTCAGCCTGAGGTAATTGACGTGACTTTTAACGCCATTACGCACTACCTCTAGCGTTCCCTCGCCACCCACTTAGCTCTAGCGTTAAAATAATACTAATTTGCGCGACGAGATGATGCATCCAAGACTTTTATTACACGGTCACTTCTAAGATTGAAGGTTCGGGACAAGAGACAACATTT
>BLSH010416348.1:371278-398131 GCA_018402905.1 Glandirana rugosa | reverse complement strand
GAGCCACCCCCATTAACCCATCCCCCGCAGCTACTACCTTTTGTACCACCACCCCCCTCCCTTTAGAATGCAAGCTCTATGAGCAGGGCCCTCCGTCCCTCCTGTATTGAATTGTATTGTAATTGTGCTGTCTGCCCCCTATACATTGTAAAGCGCTACGTAAACTGTTGGTGCTATATGAATCATGTATATTAATAACAATTTGATAAAATAATGTTCACTAGCAAGGAACATAAATTTCACATTAATAATGATGCTACCAAAATTAATGTGTGCTGTGAATTGCCTCCAGCATTGTTCCTGTTTGTTCTTGCTGGAGGCCATTTTGCTGAAGCCCAGAGCCCCCGAACAGCAGTAAATCAAAGTGTCAGATTTTAGGCACCCACTGCAATAGCAATTTCAGTTTTGATGAAATCATCAAAAACAGAGCATGCCATGTGATTATATTGAACCAGACCTTTTCATTCAGAACCAGCCTGAAAAGGACATTGTGAAACAAACACTATTTTTTTTTTTCAGAGCAGAAAAAAGTAGGAATCTGCAGCAAAGTTTGTTAAAATCTATGAAATTAGCATAAATTGCACAAAGGGATTTTTTTTGTTCCTCAACAAAAGTGAAATTACGCTTTAAGTATCTTTTAGAATGCACACAGAGAAAGCTGAATGTGGATATTTTATTCCCTCCCCAGTGACTTTTAATAGTACCATAGAATGGATTTATAATTGCACAGAACTGAAATTGTAAAATGTTTCTACTGATGTCTGATGACTGCCTATTTTCCACCTCCTCCATACGAGACAGGGAGATCCTCAGGAGTCTACAGAGCCAGTATTTTAAGCCTTAATGAATTTCAGTCTTAACGCTGCACCACTGATCATGGATGGTTGTTATGCAGCAACATTCATAGGTTTAGCTTATACAGTGGGGACATTCAAGCCCGCAGCCTACTCAGCTCCTCATTCATTAATCTACTGTTTTGACTATACTACCTATAATTGGACTGAAACAAATACCATAGAAATCAAGGTGGAGAACACCTAACAAAAAAATATTTAAAATAAAAAATGGTGCAACCTATATTGTACAGTGCAACACAACTCATTTTGTAATGTCTTTAACAAATGATCTCCCCAGATCAATCTGCAGACAGTCAGGATTTTCTTAAACCATCCACATCTAAGGGCCGGTTCACACCTAGGAGACTTGTGATCCTTGTTGCCCCAAGTCGCTTGACATATGAAATCCCATTAAAATGAATGGGAGCCAACTTAAAGCGGAGTTCCACCCAAAAATGGAACTTCCGCTTTAAGCACTCCTCGCCCCCTGGCACATTTGGCATGTAACCAATTGGGGGAACCCAATTTTTAGAGGGACTTTCTGTCCCTCTTCCTCCTTCCTCTTCAGGGCCCTCCCTCCTGGAAATCTTCTGGGACACGGCACAGGTCCCAGAAGATTGCCTGGCCACTGGCAACGCAGCTCGCGCATGCGCAGTGGGTGCCCGGCCGTGAAGTCATGGCCAGTGCCCACACTTGCAATGCCGGCGCCGCAGGGAGGAGGGGGAGACGAGCGAGGCTTCGGGCGCAGCCATCGCTGGACCGGGAGACAGGTAAGTTACTGTTTAGTAAAAGTCAGCAGCTACACTTTTTGTAGCTGCTGACTTTTAATAAACTAAAAAAACATCTGGAACGCCGCTTTAATACACACTACTCAAGTCCCTCCAACTTCAAAAAAGGTTCCTCCAGAGCCAGGCCTTGGGATACGCAATCTGGGCATAGACAAGCTCCCTTCCTTCTGCCGCACTGGGATTACACACATTATTAGCTGCCAGAGTACTTATCACAAGGAAGTGGAAATCAGAGCACCAAATCTCTTAGAAGATCTCGAGATAATAAAACTACATTATAGGTATGAAACTAAGTTAGCCAACGCTAGAGGAGCCAGGGAGGTGTTTGACATACAATGGAAAATATGGTGGGACTGGACCTTGAGGAGCTAAATATTCTTCACTCATTCACCAACTCTATATATATATCCAAATATCAAACAAACTACTAATATGTACCATAGACATTATCTGGAAAATTTCAGCATAATATCCTTTCTTTTTCTATTATCAAATAGAGTCATGGACCTTCTCCCTCTTCTCCTCTCTCTCTTTACCGACCTTTCCTTTATTATAGCTCTCAATATTCCTTCTCTTTATAAACAGTGATGTTATTGCTATTTCATAGAACTTTTTGGTATTTGTTACCCTTTCAAGTATCTTATTACCATGTTTGTATCACTTCTCTGTTCATTATTATAACAAAATAAAAAAAATTTAAAAAAAAAAAAAAAAAAAAAAAAAAAAAAAAAAGGTTCCTGTGCTACTTGAAGGTTACTTCTATCCAACTTGTGCCCATAGAATTTCTCCAAGTGGGATCCCCCATCTATATTGAAGCGACTTTATAGAAAAAATAAATACATTTTTGAAGGCAACTCCCTCCCTATCTTCTCTTAGGTCGCATTGTAAGTCGCCCAAAGTCGTCTTGAAGTAGCATTCAAATCGCCTAGCAAAGTCATCTTTTAAAGCGGCAGTAATCCCATCCATTTAACAGTTTAAAAAACAGTTACATTTCCAGCACCTGCTGGAAATGTAACACTCCCATTGGTTGTGCTCTAAACCAAACCGTCAAACCATCCAATGGCTGGTGTCATAGCTGATCACATGTGCAGCATCATGGCAGTTGTAGATTAAACAGAGGCCAAGATGGCGGCTTCCTTAGCTGAAAATGATAGGAGGGTTTACTACCACTTTAAGTCGAATCGTCTAGGTGTGAATCGGCTCTAATTCTTTTTAATTTATCAAATGGAAACAATATCCACTTTGTATACAAAGGCAACATTTTAAATGCCTTTACAGGTTACCAGTTTAGAGTTATGCCCCGTACACACGGGACGCCAATCGTACGTACGATCGTCGCAAATCGTATGTTGCATAATGTAACTAGCATACTGACGTGCACCCGACGGTCGTACATACAACTTGCGGCCAGCCGAACGTGATGACGCAAACGAGCGTATAAAGAGGAAGTGCTGGTATCATAGCGTCACTCTTTGGGCTCCTTCATCTAATTTCGTGTTAGTTGAAGTGGACTTGGCGCATGCCTGTTTAGCACAATACAACTTGTTGTACCCAACTGCTCTACACACGATACAATGGTCGTATGCGAGCTTGTTGGTACGACCAAGTTTTGTAGTCTGCTCATACAACTCCCATGTACGACCGTCGTATGTTCAACTGTTGAAATCGCCCATACGAACGATCGATTTCGCATACAACGGTCGTGAGTACGACGTGTTGAATGCGATCGTCGTCCCGTGTGTACGAGGCTTTACAGAGGAGGTCTAGCATTAGAGTTATTGCTCTCGTGCTAATACCTCACATGTGCGGTGCGAAGATCATTTACATATGCATGTGCAACTTACGTATGTGCTTGATTTTACGTGCGAGAACGCAGTGGGGTGTTTACATTTTTTTTTCTTATTTATTTTACTTGTTTATTTTTACATTGTACCTTTATTTTATTTTTTTTTATCACTTTTATTCCTATTACAAGGAATGTAAACATCTCTTGTAATAGAAAGAAGGATAACAATTCCTCTGTATGGAGAGATTTGGGGTCAAAAAGCCCTCAAATCTCTACTTTACTTTGAAAAGTTAAAGATAAAAAAATAAATGTTTTTATGATCTTTTGCTTAAACAAAAAAAGTTTACTTCTAGCCTGGACCAGAAGTGATGTCACAGCATCGCTCCAGTCCTCCAAGGCCATAGAGGCGATCAAATACTCTTTGATCGGCTCTAGGACTAGCTGGCCGCACCGTCGGATCATTTATCGGGTGAGCTGGTGGAAATGGTAAGCCCAAGAAACACCGGTGAGCGGGCTTCTGAAAGTGATCCAGCGGCTTATGAGATGCTTGGAACCCTTTAATAAGAAAAACAGCCACCGGCTATAAAAAAAACAATTCCAATATGTTCGGTAAACCACTTCAAAGCTGCAACTTATATATACGTATCGCTGTCTTGAAGTGGTTAAAACAGATAGGGGGTGATTTACTAAAGCTGGAGAGTGCAAAATCTGGTGCAGCTTTGCATAGAAACCAATCAGCTTCCAGTTTTTTTTCTGTCAATGCTTAACCACTTAAGGACCGGAAGGATTTCCAGCTTTAGGACCGGAGCCCTTTTTGCGATTCGGCACTGTGTCGCTTTAACTGACAATTGCGCGGTCGTGCGACGTTGTACCCAAACGAAATTTGCGTCCTTTTTTTCCCACAAATAGAGCTTTCTTTTGGTGGTATTTGATCCCCTCTGCGTCATTTCTGATCGCCGCTATAAACAAAAGAAGAGCGACAATTTTGCAAAAAAACACAAATTTCTTACTTTTTGCTAAAATACAAATCCAAAAAAAATATATAAAAAAACATTTTTTTTCACCGTTTTTGGCCGATTTATATTCTTCCTCATATTTGCGATAAAAAAAATCGCAATCGGCGTTTATTGATTGGTTTGCGCAAAAGTGGTCGCGTTTACGGATGATGAGAATTCATTTCTGGGGTTTTTATTTTTTTTTTATTTTTTACTAATAATTGCGGCGATCTGCGATTTTTAGCGGTACTGCGATATTTCAGCGGACATGTCGCACCATTTTGACACTTTTTTGGGACCATTGGCATTTATACAGCGATCAGTGCTATAAAAATGCACTGATTACTGTGTAAATGCCATTGGCAGTGAAGGGGTTAACCTGCAGGGGGCGCTCTAAGGGTTAACTATGTTCCCTGGGCGTGTTCTAACTGTGGGGGGACTGTACTAACAGGGGAAGGGAAGTGGTCACAGCCTTCATGTAAAGGAAGGCTGTGATCACTCCCTTCCCCCTCTCACAGAGCGGAGGTCCGTGTTTACATACACGGACCTCCGCTCATTCGCTCCGGGGGGGCCATCGCGGGTGGCCGGTGGCAATCGAAGCAGCCGCACCCCCTCCCCGGCCCCCCCCCCGGACACAGTGAGCGCGCGGGCGCGCCTCCGGCGGCGCGCGCGCGCTCACTAGGCTCGATCACGCGGCCGCTGTCGTATGACGGCGATCCGCGTTACAGAGCCATCTTGCCGCCGTCAATTGCCGATTGACGGTCGGCAAGTGGTTAATTGAACAAGCTGAAGTTAGAAGCTAATTGGCTACCATGCACAGCTGCACCAGATTTTGCACTCTGCAGTTTTAGTAAATCAACCCCCATTGTAAATACAGCCTCCCTACTTGGCACCCATAATTAGGATGTTCAATGGGCAAATGTGGTGTGCCTTTGATATTAGTTTGATGAGGCTTCTGAGATCATTTGCAATTCATTGCAGGTCTAGCTGACTTGCTTTTGTTCAGTGGCTGCAACAGCTACTGCTGGTGGGAGAATACAATGGTCAGCACCTTAAGCACCTTATTGGACCTACTGTGGCTGCAAAGTTTATTTATGAGATAACAGCACCTTGAATACACTTGGATATGAGTGTGTAGATATTCCACTTTTTATGGGTGTTTAGCGTGACTTTTTTGATTTGTATTGTTACTTGGTGGATTATCGCACTATTATTGTTGCAGCTACACCCATCCTTTTTTAGTCTCAGCGTGGTATACACATATTTTTAATAAATAAATGCTAACCATCTTCAGTCATAAATGGTTTGTCTAATGCCTGTAACTGATATATCTGCTAGAGAGCTTGTTCTTATGAAAAAAATAACAGATTTACTGACCAGATAGAAGAAATAGAATAGAAGAAAGCCTAAAAAGGAAAACTAACGCAGCCACTACATCTAAGAATTGGTAAGTTGCAATATAATAAATGCATGCATTTAGGTTTAATACAGTTTTAATTTTGAAACACTAAAAGGAGGAAAATATTGATTTTTTTTTTTTTACATCAACAGGATCAGAATAACAAAACAGAATGAAGATGCAATTTAGTCCATGTAAAATGAGAAATGACATCCCACCTCCAGGCCTCAGTTGGGCCACAATCAAGCTATGTGGTCTTGCAGCTGAAACTGGATATTCCAATCATTCGTATGGTGAAGACTTGTGGCCATGTTCAATGTAATCAGAGGATCCATTACATTCCCTATCACTAAACGATGCAGCAGAAGCCTATGGAGGTGGATATGATGTAAACGTTTTATACTGGAATGGGATTGAATTTAGATCTACTGAAATTTTCATAAAATCAAATACAATGTAGTTGCGCATTACAACATGCAAACGCTTTCTTTTATACCTACACTCACCGGTCACTTTATTAGGTACACCTTGCTAGTACCGGGTTGGACCCACTTTTGCCTTCACAACTGCCTCAATTCTTCCTGGCATAGATTCAACAAGGTATTGGAAACACTCAGAGATTTTGGTCCATAGTGACATGATAGCACGACACCAATCTCCCATTCCACCACATTCCAAAGGTGCTCTACTAGATTGAGATGTGGTGAGTGTGGAGGCCATTGGAGCACAGAGACCTCATTGTCCAGTGGTGAGATGATTGAAGCTTTGTGGCATGGTGCATTATCCTGCTGGAAGGAGCCATCAGAAGATGGGGACACTGCAGTCATAAAGGGATGGACATGGTCAGCAACAATACTCAGGTAGGCTGTGGCGTTTAAACGATGCTCAGTTGGTACTAAGGGGCCTAAAGTGTGCCAAGAAAATATCTCACACACAATTACACCAGCACCACCCTGAACCGGTGATACAAGGCAAGATGGATACATGCTTTCATGTTGTTTACGCTGAAGTCTGACCCTACCATCTGAAATCGAGACTCATCAGACCAGGCAATGTTTTTCCAGTCTTCTATTGTCCAATTTTGGTGAACCTGTGTGAATTGTAGCCTCAGTTTCCTGTTCTTAGCTGACAGGAGTGGCACCCGGTGTGGTCTTCTGCTGTTGTAGTCCATCTGCTTCAAGGTTGGATGTGTTGTGCGTTCAGAGATGTATTCTGCATACCTTGATTTTAATGAGTGGTTATTTGAGTTACTGTTGCCTTTCTATCATCTCAAACCAGTCTGCCCATTCTCCTCCCACCTCAAGGCATTTTTGTCCACACAACTGCCGCTCACTGGATATTTTCTCTTTTTTGGACCACCCTCTGTAAACCCTAGAGATGGTTGTGTGTGAAAATCCCAGCAGATCAGCAGTTTTTGAAATACTCAGACCAGCCTGTCTGGTACCAACAATCATGCCACGTTCAAAATCACCTAAATCCCCTTTCCTCCCCATTCTGATGCTCAGTTTGAACTTCAACAAATCGTCTTCACCACATCTAGATGCCTAAATGAGTTGCTGTCATGTGATTGGCTGATTAGCAATTTGTGTTACCAAGCAATTGAACAGGTGTATCTAATAGTGGCTGCTGAGTGTATATCACAAGGAAAGAGTAATGCCCCATACACACGATTTGAAAATCGGATGACAGATTGTCCGGTTTTTTATGCATGCTAATCTCAGAGCGAATCAGAAGAGTGTACTAAAGTCACGAAAATTCTCGTATAACAGAATAAAAATCTGAAGTGATGTTGTGTTGTACTGTATTTGTATTGTATATTCGGACGACAACTGTACTGATTAAACCAAAATCGTACGATCTGGTACCATGCGATCAAAATTTTCATGCATGTCTGATGGAATATTATCTGATGAACTGTCGTGATCAGCTCTCGTAAGCTGTGTACCAACAATCGGATTATCGTACGATCGCATCGTATGCGGTATTTTTTTGTCCGATTTTCGGATCGTGTGTACAGGCCATAAAGCTGGCCATACACGGAGCCAATTTTGGCTAGTCCCTCAGTAGGTGGCCCTGCCTCGTTGGAAAGATGCCTTCTGGAAAACTTTTGGACAATTAGCTGCTGTATCCAATCAGATGAAGCCACTGTTTAAGTATACAATAGCTCAGCAGGGGGATTCATCTAGCTGCATGGTTTAGCATGGATGGAGAAATCTGTTAGATTTCATACAGCCCATAGGCTGAATGAAAGAAATCTAATAGTGTGTGGTCAGCTTTAACTTCTCAGTTGGAAGATCAAGTATACTTGAACCAGAAGCATAAAAGCTGTATAGAAGCCTACAGACATACTGTAGCAAGTCAAGTGGCCAAGTAGGCACAAATCTGCCAACCTTTGGCATCTCTGACACCAGAGGGCTCCTTAAACAGGAATGCTCAGCTTGGCCAAGAGATAGCATTTATTCCTAGAAGATGAAAAATATCACAGCAACTCGAGTTTATATTTGGCCTAATGAGTTCTTAACAATATTTCCAAAGACATCCTAAATCCCCCAGGACACAATAATAAAGTAACTTCCCTTAACGTGTAATGAAAGACACCAAGTATAGATGACATTTTGTTCTACCTCGGATCGTTGACCAGAGAGGGTATCGGCTTCCAGCAGCTATTTGAAATTCTGATCAGCGTTAAGATGGGGATCCAGTCTATCTGTGAAAGTAGTTCAATGTATCATTCACATCGCCAAGATTAATCGCTTCCCTTCAGAAAAGTACGTGCGAGTCCAGCCAGAGAACTGCCGCTGAATTCTAATAGCCGGGAACTGCAAAGTGAGCCTGTTTATGGATCAACGCTTCTGTCTCCCACTATAAATAATACCGAGATGTACTGGAGCAAGGGGACCGTAACTTACCTGTAGGGTCTGCTGCATGACATAGAGAGGTTTTTTTTTTTTTTTTTAACTCAAAGGTAGGTGAATTCACTAAATTTAATAATTGATCACCATCTGCTTTGCTTAAAATAAGAAATTGGCATGGAAACCCAGTACCCAACACTTGAACGTAAAGCCTCAGATTTAAAAGTAGTAGTTCTTCCAAACAGGACTCTCAGTATATGGCTCTGCTACAGAAACCAAGTCACTAGATGTTGCTACAGCATTTTTCATTTTGCTGCAATGGAAAAACATGGATGGGGCAGGGCACCTCTTTTATGCAAAGCCACACTGTCCCCTGAAACATGTAAGCTTTGCTACCGTGTGGCTTTAGAGCAGTGTTTTTCAACTCCAGTCCTCAAGGCACACCAACAGGTCATGTTTTCAGGATTTCCATGAGTTTGCACAGGTGATTTGATCAGTTTCACTGCCTTAGTAATTACCACAGCTGTTTCATCTGAGGGAAATCCTGAAAACATGACCTGTTGGTGTGCCTTGAGGACTGGAGTTGAAAAACACTGCTTTAGAGGGCTCTGAGGACCGGGGGTCTGTCCCCCAAAACACGTAAGCTTTAGAGCAGTGATTCTCAACTCCTGTCCTTGGGACCCACGAACAGGCCAGGTTTGCAGGATAACTGAAATACATCACAGGTGATATCATTTGCTGCTCAGTGATTGCAGTATTCTAGTCTGCATCTCCCCAAGGTAATACTTAAAACCTGGCCTGTTGGTGGGTCCTGAGCACCGGAGTTGAGAACCACTGATTTAGAGTCACCCGCCTCACCAGCTGCAGCGGCCTATACGACAAGCTTGATTTTATTTCTAGTTTGAGAGTATATCACTGTTGTGGGCTTTCAATGAATGGTTTTGGTGGTAATGCTCTAGGCGTTTGCGCCCTCGTGTACATTTTTGGACTGAATGATCCCATTGTAAATTACTGAAGACCGAGGTGATTCTCTACCTGTGCCACCACTGCTAATTATATAATTTTGAGGTTCACTTGTCCCCCTTAAAAAGTGTTACTAAACCCAGTAATATGAAAATAGTTCATCCTACGCCCACAGTGCCCACGGCTTATAAATCTTTTTACATTAAAATACTGCCACTATATACCTTTTTGGCTGATCTGTATACCACAGTCACATGATAAACTGCAGGGTCTGCTCAGTTTTCAGGTAGGGGGAGATTTCCACTATAGCCTGTATACACGCCCACATGTGTGATGTCAATATCATGTGACCTGGCTAGCTCAGAGAACAAGGAAATGTTCTCTCCAGCAACAGAGACCAAACTGAGCATGTGCAGCTTTACTATGCTGACTATGTATTATCTGGCCTTGCTAAGAGAGACCCTGCAGGGGGGGAGGATCTGTTCATACAGGATCAAAAAGCCTTTTTACACAATACTGAGGATTAACCCCTTAAGTTCCACATGGAGTAGAACAAGCATGCTATTCTGCATACACAGACTGATTTTACTGTTGTGGGTTAAGTAACACTTTAATGGTGCATTCATGCGGTGCCAGCACAGGCACTGATCGACCTCGACCTTCAATCATTCATAAGGATTAAAGGTTATTATGTACCTTGACTCCCATCACACAAATTATTCAGAGGGGAGATCTAAACATCAACCGTGTGTAACCAGCAGCGGCAGCTCAGGCGCAGAATTACTCTGGCTTTCAGCCATTCTAAGGCAAGTTCATTCTTTGCCTGCCCCACCACTGTCGATTACACAATGTTGAGGTTTACATGTCCCCATGAATGGGTCAATTATGAAGTGGAGGTGCAGACTGACCTCAGACTTCAGAATGATTAGTGGCTAAGGTTCTCCTCAGCTTGCACCACCACCACATGAATCATTGGGAGTCATTCGAGGAGAGATGTCAACATTACCGGTGTGTAATCGGCGGCGGTCCAAAATGCCTGCATCTCAACTACAGACACAGTACAGAAAACATTCTACGTAGGTGTGCTGGCAGCAAGATCCTGCGTAAATCAATGCTGCCATATGCATGAAGCCTAAAGCTGATCTCCAGCTTTACTAAAATGATTAAAGCTGAAGTTTACCTAAAAAAATATAGAAACATCATTAGCAGCAGGGGTACCACTTACCCTCAAGTGCAATGTATCACTTGAGCGTCCGTTTTCTAGTGCAATAGTCCGTCTCCATTGCCACCGCCCCCCCCAACTACGATCTTTCGGTGGGGTGGGGTTAATAGGACTGAGGAGCTGTCACAGGCACTCTCAAGCGTGCCCAACTATGCCCACCTTTTCTGCTCAGCTCCTCCATTCATAGAAGCTTCCATGAATGAAACATGAGCTTTGAATGGAGGAGTGGCAGATGATTGATAGGTCCACCCCCTCCATTCATAGATTCCTTTTCATTCAGAGAAACTGTAGTACAGCTTCTATAAATGGAGGAGATGGGCAGAAAGGTTGGTGTAGTCTGCACTCCTGATGGATGCCTGGGCTGGGTCCTCAATTCTATAGCCCCCACCACAGTGGAAGATCTTACAGAAGATTAAAAAAAAAAATTTTTTTATTTCTAGCAATAACATAAAAAATAAAAATAAAGGAAAAAAAATGCATAAAAATCACTACACAATCCATTTAAACTATTAGACAGAGAATCAATTTATTTTACAGCACTTCGAAAAACACAAAAATGACATTGTTTTATAATGAAAAAGCCTAGTTTTTCAACTATTTGTTTAATCCCTTCTGGGGAGCCATTCTGGCAATCAGCTATATGCTTCTACACAACCCAACTCTACAGTAGCTATTGTAATAAAGGGCTTTTAAGGAGATTAGGCACTCAGAGTCTCACAAAAACGTCCATTAACCCAAAATTAGACCAGCAATCTAGTTCTCATTACATTTTTCAGGCTGCGGAAGTAGCAAGAAAAGTTTTTGCTTCCTAATTTCTTCATTTAGATGCACAATACTTTAAGGTAATGGCACATTTTAGACACGACAGCGTGGTAGGTAAAAATTATAACAATACAAAATATTGTACATTTTGAGGGAGGCGATGTGGCTTTAACCACTTTGGTGCTGAACAATTTTGAACCAGAACGAGTCTCAATTCTGTCTGGGGCCCATTCATTCACCAATAACAGTCAATACTAAGGCCTCTTTCACACTGGCAGAGTCAGCCAATGGATCCACCCGCTCAGAAGGGGATCCCTACACTGATCCCCGCTGAGCATGCAGATGACAGGTCTGTGTCTGCTCTGCTAATGCAGAGCGGACACAGCCCAATTTCCTCTATGGGCTATCGGGTGGAAATGGATGGAATCCCCATCTGTCTGTTTTTAACGGACAAGATCGGATGTTGGCGGATGACAGCAGATACATGTCCGCTGACATCCGCCACTCCATAGAAAGCAATGGATGGTCCAATTGTGTCCACCTGAAAAACCGACAGGCGGACCCGATTGGTCTGTCAATGTGAAAGGGGTCTTATGGAAGCAAAAATTATACAAATGATACTTTTTCTTTTTTGAACAAGCAAAGTTTTTTGCCATTATTACTGTCTCCCTAGAATAATTTTATTTTGTATGTATTAAAATCGACTCTCTTGTCTAAACTACATTTTGTAAATGTATTCCTCCTATCTTGGTTGGTTAGGTGTCATATCCTCTTCACATGGATCTGAGCCATTTGTATGCTTGGGCCCCCCTGCTACAGTCTGTGGTTCTTGCCGCCAGGCCCTATGTCACTACATGACACAATAGTAATGTAGGGTTCAGTGGAAGAGACCAAAATGTGTGACAGGGGACACAGGCATCCAACACTCCAGGAAGAGTTGAATGTGAATTTTTTTCAGATGGTTATAGCTCTTGACCAGAGAGAAGGAAGGAGCAACTGTAGATCTCTAAAGCCTCTTCTTTTTGCAATGGGGGTCAAGTTTTGCCAATTTCTTTTTTACCAAGGGTCAGTCATTTCCAGGAGGAATAGCTTTTATCAAAACAAAACAAAAAAAAAGTTTTTCCACTTGAGTGTTTTGCAGCAGCCTGAAGGGTAAATCCACCATTTCAGAAAAAAACAATAACACCCCTCTAGTCCCCACTGCACATAATGGGCCGTGATGCCCTGTGCTACCTGTGTAGCAATTTGTACATGGCATTACATATCCCCGGAGTATCAATTATAATGCACAGAAAGGCAAGCACTCATTGGTCGGTGCAGCCACCTGACTGTGCTGACCAATGAGAAGCACATCTAAGGTAAGGTGTCCTAGAATAAATAAGTGCTTCAAATTGGTCAGTGCAGGGACCCAACCAATAAGTGCTTGCCCTTGCAAGCATTATGATGGACAGTGGCAGCACTAGACATCACAGCCCCTAGGTATAGCAGGGTCCAGAAGGATGCGCAAGATTTTTGAAGTTTGTTTACCCTTTCATGAAAAGGTGAAATTACCATTTAAGTTACCATCAGGATTACAGAACAAGTCTGTAACCAATAGTAATAGGATGCAATATTGAAAAAAAAAAAACCAAGCAGAACTTCTAGACTTGCCTCTCTTAATCCTAAAATGTCTCTTCCTGTTACTAGGAGGTTCTTTAGCAGTGAGCAAGGGGTAGGGTTGCCACATCATCCCCTTAATCCAGGACACACATTTATTACACAGGTTCTATGGCTGCTTAAGGTGGTAATTAAACTCACTTGGTGCCTTACCTGCATTAAATTAGCCTCAGAACCTGGATAATTCATGTGTCCTGGATTAAAGGGATGATGTGGCAACCCTAGCAAGGGGTGGTGGATCGGTCATAGGATGGTGGCATCATAGCTTCGGCACCACACTCACTCAGCTCAGCAATGTGTGACCAGTGAGGTCGGTTCTCTCATTTGTCCTCTTAACTGTTGTAATAAAAAGTAGCTCTCCACATCCTCAACAGACCTTTCCAAAATTGGTTAATTAGCAACTGTGTCCACAAAAGAAATCAATAAGAAGTCAACAGATATCTCAGGTTCACCCAACTTGGACAAGTCTACAGTAGGGCATGAGTCAACAAAGAATGACTTGCATGTTTGGCATTCAAAAAAATCTTATGAACTACCAATGTAACACCACAGTTTCAAACGTGCACTGCTGAGATTTTTGTTACACCTTCCAATGGTAAATCTGTAGTTTCAGATTGAAATCTGAAAGCAATCATCATTAAAATATGAAGGTGTTAAAATCATACAGCGTTACCAGGGTAAGGTCTTATTGCAGCATCCCGATTGTAGTTGAACATTGTCAAACTTTATTCACGTTCTCTAATGTCAAGGCCCTAGCTTGTAGCATTGTGATTCCAGAAGCACAGTGACTAATATTTTTACTCGCGTTCACCCAACTTAGACAAGTCTACAGAATAGGGCATGAGTCAACAAAGAATAACGTGCATGTTTGGTGTTCAAATTTTCTCATGAACTGCCAATGCAACGCCCCAATTTCAAGCATGCAGTGCTGAGATTTTTTCTTTACACTTTCCAATGGTAAAGCTGTAGTTTCAGGTTGAAACCTGCAAGCTATCATCATTAAAATATAAAGGTGCTAAAAACATACAACATACCAGGGTAGGGCCTCATTGAAGCATCTCGATTGCAGATGAAAATTGTCAAACTTTATTTACATTCTCTAATGTCAAGGTCCCAGTTGCCAACACTGATTAAGAAGTGACCAACACAGTGACCAACGTTACTCATGTTCTACAATGTCAGGCCACAACGTTTATCCGACATGGCAGATTGAAGGTTCTATACCCATACCATTTAGCAAGGGGTGTCTGGTACAATCTGATAGCACGCATACATACAAGGATTGAGGGGAAAACCATCCTTTGTCTATGGGGAAACAAAGCTTACCGCTAGTCAAAAGGTTTTTCTTTTTCCAGATTTCATTAAAGAATAAGGGTTAGATTCCCTGCCAGGTTTATATTGAGGTCTGCCACCTCGTTTTTCTTCTTGCTTTCAAAGGCTGTCAGAGGTTAAAATCCACCCAATTAAACAGCAATAAACATCTGATGGAACCTTTTCCTTTTTCCCAAGCCTATCCAACAATCCATAAATGAGGCAAATGAAGAGAAAAGTAGACTAGAAACATTGGACAGTAAATGTGTGCATGAACTGTCCAGAGAGGTAATATGCCTACAATCTATTGAAAAGATTACTTCTACGAGAAACATGGCAATATTATTTTGTGCCATTATTTATGGACCAATAGAGATAGACATTTATGCCTCATACACACGGTGTGACTGTTGTACGACCGCACGTTCAACAATCATCTGTTGGCGGTTGTGTCTTGCGTACTGACAGGAGTCAAGTAATCGGTCAACAAAGCCAAACGTAGTGACGTGTTACGAGCGTATAACAAGAAAGTTCAGGTGAATGTGATTTGTGAATTAGGAACACAGGTTTACACAACCGAACACTTCCTGGATCCAGAGCATGCATGTTTGCACTTTCAACTTTTGTTGGGCCAACTTCTGTACACACGATCCAACAGTAGTGCGACGCCTTGTTGGCCAACAAAAGTTTTCTAGTTTGCTCAGCTAACTTCTGTTGTACGATTGTCGAACATCGGCTGTTGGAATCGCACGTACGAACGGTCGGATTATCGTACAACAAGCTGTCGTATGACCGTTGCACCGTTTGTACGGGCCATTACTTTAAATTTCCCAGAAACCTGTGACATGGAATGACTACAAGCCCATCACTATTACCCAAAAGAGCGAAGTTTTCTGGAGAAAACAATAGTGTGTTATAAGCAGTAATGCTTGAATATGCCCAAGTTCAGCTTGGGGCAGTTCTATCAAACAAGCCACAAATTGGCATAAGTCCAGAACATGAACACCATTGTCAATGTTGACACATGCTGAGATTTACTGGCAGGAGTCCCAGATGACAGCTTCCGCCATATTTGGCCAATGACATCACCCAGGATTCCTCCTGCAAATTCAAGTGACCGAAGCCAGGAAATTACATTTTAGCAGTGGCAATGCGGTGTGAACAGATTGACGGGTGACAATGAGGATTACAACACTTAATGTTGTGATTGACTTGGATTACTTTCCTGGATGCCATGATTTACTCTTGAGTTGCTTCAGGGAACATTAATAAATGTTACTTTTTAAAGCAAGAATGTTTTCTTCCAGTTTTAATTACTTAAATTATTTTTTTCACTGTATTGGTGTTTTTGTCTATTTACTCTCTGTGGGACGTATATAAACTTTACTCATTACGCTGGAAGTAGGCAGACGTCTGGTCGCTCCCTTATTACAAAGGCGACTTCCAGATTCCACCATAATTCCCCCAATATCACCCCATATCTGTTTTTAGGGACATGCATGTGGGATAAGAGGCCTTTGTCCCTCAACATTGGGATATAGATAAGTTGCGGGGGTCTTTGGCACTGTCAACTCCTGTGGCTTGCTACTCTCCCTTCCCTGGCCACCCAAGCTGCATGTATGCAGGGCCAGCTGCCCTGGGCACTGTGGTATATGTGAGGTGGGGAGGCACCACAAGGAGATTGGAGGTGGCAATGTGTGTTGGAAAGGGGAATTTGAGGGAGCAAGTATTGTTCTAGGAGGGGGAATTAGGCAGGGGGTGGAGGAGTGCTAAGAGTGGTGATATAGAGGATGTGTGTGTGTGTGTGTGTGTGTGTGTGTGTGTGTGGGGGGGTTGTGCTAGGAGAAGGGATTTGGGGGGAAAAAGGTGTATGCTAGGGGAGGACATTTTAGGGGTAGGGGGTTTGTACTGGGGGGGAGGAGGATGTGTACTAGGAGGGGAAATTTTAGGGGTAGAGGATTTGCGCTAAGTGGGGTGATTTTTTTTGGGGGGCACAGATTTGTGCTGAGAGGGGTAATTTCAGCAGGGGGGCAGATTTGTACTTGGAGGGAGAGTTCATGCTTAGAAGTAAGAATGCGGATTAGTGTTCAGTGTTCTTGTCGGGGGATTTTTGCTGACATAGAAAGCTCATACATCTTGGGGGGGTGCAGTGTGGCATATTCGCCTGGGCTCTAGATTACCTTGTCCTGGCACTGCATGTATGTATAAGGGTCTGGCTAGAATATTGAAGCAGAGCTATACTCCCCTTCTTTACAGTGCTGCAGTGTGCCAGAAACCCCACGGGCTGGTGACATCTTCAGCCTGCAGGGTTTTGGGTATCGATCCCTGGCCATTGGCCAAGTTGAGATGATGTCACTCAGTTTCCATTGGCTGAGAAATTACCAAAATTCTGCAGTTCAGTGCACAGTGCGGACAGCCAGTTAAAGTTGCTTTAATGCAAAAGAGACACAATACGTCTCTTCTGCATTAAAAATACTGCCTATTGGCAATTTTTTTCTCTTTTTATGTTAAAGTACCATTTGAAGGAGATTTTGTTTATTAGGAAAACAAAATAAAAGGAAGGCGCACGCACCTAGTGCATTACCAAAAATAATTTATTCCAAATAAAAAAGTAAAAAGAGGGTACTCACAAAAACACATGGAGACAGGACGTGATCAAATCAAGCACAAGGCAGGATAAAAATCAGACGCGTTTCGGGGGCGCACCCCCTTTCTCAGAGCTACGCTACTCTGGACTGTCAAACTGAACAATCTGACAATCTGATCTCTGTTATTTGCTCTGTCTGATTGTGTCTGTGTCAAATCTAATTACCGTTTGGCGCCATGTAGTTTCTTCATAGACTGCATAGAGATCATGCATTAACCTGTGCAGTGCCATGTCGCATGACTAATGTTTGAACACAAACAGAAACTTCTGACACCGAAATGTGAAGATTTACTTTACTATAGGCTGTGCTTACAGGGCAACTAATGACACCATGAAATGATTGGGTGTACTATTATTGAGTTGCATTAGCAGAACACATCCTGGTTCTTTCAACTTGGTTTCTTCTGTATTAAAAATGGTTCAAGACAAGCGGCAAAACATCTTCAACATTACAGCTGAATGTGACTAACCCACTACCGGCTATACCATGACCTGAGCAAATATGAAGTCTTCATCCCAGATTTTGCATGCAAAAAATGTTTTGTTGAATACAACACTACAAGTGTGTACAGCCATTAAAGAGGGTGTAAAACAGATTTTTTTCTTTGTAAAACAACAAACATGTTATAGTGAAAAGATAAGCGTCGCTCCAGGTAACTCAAGACCCTGCTGCTTCAACCTCTATCCCCAGAGTGTGGGTGCGGCACTGCCTGCAAGCAGGGGCATTGTAACAGAAAAAAAACAGACTGGATGGCCGCACTCCTGTGCAATGACTTTATTCTTGATCAAAATTCAGCATACAGGTGAACCACAATGACCGGCTGACGCGTTTCACACCAACGGGTGCTTAATCATAGCCTTAGGAGTGCGGCCATCCAGTCCGTTTTTTTCTGTTACAACAAACATGTTATACTTACCTGCACTGTGCAATGGTTGCACAGAGTGGCCCCAAACCTCTGATTCTGTGGTCCCCCACCGGCGCTCTAGGCTGCTCCTCTTCTTAATGCACCACCAAAGGAAGCCTCTTCCTATGGGGTGCACCTGCATTCTAGTAAAAGAAAATCCCAAATTTTAAATTGTCCCCATAGAGGTAAATCATCCAATAGGAACACTAGTTCTGGTGACAGCCAGGAATTCCTCCTCCTTTCCCATTCTGGCTGTGGGACAGGAAATGAAGGGAAATCTTCCCAAATAGACACAGATGACACAAAAAAAAAAACTGACAGGAATTATAACGCTCCCTACTCTATTCAACATTCCCCTCCTGACAAACAGAATCCTAACCACGTAATGATGGCGCACACGCTGTGGAAGGTGGAGGGACGGTGTACAAGCTCTTTATACCAGGGAGGTTCGGCTTTTCTTTTTTTTTTTTTTCAGGGTGCTCTGGTGGTTCAAATGAAAAGCCAGTTGTACCTGAAATCTTGGAGTGCCCATCTTCTAATGCCTACTTCTCTGTCTGCTCTGTAGTTTTGTAATTGTGCTAGCTATGCACTGAATGACAAGTTTCCATGGATCATTTTTCTAGCTAAATTACAGAGACAAGAAAATGAATTCCTGTGAATATCTTTGCGCAGAAAAACGACAAGTGCTAAAGGTTTAATCACATCCGAATTGTTCAGACAAAAAAGTGATGCTTCTTTCCTAATGTCTCAGAGATGGTGATGAACATTCAGAAATGATGATGCCTCAGGGTTTTAATTTGATACTTGGTAACAAGTGCCAACTGTCTTCGTACCAATCTCATTTACTTTTCACAGTGATCTGGCAGTATCAGTCTACTGAACAGCTCACCTTTTTGTGACACATTATTTAAGAGTTTATTTTACAATCACAAGAAAGACGCGCTTCCGAGACCTCCTCCACTCAGTGCTGAGCACTCTGGGGCTGCCTATGGTAAAGATATATAGACAATGGCATAGACGACATCAGATTCCAGAATGGTGCAAAGTTAAAAAAAAAAAAAAGTCCCACCTGGTATCATTTTAACTGGGTCTTTATGCCTGAGGCGGGATGGACTGCCCAACCAATTGCAGTGGTTTTGCATGGAGCAGCCCTGATCTTCCTCTTCTCGCGCCCCCCCCCCCGCGCTCATGGCTCCTCCCTTCTGCCGAATGCCCCCAGAGCAAGCTGCTGTCTCTGGGGGCACCCGAGCAGGCTGCTTCCCAAGACACTGCTCTGTGTGTCCATTCACACACAGAGAAGCGGCTTGGCCCTGTCCCCTCTCTCCTCATTGGCTCACTAGCTGTGATTGACAACAGCAGGAGTCAATGGCGCCCACTGCTGTCTCTGCCAATGAGTAAGGAGAGCCCCTAGAGAGCCGAGGCTATCATGCACTTTGCTGGATTGAGATGGGCCTCAGGTAAGTATTAGGGGTGCTGGGGTGCTGCTGCACACAGTTTTTTTTAATCTTAAAGCATAGAATGCATGAAGGTAAAAAAAAAGCTTCTGCCTTTAGAACCACTTTAACACTAGTAAAAAAAAAGAAAGGCCACAAGGTCCTAAAAAGGTCTAAGCCCAATTACTAAAATCTCATATGAACTGTAATCTGTTAAATAAGTGTACTTATCCTGTTTGCCCCTTTAAGATGACCTAATAGATCCCCCAACAATCTGACCACCCTGTCCTTTGGGGATTGTTTACACCCCACACCACAAGTCTTCTGGTCATGCTTGTGCAGTAGAGCACTATAAAAGTCTACATGGCCCATCTACCTCTGTCTTGGCTGGGAGACGCAGCATAGACTGCCCTTAAAGACTTAGATGGTGCCCTACTTCACAGGAGGGGGTCAGGAGACAGAGGACTTGCAGCATGGGGTGTAAACAATCCCCAGATGCCCAGCGGTTGTCAGAATGAGGTAAGTATGCATCTCTGGAAAGGGGGGGGGGAACTTTCTCTGAAAGTGTACTTATCCTTTAATGTAATTTCAAAAATAGTTTACATTAGCTTTAAATCTGTAGCTTTTATTATAAGAAAACCTGCTGATCCTGGCCTAAATGTCCTTGTTCAGACACGTCCTGTTATGGGGTAACAACTGTCTCCCAATGTACTCCAGTGTCTTCATGCTGAAAGAGACCTGATTTGGCCTAGCTGACACACACTGTGCAGGCATCTTCTACTGTTGTTAGTATGGGGAAACAGGTCCAGAGATGTGTGGGGGTGCCATTAATCCAAATGGCACCCCCACACACTGGAAACTGCAGCGCAGCTTCCCACACTGGGAACCACACTGTATTTGCAATTTCCATATTTTCAAATATGGAGCTGGGAGGTTTTTCCTGCATTTTCAGGAGCATAGTACCCCATTCAAATGTATGGGCTTCCGTGTTTGTGCAAAACACAGCTCGCAGAACCTAGCCTTAAAGAGGCTGATGGAGATGTAAAAAACATGTAAAAAATGGGAGAACAGTCTTTTTATAACCAAAATGGATGTTATTTATGATACACGGTGCTTTAGCAATCTAAATGTGATCCAGTTAGGGTTTATATCTACTTTAAGAACTGGAGCACTATCTAGGATACTTTTTTTTTTGCACAAACAGGAAAGGATGTTGCCCACATAGCCGACATTCTTGGTGCTAGGCTGTAACATACCACCAGAAATGTACGGGGCAGTGCTGGCAATTTGCCTCTCAAGAGAAAAAGTAAATAGTGGATACATTGGAATGCCAAAAGTAATGATTATAACCTCATGTGAAACACACAGAAGAATTGCACATTTGATCTAAAACAACATTTTTCAGGATTTCACAGTATATTCTACGGCACTGTTTTTATATTAGCAGCACATTCTCCATATCCCTAAACCCTTTCCAATACAACATCCTTCAAGTAAGCACTGAGGTTTGAGCACAAAATACTTATTTTATTAAAAATTTCCAAACATTGATATGGTGAGTTCAGAAAATATTTTTCAATTTCAGGGTAGAATTTTCTATTAAGCACAAGAGAAATGGTCTGCACACATTGGCAATGTCCTGTAGGTTAGTAATAAAAGAAAAATGTGTTTTGAAAGGTTAAAAATTAGCTTCTAGCCAAACGGATTTATTTTGTATATTCACAAGTTTGTAAACTGATGGTTTATGTTTTTAGGTTGTTTCTATAAAATTTTAATGGAGTACTTCAATGACACTCATTTTGTAAAGGAAAAAAACGCAACCCAGCATGCTTGTTGCCAGCCTTTGTAAAACGGACTAAATGAGAATAGGAGAGGGAGAGGGTGTCTCATTCAACTCTATAAAGCTGGTGCTATGGTTTCGGGCTTGTAGCTCACTGGCTGAAGTGGCTAGTACAAAATATAGATCACACTGATATAAAAACAAAATGTAAATGAGTAATTTAGCACTGTACATAGTAAAGAAAATATACAATATACTATACACCCACTTTAATATAAATGAGGTCTTGAAAAAGTAATATGCCAACACAATCATTCCAAAATAGACATAAGGAGAAATCTGAATTTGATATGCAATTGACACATTTTACAAGGTTGTGAACATCAAGTCCTTAGCAAAGTGAAACCAAACCAAGTTTTTCTGTTTTATAAAATTAAAAGTGGTGACCCCCATAACGCCTATTTGACAGGTTCACTGTAAAGATCAATGATGCCCAAGTTCTATCTGTCATGGAACACAATCCTTATTTTGGCAGGTTTTAAATAGAGGGATCCTTAGCTCAATATGGTGTATTGAATCAATGGCTGTCATTTGGTAATTACATATAATATACACATATAAAATGGTGGAAGCTTTCTAATGTTCCTCATGATGCACTAGTCAATCCACGTCTTTACATTCACCGGTGTTCACAAGCCAAGCATAATAACCAAATTGGACATGGTAGCAAGGGGTGAGGTTTCTCTGCATGGTTTCCAGGCATACTCTCCATGTTCAGGTAAATCTAATCATATCCAGGAACAGCGAGACATGACGGTTCCGTTGGTGTTGACTTATAAGGGGCTTAATACTAGAAGTGTTCAAAGGTGGTAAAAAGCCAAATAGAACAAAAAAGGAGAGACTACAAATCTGAGATGGCCTGGGAAAACCTTAGAGCACCATGACAAGATCCTTAGACTAGCCATACGCAACTTGAATTTTGGCCAATTCCACTGGGGATGACCAAGAAAAATCTACTGATATATGGTTAGCATAGGTCTCTGTCAAAGGGAAGTTTAGAATACATAGGGTCCCTGCTCCCTTCAATAAAATGATAGGATTAAAGTATATCTACTCTTTCAATAAACATTATAACATTCTACTCATTCTAGCATCCTTTAAAAAATGCAAATATGATGGATTAACTTTATAAAGGATAAAGCTTGCTTCTTGAAGCATCGCTTACACCCACATTGCTCCAGCACACCATTAGAAGAGGCTGTTTGTAGACAGGGGGCTTGCACTGTATTGTGCTGAATGAACAGGCTGGTTCCCTGTTACAGTTATCTTTGCACAGGACCAGGAGGCAGCAGGTCATGCTGCAGGAATTGGGCTTCTCTTTAAGGGCCAATTCACACTGACTTGCACTAAAATGTATGGAAAATGCATGCACATTTCCACCATTTTAGTCACATTTTAATGTTTGTTGACATACATGTGCAGAATTATGGTGTGAATAGGACACATTGGAAATTTCTTTTTTTTCAGATGTCCTTCCGTTGAGCTGCGTTTTACAGCTGCTCTAAAAACGCACATAAACTCAGTGGAATTGACCCTCATAAAAGTCCAAACCGGACCAACATAACTATGCCATAGCTTTAAATGATCTTTTAAAGAACCACAAGACCTATTGTATAAAATCTGTGCTCAATGCTAATTTTTTGCTGCCCATCAGTCAATCAGACCAATCAGCTTCCAACCAGATTTGAATATAAGTCAAGGAAGCCAACTGATTTCAGGAACTCTTTATACATCAGGCCCAAAATGCTTTGCTACTTGTGCCACATTCAGCCTGCAGTGAATAGAAGACCTCTCAAAAGACAGTTCTCCTACAATGGCAGCACCTCCCCAGGTACATTTCATCCCACCCACTGGGTGTAGGAGACCTGGTCCCTTCATCGTGTTTCAAATCAATGCAAGATAAGTGAACACTGGAACCGGCATCCCTATCTCAGAGGCCCGGAGGGATCGGCTTTTCCTCTACTTTGAGCGGTGCTCTAAGTTTGTTACAATCTTTTTTTAAAGTGCTCTGTAAAGTATAAAGAAAATCTTTATGCATATTGCCTGTCATCTTCTGCAGTTTTTATTTCAAATTTTCAATTCATTTTCTACTTTTACACTGGCATTTATCATGAGCTCCTTCTACATTCCATGGGAGCTTGTACGTATGGATTTTTGCCCAATCCATGAGGGACGTCGCATAAGCGAAACAGAAAAGTTGGATTTATTAGAGACCGGTTTTCTTTATTCCATTTTCACAGCTTGAGATTTATTAGATAGCAAGTCCATGCGTGCAAAGCGGCTTGTCAAACCTCATTACTATCTTCTATAGAGTTGATCAATACAGCCGACCAGGAGGAAACCTGCCTGAGATTTTCAATTAAGCAGATCAGAAGGAACTTGTATTTGCCAAAATGTTTAATTATCCAGATGAATGCATTAATGCTTACAAACAAACCTTTAAAAGAAAGCCACAATTCTCCGGTATCAGCTGGTGGTTTCAACAAAATGTGAAGCTGGATGAAGTATCGTTTCCTGAAACACTAGTTTAACCATTTTGCTGCAGGGGCCTTTGAAGAATGTACTCTGCTGGAACAGTCAGCCATCTCTATGCCCTTGTACTCATAGTCTGTAGCTAAAGGGACCATAAGAGTATCATGGATGGAACAACACGTGGCCAAGAAAAGGCCCATCCAGAGACGAACATACAACATTCAAGATGCCATATAAACGGGTACATACTTGTTCCACCGTGGGGATGAACCACCTGCATTCAACCTCTGGGCACAAACCACTACATTCTTTCCAAAAACTCTCTCACTTTCCTTCCTTCCCCAAGAGATTTACCCTTTTACTAAAACAATTTTTATCTCTAGGCCTCACACATGGACGTTTTTTGACGCCGGCGTTTTCTGGCGTTTTTTGCAGCTCTCCATGTTAGTCAATGGCCCCATAAAAACGCCGAGGTTTTTGAGCTGTAGATGGCATCGGCATTAGTGAGCTGAAACTAGCATCCATGCCCATCGCGTTCTGAGGCTGTAACGTTTTGGCATTTTTTTGACGCAGACGGCGAAAAACGCCAACTAATAATGTACCGGCGTTAACCGCGTTTTTTGACGCCAGCGTTTTTAAGTTGAAAAATAGCAGAGGGATGATTTTTTTAAAAAAAATGCCTATTGACGCTGACGCTCATTAACGCTCACTAACGCCGATGCATAATGACAATTTTTTTTCCTTGACGTCGGGCCCGACGTTTTGTTTATTTTTTAAGAAACGTCCGTGTGTATGAGGCCTTAGAGGTAGACTAAATAAACTGAAAACAACTTTTAGCTCTCATTCATATCTGAGCATTTTGAAGCACGTTTCCAGAAGTGCTTCAATGCTTAACATTCAGATTTCCTTGTGGTTCCATTGTGCCCGTTCACATCTGATGGTACTTTCACACTTGAGCAATGTCTTTAGACATAGTTATGTGTTTTTTAGGCCTCACCATTTTTGTTTTAGGCAATAGAAAGTTAGTTACTCAGATGGGGAGACAGCTATCAGATGTATAAAATGTGCAACATGTGTTTTTAAGGTGCTCTCATTAAAGTCTATTGGGACAAAAATTGACTGCTCATATCCTGAAGAAGCCAATGTACTTTTTCAAGATGGACGGATGGTAATGGTCAGGTGTGAATGGGCACACTGGGAATAATGGGATTCTTTATCTTGAGTGTTGTGCTTTAGGAATTATTAAAAAAAAAAAAAAAAAAAAAAACTCAGGTGTGAATGGGGGCTTAAATATTACATCACCAAGTTACAGCTTGTGGACGTTTGTTTATGACACATGGTGGTTTATTTGTTAAAACTGGCGTGCAACTGTGCATGTTAGCCAATCCGCTTTTAACTTAGCTTGTTCAATTAAGCTTTGATAAAAAAAAGCCTGGAAGCAGATTGGTTTCTATGCAGAGCTGCACCAGATTTTGCAATCTCCAGTTTTAGTAAATTTCCCTCAATGGTGCTTTAACAAACCTCACTTCATCCAGTAAGGGCCGGTTCACACCTAGGCGACTTGAGTCGCCTGACAAGTCGCCTCAATGCAGTGCATTGGAACTGTTCTAATAGGAGTCGCTTCGCTCCAACTTAGAAAAAAAGTCCCTACACTATTTTCGGGTCGACCTCAGTGCGGCTTGCATTGACTTCTATGATAGAAGTCTCCTGCAAGCCGCACTGAGGTCGCTTCGAGCGGGGCGACTCGATTCGCCCTGCAAGTCGCACTGCATCAAGTGTGAACCGGCCCTAAGGGTTTACACATCTACTTTAACCAGTACATAGATGCATTTAACATTCACAGATTAAGAAAAATGTGCAGTTAATTGGAAAGTTAGAAACAGCAAATTATCAGAATATCACTATGTTGCCAAATCCAAAACAACTGCTGTCAACCAGAAGATGTTAGCATTTGGTGAGCGAGAACAACCTTTGAGAAGGACAAATTTTCCAGTAATCCTTTCCTCCTTCTCTCATAAGGCTTTTTTTTGTTTGATATTATCACATATTTCTGTGGTCAAACTAATCCCAACACTATTGCATAAACAAATAATAAGTATGTAAAGCAGTACAATGTCATAATGGTTGCCTTGCGGCAACGGGATCTTTGGTGTGAAACTTGGACAGGACACTACCTGCATAGATTTTCCTGTACTCCCTGTACTTGTGAGGGTTTTATCTAGGTACTCCAGTTTCCTTTCACACTCCACATTGGTAGGGTAACTAGTCATTGGCAAAATTTAACCACGTATGTCTGTGCGGGTCTTAACCTTCTTGGCGGTATTCCCGAGTGTGGCTCGGGGTGGAATTTCAGTACCATTAGCGGTAACCCCGAGCCACACTCGGGATTGCATCGCTGGATCCAGGCAGCGCTACTCACCTTGTCCCCTGGATCCAGCGATGTCCCCCGCCGTGTCTGCGGGCTGTGTCCTCCGCCCGATGACTCTGTGTGCCGGGCTCCGTTCCCTGCAAGCATTGCATCGCACAGGGACGGAGACCGGCGGGAAATTCAAAAAGTGAAACACACACAGCACATACAGTACACTGTAATCTTATAGATTACATTACTGTATGAAGTCATTTCACATCCCTTTTGTCCCTAGTGGTTTGCCCAGAGCCCTGCATGCACTTTTATATTATATATGTCATTCTTTCTGCCTGGAAACTTGAGAATGTCCATGGCAACCAAAAAGTGTCCCTTTGCATCAAAAGTGGTTTTTGATCAGCTAGAAAACACCGATAGTAAATAAGAATCATTTGCAGAACTGAGCGATACTGATTTTTGGGGAAATTTATCATCAGACACTGAAAGTGACGACAGCGACAATTCTGCAAATGAGCAAATTTCAGTGTTTTTGGTTTGATTACATTATTGAATACATCTTATTACTATTACGTTATTATTTTTGATAATTATTTATAGTTATTTATTATATTATAATTTATG
>BLSH010416348.1:340786-363132 GCA_018402905.1 Glandirana rugosa | reverse complement strand
CAATTAATATTCTTCCTCATATTTGTGATAAAAAAAAAAAAAATCACAATTGGCGTTTATTGATTGGTTTGCGCAAAAGTGGCCGCGTTTACAGATGATGAGAATTCATTTCTGGGGTTTTTATTTTTGTATTATTTTTTACTAGTAATGGCGGCAATCTGCGATTTTTAGCGGTACTGCGATATTGCGCCGGACATGTTGGACATTTTTGACACTTTTTTGGGACCAATGACATTTATTCAGCGATCAGAAATTTAAATGTCCACTGATTACTGTATAAATGTCATTGGCAGGGAAAGGGTTAACCTGCAGGGGGAGATCTAGGGGTTAACTGTGTTCCCTGGGTGTGTTCTTACTGTGGGGGGGTTGGGCTACCATGGGCATGAGAGATCTAACTGATCCCAGTGACAGGGATCAGTAGATCTCCCATGCCTGCACTAACAGAATGGAGAACCGCCCTGTTTACATCGGCGGTTCCCCGTTCTTTTCCTGTGGCCGCTCATCGCGGCTCGCCGGCGGACATCGGGTCCGCCCGAGCCGCGGGCCCACTCCTCAGGAGTGCGGCGGGCGCGCGCGCCCCTTAGCGGCTGTTCGCAGATCGCCGTGTTTTTACAGCGATTCGCGCTCAGCTTCCCGACTGCCGCCGTGAAAACACGGCATGCAGTCGGGAACTGGTTAAGAGAGCTGGAGTGTGGACAGTGGGAGTAGAAAATGCCCCAGCATCAATGGGAGTCCACAATGTCTCATATTTGGTGGTCAGTAGGATTAAAAAAAATGTGGCCAGTAGGAGGAACAGTGTCCAGTCATTGGTATTACTGACTGGTACAGGGCACCATCATTGGTGTCAGTGGGTGGAATAGTGCCTCTGGGGCCAGATAAAGGCAAGCAAAGGACCACACGTGGCTCTCAAGCCGCAGTTTGGAGACCTCTCCAGTAGACTATGCATATTAGATCTCTGAAGCCTTCCGCGATATGTTATATCCCTCAGAACTTTCACCATTTTTGTTACCGATCTCTGGACCCATTCTATCTTAGCAATATCTATTGATAAGTGTGGTCTCCAGAACTGGACACAGTATTCTAAATGAGGTCTCACTAAGGATCTATATAGGGGAATCAGTACCTCCTTCCTCCTGCTGGCAACTCTAGAGATGCATCCTAATTCTATTCACTTTCTCCACTGCCTGGCCACACGCTTTGCTTATTTTGCAATCAGGTGATATAAGTAACCCCAAATCTTTTTCCTCTGTAGTGTTGAACAACACTGTATCCCCAATGACATGACACCAGTTGCATTGATCGAGAGAGAGCCTGTTGAAGTGAGGAATAATCCAAGTATTATATCTTTTTTCCTCTTTCCCTAGAACCAAAGAACTGTTGCAATGCGGAGGGCCACCTGCGAAGGGTAGGTTTCTTTGTAAATCCTAGAGCTGGGCTAAAGAATAAAAAATGTATTTAACCTGTCACAAATCCTTTAGATACTCAGTAGGGAGCAGGCAGTAGATCTGCTTTCGAAATTCTGGAACTCACTCAATACAAATGTAAAGTGACACCAATAAAACATGCTTCTACGAGCAACAAGGTGCATTCACCAGTTCCAGATTGGCTTGCGTAAATTTACTGCTGCAGAGTGGCGCTGTAGCGCCAATCACCATATGCGTGGCTAGCAGGCAGGAGCGCGTCGGCGGCGCGCTCTTGTGCCCGCTGCGCTCTGCAGCAGTATGGCCGCAGGACCGGCGGACTCAATGTCTGCCGGCTACCCGCGATTGCCTGGTAGAGAGAAAAAACGGTGAACCGCTGATGTAAACTTGAACAGGCGGCATGTAAGAGATCTACTGATCCGCTGCAATATCAAAGTCCCGACAAAAATCGCAGATCGCCATTACTAGTAAAAAAAAAAAAAAAAAAAATAGTAAAAAACGCCATGAATGAATTCTCATGGTTTGTAAACGTGGCAACTTTTGTGCAAACCAATCAATAAACGTTGATCGCGATTTTTTTTTTTACCACAAATATGAGGAAGAATATATATCGGCCAAAACTGATGAATACATTTTTTTTAATATTTTTTTGCACACGTATTATAGCAAAAAATATTGTTTTGGTTTTTTTTCAAAATTGTTGCTTTTTTTTTGTTAATAGCAGTGATCAGAAGTGACGCAGAGGTGATCAAATACCACCAAAAGAAAGCTCTATTTGTGGGGGAAAAAAAGGGCACCAATTTAGTTTGGTTGCAATGTCGCACGACTGCGCAATTGTCAGTTAAAGCGACGCAGTGCCAAATCGCAAAAAGTGCTCTGGTCCTAATGTGGGAAATGCTTGGGGCTGAAGTGGTTAATCCAGCTATCTATACTTAACGACTACAACAAGTCTATAGCAGATTTTCTCCTTATAAAGGGTGAACTCAGCCCAGACATAAAAACTTATGTGAGTAGTTGACGGCTCTATTTACAAACACGCCCTTGTTTGCACCATACTCGAGAACAGATGAAGCCATGAACCGAGCCGTTTCCTTCATATAAATACACATCTACACGCTAACTACAGAGAGCAGCTGCCAGACTGGAACTGGGCTGCCAAATGTGAGCAAGCCGGCAATATACTTGTCACCACAAGGAAGAGGTATGGAGACTGAAGACAAGCTACACCAATAACGCTGAGAATGTTCTCAATGAACACGCTGACCTCCGAGGACGCACTCTCTACATGGGGGTTATATTTAGCGTAGGCAACTTCCTGAGCACCGCGCCATTAACATTGTCTGCCAGAAGCTTGAATGGCTTAAACGGAGGAAATGATAAGGCGAAGATGGGCGTTTCAGGTGGATGAGCGTACAAGTACATTGTTCCACCAATGAAAATAAACTGAAACAACAGGTGGATAATAGCAAAATTCAAAGAGAAATAACACACAAAAAAATTCTTTAAAAATGAATGGAATACGGCAAAATATATGTAATTATTATTTTATTTATATATATATATATATACACACACACACACACACACACACACACACACACACATATATACACACACACACACACACACACACACACACACACACACACACACACACACACCCTATATTACTAAAAGTATTGGAACGACTGCATTTACACGCACGTGAACTTTAACCAGTTGCCGACCGCCCGCCGTGCCTTGACTGCGGCAACTTGGATAGTTATCGCAAACCCCCGTCACCTGACGGCGGCTGCGATATCGCACACTGTGAGCACGCCCACGTGCCGCTGGAGGCACGCTCACTGTGTTCCAGGAGGGCCAGTGAGCAGGTAGGGCGGACCCGCGATGTCCCCCCCCCCCCCACAGTGAGAGAACGGAGGTCCATGTATGTAAACACGGATCTCCGTTCTGACAGGGGGGGGGGGGGGAAGAGCTGTGATCACAGGCTTCCTGTATATCCTCCCCCAGTCAGCCCAACCCCCATACAGTTAGAACACACTGAGGGAACACAGTTAACCCTTAGCGTGCCCCCTCCAGGTTAACCCCTACACTGCCAGTGACATTTACACAGTAATCAGTGCAATATCATAGCACTGTTCGCTGTATAAATGCCAATGGCCCCAAAAAAGTGCCATAATGATCCGACATGACCGCTGTAATATCGCAGTCCCGATAAAAATCGCAGATCACCGGCATTACTAGTAAAAAATAAAAAAAAACAAATGAATTCTCATCATTCGTAAACGCGGCAACTTTTGCGCAAACTAATCAATAAACGCTGATTGCGATTTTTTTTACCAAAAATATGAGAAAGAACATAAATCGGCCAAAACTAATGAAAAAAATAGCTTTTTTATATATTTTTTTGGATTTGTATTATAGCAAAAAGTAAGAAATTTGTTTTGTTTTTTGCAAAATTGTCGCTCTTCTTTTGTTTATAGCGGTGATCAGAAATGACGCAGAGGGGATCAAATACCACCAAAAAAAAGCTATTTGTGGGGAAAAAGGGATGCAAATTTTGTTTGGGTACAACGTCACACTACAGCGCAATTGTCAGTTAAAATGATGCAGTGCCAAATCGCAAAGAGTGCTCTGGTCCTAAAGTGGGAAATCCTTCCGGGGCTGAAGTGGTTAATGGCATCCCAGTCTTAGTCCATAGGGTTCAATATTGAGTTGGTCCACCCTTTGCAGCTACCGTGTTTCCCCGAAAATAAGACCCACCCTGAAAATAAGACCTAGTGGGATATTCAAGGAGGGCTGCAATATAAGCCCTACCCTGAAAATAAGCCCTAGTTTAAAGTGGTTGTAAACTGCTAGAACGCTCAAAATTACGGTATTGCATGGTGTAGACTGTTTGTGGTCTTATCTGTAGTTGGGTACCTTTGGTACAGCGCCACTCAGGGCTCAGCTGATCTTCTCCTCTTCACCTGCCTGTCAGCGGGGGATCTTGGCCCCTCCCCCCTCTGCAATCCTGGGAGCACAGCGGGCTATGGAAGTGGCGAGGTGGCTCAGCTGATCGCCTCTTCTCCAGCCTGTTAGTGGGGGATCTTGGCCCCCCTCTGCAATCCTGGGAGCACAGCGGGCTATGGAAATGCAGAGAGGGCTCAGCTGATCTCCTCTTCTCCAGACTGTTAGCGGGGATCTCAGCCCCCTCTGCAATGCTCTGATCGCAGAAGAGAAAGCTCAGACGGGCTATGGAAGCTCAGAACGGCGCTGTAAGAAGGTATGTGACACTATGGATTACAGAGACACACAACTTTTTCATTATATACTGCTGTAGTGGGATTCTATCAGTTTACAACCACTTTTACTTCACTTCACACTGGCAGGGAGAGGGGGAGAGAAGGGAGCACATTTAATGGCAAGCCCTACCCCGAAAATAAGCCCTACTGTATTTTTGGTGGCCAAAATTAATATAAGACCCGGGCTTATTTTCGAGGAAACATGGTATAACAGCTTAAACTTTTCTGGGAAGGCTGTCCACAAGGTCATAGTGTCTATGGGAATGTTTGACCATTCTTCCAGGAGCGCATTTGTGAGGTCAGGCACTGATGTGGACGAGAATGCCTGGCTCGCATTTGCCATTCTAATTCATCCCAAAGGTGCTCTATTGGGCTGAGGTCAGGACTCTGTGCAGGTCAGTCAAGCTCCTCCATCCCAAACTCGCTCATCCATGTCTTTATAGACCAGAGCAGGACCCTCAATTATTGAACTGTAGTGTAGTTGTACCATCTCCCTTTATAATGTAAAGAACTGTGCAAACTGGTGGTGCTATATAAATCCTGCATAACTATACTATCTCATTACAATGGCCCCTGAAGTTGCGGTGTTAAAGGCAGAAAAAAATGGGCAAGCGTAAGGATTTGATCAACTTTGACAAAGGACAATTGTAATGGCTAGACTGGGTCACAGCAACTCCAAAACTGCAGCTCTTGTGGGATGTTCCTCATCTACAGTGGTCAGGACCAAACAAAACTAGGGAAATAGGCAACAGAGTCATGGGAGGCCAGGACTCGCTGATGCACGTGGGAATCGAAGTTTGACCCATGTAGCCTCATCCAAAAGAAGAGCTCAAATTATTGAAGAAGTTAATGCTGGTTCCGATAGAAAGGTGTCAGAATATATAGTGCATCACAGTTTGCTGCGTATGAGACAACATAGCCTCAGACCGAGGAGGTATGTTCCCGCGCTAGGCAAATGATAAAGGGAGAATGTTAAGCTGCCACACAACAACCAAACTAATCGTTAATTAGGATATGTAAACAAGAAGGTATGGCGCTAAACCTAAAGCTGTGAAAACACTTAGACTATAAAAATTGACTTTAGATGTGGTGTCAACCACAATATTACCATGAGTTTACAGTGCAAGCAGTGTATAAGTGTCACATAAAAGTGAATACATGTGCAATACAACTGTTCAAAACGTGTATGTAAATTGCAATACTAGAGAGGCATATAGCTTCTACAATCACTTATTGTGTAAATAGTCCTTCACAATCAAGTATAAATATATGAAGTGAAAAGACGACGTCTATAAAGACGAAACGCGTGGTTGTTGCTGACCCCAAATTGCTGCGATTTTTAAGCGTTTTTTATGTCTATTTTATGGAATTTTATGAATGTATGGATCCTTTGTTTTTATACCACCAATAAAACCTTCACCTCATAAGAGAGGTTTTTACACTATGGGGAGCCTTTTTTTCTTCTCTCCTTGAATCCATATCTATATCCACCTTTTGGAGCATTCCAACCTTTGAAGCATCCGATGGAATACATCCTTGCACCAGACTGCCGGAGGATCATCCATCTTTATTAAGCTCCAAGTGAGGACTACGCTGATGGCTCCCAGGCTTGTGTGACGTTTGTCGGTTCCAGCTCTGAGGTCCGGACCTTATGCACAATTCGTGCCTGAATATATCCTCCATCTGGTAAGCTCCTTGTGAGGAAGGGGACGGATATTATTGAGGGAGTCCACCAACCCCACCTTTTCTTTAATTATATCAACTGAACACGGATATTATGATGAACTGTTAACAATATATATTTTTTTGCACATTGGGACATTCGCACATTTTGTTTTTTTTCTTTCTCAGTTGTTATGCCCTTTTGAATGACCCCTTAGAGGGCTTTTTTCTTTTCACATCATATATTTATACTTGATTGTGAAGGACTATTCACACAATAAGTGATTGGAGAAGCTATATGCCTCTCTAGTATTGCAATCTACATACACTTTTTCAACAGCTGTATTGCACATGTATTCACTTTTATGTGACACCAAGGCTCCATGCACACTGTATCTCAAAAACGACCGTTTTTGGTCGTTTTGGAGTTATTTTTCAACAGCCCAAAAACGCCACTTTATTTTATCCTATGTGTCCATGCACACATGGTCGTTTATTGTCTTTTATCAGCAGTGGCGTTTTTGGGCTGTTATCTGAACGCCCTGAATTGGCGTTCAAAAGTCATTCTCCTGACCACAAAAAATGCCAGACGCCGGTAAACACCGGTAAACGCCGGTATATCGGCGTCTGGCATTTTTTGCAGTCAATGGAAGCCAATGAAGGAAAAAGCGACAAAAAATGCAGACGCCAAAAAACGCCGGTAAACGCCGGTTTATCAGCGTCTGGCGTTTTTTGCAGTCCTCAATGGAAGCCAATGAAGAAAAAAAAAAACACCAAAAAACGCAGACGCCTGAAAAACGCCGCTAAACGCTGCTTACAAAAGACTGCAAATAGAACGTTTTGTTAGCAGCGTCTCCTGCCCGATGCTGAAAGAGCCCTATAGCGTCCAGTGTGCATGGAGCCTTATACACTGCTTGCACTTTATACTCACGGTAATATTGTGGTTGACACCACATCTAAAGTCAATTTTTATAGTCTAAGTCAGTGATGGCTAACCTTGGCACCCCAGATGTTTTGGAACTACATTTCCCATGATGCTCATGCACTCTGCAGCGTAGTTAAGCATCATGGGAAATGTAGTTCCAAAACATCTGGAGTGCCAAGGTTAGCCATCACTGGTCTAAGTGTTTTCAAGGCTTTAGGTTTAGCGCCATACCTTCTTGTTTACAGACCGGTCAGGGTGCCCATGATGACTAAATGCACAATCAAATGGTGCCTACAATGGGCACATGATCATCAGAACTGCACCACAAAGCAACGAAAGATGGTGACCTGGTCCAATGAATTGAAGAGGAGTTTGAGGTGTTGACTTAGCTTCCAAATTCTCCAAATCTCAATCCAATCAAGCATCTGTGGGATGCGCTAGAAAAGCAAGTGTGATCCATGTAGACCCCACCTGGCGACTTACAGGACCTGCTACTGCCAGCTTGGTGCCAGATACCACAGAATACCTTCAGAGGTCTAGTGGAGTCCATGCCTCAATGGGTTATGGTAGGTGGTCATAATGTTATAGCTGATCGGTGTGTGTGTGTGTGTGTATGTATATGTGTGTATATGTGTGTGTATATATATATACACACACACACACACAATAACTTTTTTTTTTAGAAAAACTTGCAAGGGGGGGGGGGGGCAGTTTTGATGTACTACAGGGAGATATCCAAACACTGTGAGAAAAGGCATGGTATGATCTAAAGAAGTTGGTAATTGCATTTAACATGCTGTCCAGGTTTGAAGGCACAATGGAGTGCCAATTATGCAGACCATATGTACACCTTATGGTACCGTTATACATTGCCAGTGCTTATACCCATGTACAGTATGTGAGCTGTTTAATCTGCCAAAGAGACTTGCAACTCTGCTAATCTTATGATACAGACACCCTTTTCTGCAGATTAAACCATATAACTTGGTCACTGACCTGCCCCTAGATAAGAAAATTAAACTTCACCAACTGCTCATTCTCTCTTTTACAGTCCACAGGGTTAAGCTGGACAAACATATTGCAACCTCTTTTAGATTTACAATTTTGTATTCTCTCCAGGTTACAGTAGAAACACCAGGTCCGTTTCAGGCAATATTGCCCCAATGGAGGCTAATCTGTCTCCAGTACAACTCCTTGGGCAGCCTTCTGAAGGAGGGTACAGCTGCCAATTAACAGTCTTTTGTTTTCTTTTATGTAAGGGCTCATTCATACGAGCAATCTGGGGTGGCTGTCAGCTCAGATCAGCAGTTCTTGCCCAGCTAATGGGCCAGTTTGTATGTACTGCTGAGTCCATAGACAGTATTTAGCTGCCTCGGAATGCAATAACCTATCCAGCCCAGATCTGTCTGAATGAACCCAATTGTAGGAGTGTCTTTTGCCAACACTGAGCTCAGATGGTAACCAAAGCTCCTATAGCATTAATATGTTTAAAGTGCATAACAAAATGCACCCCAGATGCCCTCCAAGTGATTTTTTTCTTTATTGTATGGGGAAGTGTTTTTTTCCCCACCTCACTGATATTTGATAAATGCTTGTCAAATGTGCTGTAAACGCATTGTAAATGATACAGACAAGTTTATTGCGCATTATTATTGACTTGATGAAGGAATTGCGAAGCTTAGACTCTGTTGCTTTACCCGCAGCAGAGCTAAAGTTTCTTTTTTCTTCTGCACATACCGATACCTCCATGTATTCTCTGTGTGTAAACCTGTGTCCTGCATCTGTAAAGATACACATCATGGCTACATAAGAAAATGGGTTTGGCCGTTGTAAATAAAGGTTAGTTAGGGCACTTTTACACTGGGGGCGGTGGGGCATTAGTGTTAAATCCCCGCTAGATTCAGCGGGGATTTAGCGCTGTTATTGGCTATGGCGGCAGGAGCGGTGCGCTTTTAACCCCTAGGGGTTAAAGCGGGGTTAAAAGTGCCGGCGCTCCGCGCTTCTGAGGCGGTGTGCAGCCGCTTTGGAAGGGGCGGTGAAGGAGCATTGTATCACCGCTCCCAAGATGCGGCTTGCAGGACTTTTTGTAACGTCCTGCAAGTGCATCGCCCCGGTGTGAAAGCACTCAGGCTTTCACATTGGAGTGGATTGGGGGGGGGGGGGGGATTTTTGAGGCGCTTTACAGGCACTATTTTTAGCTAACAAGCGCCTGTGAAGCACCTCAGTATGCAAAGGAGTCTTAAAAAAAAAATAAAAGTGGCTCCTAATTTTTTTAGCTGGCTCCTAGATACAAAGCAAATTTGTCAAGCCCTGTTCTAATGCCAATGGGAACAGAGCATAAAACGGGACAGAAAAGAAACAAATTAAATAATCTCTCAGCCCAGGTTGCGGGAATGAAGTCGTGCATGTCAGTCCTGATTTCAGCGGCAATTTCACAGGCATCTGTGCGAATTTCTGCAGAGATGCCTATGAAAATCGCACCTGTAAATCACAAAAAGTAGCACAAGAACTACTTTTTGAAATCAGTGCAGCGTCGCAAGTGCGGCGTCGCACCGATCAGGACAGTGCCATTGCCGGCTATTGCCGCCGATTTTGGCATTCCAAATCGTGTCAATGTGAACCAGGGCTGAGAGGTAAAGCTGCACTATTATAACCATTCAAGATACCAACTCGAGTCCTCATTAAACATGTGTAAAGTGGAACGCCTCGTCCTCAGTAGCTATAGGACAGAAGGCCAGTAAAAGCTTCTATAATCCCTGCAATATACAGAGCTGACCCAAAGGTGGATTTTTTCACTATAAGAGAAAAACAAATGGAAGCTGGGGACTAGCACTATGTTCCCTTCAAATCCCACAGAAACTCTTGGGACGATTGATGGAATGGAAATGCCCCGTGTCAATCCAACAGCTTAAGACATTTTCTGCTGATTTCCTGCATACATGCAGAGTGACAACAGGAAATCGATATCGCCACGGCTTGTGCATTGGGACGGAAGAACAACTATTCTAACCATTATCCGAGACGCAAGTCCAGAGGGGGAGGACAATGGAGGGGTTCATACAAGCTGGCATTTAGCCACGCTTCCATTGGTTGAACCGTGTTCAGCATTCGTGGAGGGGCAGCCTGGACCCCGTATAAAACAAATACTATTGATTGTTGGAGAAAATGTGCTGTCACTTCAAACCGGCACTTTTCCGATTTCTTCATGCAGCGCAGCTAAAGTCAGTCAATTGGGGCCTCGTTTATCAAAAAGACTGAAAGAAGAATTGCTCTTGCAGCCCTTGGAAACCAAATTCTCATTTTCAAACTTGCACCTAAGAAGTGACAATATGGGGCTCATTTACTAAAACCAGAGGGTGCAGAATCTGGTGCAGCTGCGCATGGTCACCAATCAGCTTCTAACTTCAGCTTGTTCAATTAAGCTTTGACAAAAAACCTGAAATCTTATTGGTTTCTATGCAGAGCTGCACTAGATTTTGCACTCTCCAGTTTTAGTAAATTACCCCCTAAGGCCCCTTTCACACATGCGGACCGTTCGTCTTTCATCCATTCCTTGATGGATGAAAAACAGACATCAATGCATTTCAATGGATGTAAACGGATGATCATTCATTTGTATCCGCTTCCATCCACATCCGTTTTTTTGGAACGGATAAAAGCCCTATTATTCTACTGTTAAAAAAACAGATCAGACAAAAAAAAAAAAATAATAAAGTATGAAAAATGTATGTAAACGGACAATCTGTCAATTTTAGCATGAAAGAAAGGCTCCGGGACTCAAGTGGTTAAGGACTTTAGCAGACGGATGTAAAAAACTGATGTAAAAACGGGCCAAAAAAAAAACAGAGGACAAAAAAAGTTACTGAACTGATGAAACGAACGGTCCGCATGTGTGAAAGAGGCCTAAGGGTCCGTTCACACAGGGGCAACTTGCACTCCAACTTGTGTCGCCTCAAGTCACCCCAAGTCGCTGGACATCTGAAATCCCATTGAAGTGAATGGGAGACATCTTAATGTACGCTACTGAAGTCGCTCCGACTTCAGAAAAGGTTCCTGTACGACTTCAAGGCGACTTCTATCCAACGTGTGCCCATAAAATTCAATAGAAGTCGCCTCCAAGTTGGATCCCCCATCTACATAGAAGTGACTTTACAGTGAGAAGAATAGAATTTATCTAGGGCAACCCCCTCCCTCCCTTCTCTGATTGGCAACAGGCAAAGTCGCCTGGCAGGAAGTTGCGCTGTGAGTCGCCTGAAGTAGCGATGAAAGTCGCCTAGCAAAGAATGCCTAAGTCGGAACGCCCCTGTGTGAACGGGCCCTAAGAGTCTTGTTAATTTATATGAGCAACATGGTCCTTTTCACCTGGACATTATTTCATTATGATGGGCATCCGACTGAAACAAAGAAGAAATATTTAATCAAAAATACCAATATTTCCAAATATAAAGGAGAATTATGGAAAATATATATATATATATATATTTTTTTTTTTTCCCCATCTATATGGCTGCGGCATTGATCGGATGCTGCAGCTGTTCCCCACCGGCTCTAAGCAATCACATGAACACTAATCACCAAGTTCTTGGTCTGCTCCTAGCAGAGAGTGGTAACTGTCAGTCACTGCTCTCTGCTCTGCCCCTCTAGCACTCACTGGAGCGCCAGGCTGTGGAGGGGGCAGAAGCAGCTAAGGACTGAGAGGCTGAGCCAGCTGCCAGTCAGGCGTCTGGATGGATCCTGACCATATAGTCAGGATATTTTCAGAGCCTGGACTGGCTCTGTCATGTCAGCCGACAGCGGGCTTTAGCCTGCTGTCAGCTGACAACAGGTCACAGTAGGGCAGAAATAACTGCACTCCTGTGACCCACAGGAGAGGTATACCCAAAAACCCTTCTGCCATACTTCTCCTTTAAGAACCCATACAGAGTTTAGTTCCCCTTTAAAAATTTATTTTCCACCCTTAAGGACTTCTATGAATTCAGAGCCAATCTGTGGGCACCTAGAAAACATATAAAAAGGACGTTGTGCTGACGGAAAAACAACATGTATTAAACAGAGCCTGGCATTTAGAGCAAAACAAGGATTTTCCATTTCGTCTTTCAATATTTTCTCAGTGACTAGAAATGGTAATAAAGCACACTGCAAGAATTCCAAAATCATGACAGCATACCCACGATGAATGCCATGACAAATCACAACATTCCCGGGGTGAACACATTAGCATATAGCGGGCCTGACTCATGCAAGCCATTGTCCAGAGGCGGCACATGGATTGATACAAAGTCCAACAAAACACTTGGAATATTTATAATAGAAAAACAAAAAAAGGTCTAGACACACATAAAACAAAGCTATGAAATAGAAGAAGATGGCAGTAATATATTAAAAACTCAACTGCAAGCGAAACTAATTTTGTATAGAAAGAGGGAGGGTTTTGCTGGCCATACATTAGTAGATATTCATTATTTTCTCTAAGAATGTTCCTTCGAGTTTCTAATCGTTAGTGGAGTCAAATCGACTTTTATGTTCACAGGAGGATGGAAAAGTTTTGAATTAACAAATTTACTGTATGTGGTTTTTGTTCAGGAAGTCTATTCAGTTAAAAGCAAAGTAAACTTTGCGGTTCTTCCAAATGACATTCATCACCAAATGTACTGAGAACTTTGCCATGTGGGTGTCTGTCCCTGAATGCAAACAGTGCGCACGGGTGTCAAATTGGGACAGGGGCACTGTGGCTTCCACATATATATGTGAAGGTGAACAAATAAACCCTCTGCTTTTAAAGTGGTTGTCAACTCATGACAACCACTTTAACCTACATGTATACCTAAAATAAGGCTTACCTGTAGGTGCCCTGCATATCTCCTAAACCTGCACGGTTCAGGAGATATGCAGTGTACTAGATGTGCCAACGCCATTTTGGCACGTGCAGTGAAGAAACGGCATGGAGGCCGTGACTGGCGGCTCCCACACGCATGCGCGGGAGTGACGTCACGTGACTCCGGCCAGTCACAGAGCTGGAGATCGTGGCCCCTGAAGGAAGAGGGGCAGAAAATGGACGCGGCCTGAAGCGGGGACATCGCAGGCTTCATTTGCAGGTAAGTGGCACATAATGGGCTACTATACGATGCATAGTAGCCATTATGCATCTACTTTACAGGGGAATGTAGAGGAAGTAAACCCAATCTGGTTTTACTTCCTATTTAACATGAATTGTTAGGGGTAAATTTGGTTTGTTAGCAGGCTAGCTGGTAAACCGGCCATAAACGGTTCAAACCTTGGCTGGGATTCAAACCATGTATGGACAAGGCTGAATGTATGATCAACTTGGGTACAACCAGCCTAGACCATCTCCAAGCAGCTTGGTGAGAGGGTGACAACAGCTGGTGAGATTATTTGCAAATTAAATTAAGACAAAATACGATTGTGATCACTGGGAAGAATTACCTCCCTAGAGATGGTTAAAAAGATCAATGTTGTCAGTGGGAATTTATCTGAGAGGCAGAAAGTGCCCACTGCTCAAGGAACCCCTAGCAACCTCTGGGGGAACCCTAGGGTTTCACAGAACCCTGGTTGAGAATCCCTGGCATAGAGGTTAATCACTCCTCTGACCACAAGGTTGTGAACCCTTATTCATGAAATGCCCAATGGTAATGGTACCCCCACTGGTGTGCACAGCCTATTGCATTAGGGTGTGCACCTCAAAGCTGAAACACACACACACATATATATATATATATATAAAGCATTGGCCAATGTCAGTAAGGCAGGGGTTGGTTCAGTAGTTCATTATCTTTTTTCTTTTTATTAAACTTTTTTTTTATAATATTTTTTTACAATAATTTATTATTTTTATTTTACAAATTTTTAAGAGCCCCATTAGGGAGCTTTGGTGAAATAGCAGGGGTCTAAGCAGACCCCTGATGTCTCACTTTTGAGTCAGAGGAAGGGACTGAGGACAGATTCCCCAGTCCCTTTCTCTGCAGCCAGGCAGCAGGAGGATTCTGCGCAGCACCGCATGATTAGGGTGTGTGCACGCCTATGGGTACCCCAAATGTGGCAAGCAAGACATATGGCAAATGCACAATTAAAAAAACGCTTGAAGCCCAAAAAAGGTGTATGAGCGTCTTTGCTATGGTTGGTACATGTAGGGCTGCCCACTGATACAGCTGTGTGCATGGACCCATAGAACATAATACACCCACATTTGGATCCATCATTTTTTCTTTTCTTTTTTTTTGCCTGTATGAAAGAGCACTTCAACAGCAAAAAAACCACAAATAATAGCTCAGAGTTGCAGATTTGCATTCATTTCCTAGACAAGTATAATGAACACAATGTCTGAACAAAATAATGGTGTCTTGTGCTGAATTATTTAAAGAAGGAAAAAAAATTCAGGGAGCTCCCAGCTTGCATTATCTAAGTGGAAAATTTCAAGATGAGGTCTTGGCCCTGCCGGGCTTCCTCCATGAATAACAGAAGGCTCATAATGGAATCTTCTAGTTAACATGTCTTGCAGGCTATAATGTGAGGTCACTGGAGGTCATCACAAAGAAACCGGCAATCCTGCTTAATACAAAGAAAGGGCGTGTTGTTTTCCTATGATGTTACCTGGATTTCTCCCATCCAAATCACAACCTTAGAAAATGAAATCTTCTTTAATTAAAAATATCAATCTTAGCCAGACTGTCAGGTCACTATGAAATCTTTAATTCAGCACTAAATAAAAAAAAATAATAATAATACGCCCATCACTTATTGTTTGTACCCTGTGTTATACTTGGATTGGCTTGTTGGTTTGAACCGTACCGTTTTCAAAAATACAACTAAAACTACTATTATTTGTACGTGCTAAAGTGTTACCGGACCTATACACTTTTTTTTACCTATTGTTTGCATTTAGGGTACTTTCACACTGGGGCGGGTGGGCAGGTGGTAGTGGTAAATCCCCGCTAGTGTCAGCAGGGATTTACCGCTGTTATAGCGGCACTACGGCGCCACTATGCAGGCAGGTGCGCTGCGCTTTTAACCCCCCACAAGGGGTTAAAACGGGGTTAAAAGTGCCGCTCTCTGCACTTCCAAGGCGGTGTGCAGCCACTTCGGAAGCGCTGTCCATTGTTTTCAATAGGCAGGGGCAGTGGAGGAGCGGTATATCGCCACTCACTGTGCCACCCCAAAGATGTTGCTTGCAGGACTTTTTGTAACGTCCTGCAAGCGCACCGCCCCAGTGTGAAAGCACTCAGGCTTTCGAATTGGGGTGGATTGGGCTGGACTTTTGAGGCGCTTTACAGGTGCTATTTTTAGCTAAAAAAAAAAAGTAGAAAGTGGCCTAAGGTAAAAAACCTTTTCCAGTTTCCCTGTGCCCCCCTTCCCCTGTATGAAGAGATCAGCTCTGTGCACGGCTGCATCTTTTCTCCACTTACTTCCCCTTCACACAGCATTCCAGCAGCAGGAGGAGCCATTGGCTCTTGCTGCTGTCAATCAACTGCAGTGAAGAGGAAGTGGGGGGCAGTCCTAAATCCCGCTGCGTAAGTCTATGGACCGCGGCTCCATAGACACACAGGTCAGGAGCGAGCACGCACAGCGTGTCCCCATAGCAAATGGATTGTTATGGGGACAGAAAAAGAAGAGGAGGAGCAAAGATTGCCGCTGGGGACCAGAGAAGAGGAGGATCTGGGCCAATCTGTGCAATACCACTGCACAGAGCAGTGAGCAACGTTCAGATCGCTCTTCAGAGAGCATTTGACAGGATGAGGCATTGCATTAATAGACACACACAGCATGGCTCAGGATTGAGCCTGTATGTCTACCACCATAGGAAGTGACTTCCTATAGGGGCACATGGAGAAGAGGAGCAGCCCAGAGTGCTGGCAGGGGAAGGAAGAGGAGGATCAGAGATGCTCTGTGTATTACCAATGCACAGAGCAGGTAAGTATAACATGTTATTTTTTTTCACTTTAAATCAGCTGCAAAAAGTCCCTAAATTCTGAGGGTTTAATATCACTAATTCTAGCATGGTTTGGCCATTTGTTTATGCGGCTGAAGCTGCCAGGTGCTGTGTGCATGCAACCTATGTAAGTCTGTGGGGATGCAATGGCTGTAAAGACACAGCCGCTTGTCGTGATTTCATGCCTGTGTCCCCAAACACTTACATGGGATGCCTGCACACAGCACCTGGCAGCTCCAGCCGCATAAATGGACCATTGAAGGTATACGGGCCACAGCGCCAATGTGCACGGGGCCATGCTGCCACAATTACACGTTTGGGTTCACTTTTTATTTCCGGCCGACCACCCCATAAATTGCCATAAGGGGACAAAGTGCTTTGCTCGGAGTTCCCCCCTGACAAGATACCCTTTATGTTGAGGGCATCTGGCCTGACTGGGTTCAGGAAAAGGGTACACACGAATATCTGCATGCTTGGATAATGAATTGGTATATAAATTTGAGGAGGACCCCGCATTTTTTTTTTTTCCTTACCGACCACCCCATAGCAGATTTACTGCTACAGGGCGGCCACACTGCAGAATCAGGTATGCATACAGGATTCTGCACTCCTGGGTGGGGGGGCGCAGCAGGAGCCGATAAGCGGGTTTGGGGGCCAACGGATGTCCACTGGCCCCCGCTGATTGTCAAGGAGAGAGCCTAGATGGAGCTCTGCCTTTGCAAACAATGCAGAGCTCTGTCCTGAGGGGAAGTTATGGATTTTCTTTCCCTGCTCTGAATGAAATCTATCACATCCCTAAGTAAAAACAACACACACAGTAAACACAAACACTGGCTAGGCACACATTTAACCCTTTGATCGCCCTAGATGTTTAACCCCTTCCCAGCCAGTGTCCTTAGTAGTGACAGAGCATATTTTTAGCACTGATCACTATTAGTATCACTGGTTCCCACAAAGTGTCAAAAGTATCAGTGTCCGATTGTCCGCCGCAATATGGCAAGTCCCGCTATAAGTCGCTGATCGCCGCCATTACTAGTATAAAAAAAATAAATAAAAATTCCAGTATATATCCCATAGTTTGTAGATGCTATAACTTTTGTACAAACCAATGAATATACGCTTATTGGGATTTTCTTTACCAAAAACAGATAGCAGAATTCATATTGGATTAAAGTGATTGTAAAGGTTCATCTTTTTTTTTTTTGTTATACCTACCTGCTCTGTGTAAGGGCTTTGCACAGAGCAGCCCCGATCCTGTTTTTCTGGGGTGCCCCGGCGGCGCTCCTGGCTCTTTCTCTTCATCCAGTGACACGGGAGCCGGGACGAGTCCTGCTGTCTTTGTCAATGGACGCAGCAGCGGGACTCGTGAGCGCCCCCACATGGGTGCCCCCCCATGGAAAGAGGCTCTCGGTGTGGGGCACCCATGCAGGCGCGCTCACGAGTCGCGCTGCTGCGTCCATTGACAAAGACAGCAGGACTTGGCTTGCTCCCGGCTCCTGTGTCACTGGATTTGATTGACAGCAGTGGGAGCCAATGGCTCCCACTGCCATCAATCTATCTAATGAGGACCTGAGACAGCAGCTGGAGACGCTGGGCTTGTGCTCGTCGCTGGAACAATTGGGTTCAGGTAAGAAAAAGGGGGGTCTGGGGGACAGCTGAAGCACAGTAGGTTTTTCACTTTAATGCATAGAATACATAACGTGAAAAACCTTGAGACTTTACAACTCCATTATTGATGGAGATTTGATATTTGACATTTTTTTATTTGATATGTTTTATAGCAAAAAGTAAAAAATATTGGGGTTTTTTTTTTCACAATTTTTGATCTTTTTTTCTTTGTAGCGCAAAAAAAAAAAAAAAAACGCCGTAGTGATCAAAGCTCCATTTGTAGGGGAAAAAAATGATACATTTTATTTGGGTACAGCGTTGCATGACTGCGCAATTGTCAGTTAAAATAACGCAGTACCATATAGATAAAGAATTGCCTGGTCATGGGGGGGGGGGGGGGGTTAAATCTTCTGGAGAGCTTAACCCCTAAATCACAGTAAAATCTAAAAAAAACGACACCTTTTTCCGTACTGTATTCCCAACATTAGGAAGGGGATCTGGGTACTCTCATGTAAGGGGGGACTCTGACGTGGGTCTGTTCTGGTTACCCAGACCAAAAGCAATAAGTTTGAATCCAGGTCCACTTTGGAGGACTAGACTGGATGTGGAGGGATATAGGCGGACACACATATATTTAAATCGGTCTGCACATAGCGATTATATGGGTTTATATATGGGATTATATGGGTCCCAGAAAAACGAGTAAAAAAAAATCTGTGTGCTCAGAAATGCTTGGGCAATTTAAGATGGAGACAGCCACCCTCACTAATTTTTACATGTAAGCCCCTATGAAGATGGGATTTCAGACGAATCGCATAAGGCAAAGCCAACACTGTGACGTCATCACGCTCGCCTGGGTGTTTGGCGAACAGTTTTTGCCATATTGTGTACATTTGCATGTATGTGAATATTTGTCCTGTTCCAATAAATGGTGTTTTAGAAAACTGCACTATGGCGATTCCCCTTCCTCTCTCCTTTGTGTGAGTGATCAATACTGCGACTGGCGATCTATGCTAAACTGAACCAGAAGCTGTGTGGACGCATAAAAAGGCTGTGTTTTCGGATTGATCATCAGCCATCCATTTGGGTTCTTCCCATAAAGCACTGTTAGACCTCCCTACATCTGAGGTCTAGATCTCTGGTAAGCAGTGGTGTGGCTCCTTGGTGGTTGGTACACAGCGGTGGGGTGCTGTAAGAAGACCTATGTACACACTTCTTGGTGGGATATGGATTATATCGTTTTGTGGACTTTTTTTTTTTTTTATATAACCCTGTTGGTGGACTCATAACTGTGATATGCACTTTCATTAATATTGATTTGCAATGTTATTTATTTAAAGTGACAGCGCCACACATTTTTAGTATTCATTTTCCCAGAAAAAATGGGATGGGCACAGATTTACATGCTCTATATTGTCGCCTGCCTTTACCAGCACATGAACTTTAACGTCATCCCAGTCTTAATCCATAGGGTTCAATATTGAGTTGGCCCACCCTTTGCAGCTATAACAGCTTCAACTCTTCTGGGAAGGCTGTCCACAAGGTTTAGGAGTGTCTATGAGAATGTTTCACCATTCTTCCAGAAGCACATTTGTAAGGTCAGGCCATGATGTTGGACAAGAAGGTATGGCTCGCAGTCTCCGCTCCAATTCATCCCAAAGGTGTTCTATTGGGTTGAGGTCAGGACTCTGTGCAGGCCAGTCAAGTTCCTCCACCCCAAACTCGCTCATCCATGTCTTTATGGACCTTGCTTTGTGCACTGGTCCAAATCATTTGGTGGAGGGGGGATTATAGAGTGGGGTTGATTTTCAAGGGTCGGTCCCTTAGTTCCAGTGAAGGGAACTCTTAAGGCAGCAGCATACCAAGACATTCTGGACAATTTCATGCTCCCAATTTTGTGGGAACAGTTTGGGGATGGTCCCTTTCTGTTCCAACATAACTTCTCACCAGTGCACAAAGCAAGGTCCATACAGACATGGATGAGCAAGTTTGGGGTGGAGGAACTTGAATGGCCTGCACAGTCCTGACCTCAACCTGACAGAACATCTTTGGGATGAATTAGAGCGGAGACTTGAGCCGGGCCTTCTCGTCCAACATCAGTGCCTGACCTCACAAATGTGCTTCTGGAAAAATGGTCAAACATTCCCATAGACACTCCTAAACCTTGTGGACAGCCTTCCCAGGAGAGTTGAAGCTGTTATAGCTGCAGAGGGTGGGCCAACTCAATATTGAACCCTGCGGACTAAGACTGGGATGCCATTAAAGTTCATGTGCGTGTAAAGGGGGGTGTCCTAATACTTTTGACAATGTAGTGTATGTTATAGCCATTTCCGTTCTGGTCTGACTCAACCAGGTTCCAGCCAGGATCTCCTGCTAAGATGAAACAGAGGGCGTCGCGTGGAACGGGCCTAACAAGCAACAATTCAAATCTCTGGGGTATCATTAGCTGAGGCTGGCCTACCATTCCGCCAGGCGTCCGCACAGGAAAAAGCCTCATATACATAAAGACATTTCAGGAAAACGGAGAATGGGAGCTGTAGAGGTGCCAGCTCAGCACAAAGGCTTCAGTCACCCCAACAAGGAAAGCAGAGAGTGACAGCAATCAGCCTTATTACAGGCCTGATATTGCCGCACAAAGTGCACCGACTATGTGCAATTTTCAGGTAACCATAGCAACCAGGCTGCATTACTCTTCCTTCCCATCAACGCAAATCTGATTTTCTATTGCCATCATTTACTTGTTGCACAGATCTACATTAAAAGCCTGTTTAGGTAAAAGGGATTCTACTGAAATCAATATGCAAAAATATCTTTAACAGAGCAGAAATATTTTAAAGGGGCCACTAAATGGTATTTAAAGTGCAACTGTCATGTCTGTAGGCGGTCATTAGTGACAGTTTTTTTAGAGGATGCTAGTTCTGTGGCTACCATGATGAGGTTTGGGCTTTATTGTTGTGTGTCACCGACCTTGATCAAGCATAGATAGGCAATTCTGACATTCATGTACAGCATGCTCGTTCTGTGTCTAACTCAAAAACGTATACAGTCAGGCATCTAGCATTTTCAGCAGCAGCCCAGCAATGGTTACCCCCATATTCATATGACAGGTGCATTTTAACGTGACACTAAACAATGTCCTTATTCACCAAATATACCAAGAGGTGCACTGAATGGAAATTTTGGTGCCGATACTAAAAATGCACAATGCACTGCACTTGGCCGAAAACGACATTAAAAAAAAAAAAAAGATATATAAATAAAATTGTATTTGATTCGACTTTTTAATATCATCAATTTAAATGAATATGAATTTATTGTCGGCGATTATTGGCACATTTAGTGTAAGAAAAGCTCAAGAAAAATGCATCCATTTAAATTCTATGTATGTCTTCACACTGGTCCATTGGGCTTCCATTGTGGTGTTAAAAATCCAGCTTGGTACATTTTTGGTCTTTTTAAAAAAAATGCAGCTCCCAGCTCAAATCATTGCAAATGCAGCAAGAACGCACAGTATTACATTTTTGATGCTGTTTGAGTTACAGAACCTATGAAAAACATACTGTAAGCAGTAAAATCTGCCCAAAATCATGGTAAAATTGTGGTTCGTTTTCGGTGCCACCATCGACACCTTTTTCTCTCGAACGCCGATAAAGTCATTGCCAGCCGAAATTTCGGTGCATCTCTAAATATAACCACACACATCCACTCCTTAATGGCCCTGTACTCTACTTTTCATGGTCATTTCTTAATGTATTTTCTGCCCCCTTGTAGCTTCCTCCATAAGCCCCCTGAAGCTCTCCTTTCCCCCCTCACTTCTGTTTGTTTGGAATGAGCAATGCATGTGATTTGTGGTCATGTTCACTGCTCTATGCTCACTACAAATCCCATAGTTCACCTCGGGAACAAGGAAGAGAAGGTGGCTACGATCCTACATCGAGAACATAGACAACCTCTAATAGGAAGTGGGATTACAAAAAAAAAAAAAAGGAATTTGGAGGTTTTTAGAAGGCTGTGTGCAAATGTCCCCCATCCTCAGACTCTTTTTCAGTCCCCCATCAGAGCTGGGGTATTCACACACAGGAGGAATCATTTCTTTGAGGATACGTCAAATTCCAATTTGTTAAATAACAGGTTGAAGGAACTCACCGGTGAACAGGACAATTCGAGGGACTCTGACTTCTCAAAGGAGGGAAGGAGGAGGACACACACTTATGGGGTCGAGACTACCCCCTGACTTTTTCTCAGACTCCTACCCCCTGTAAACGTGTGTCGGAAGATTTTTGGAGGTTTAAGGAAAAAAAAAAAAAACATTAGGGTGAAGGATAATCTCCAACAGATACAAGAGCTACATCCTAGCATCGGTGGAAGAGAAGGAACAAGGGCTCCACTTGATACCCTAAACATCACTCGTATCTCGTCACTTGTACTGGTGTTTAGTGTACGTAACGAGTAAGGTTTGTTTGTCTTCACTCCCCCCTTTCCTCTCGAAGTCCCCCGAATAC
>BLSH010416348.1:313831-333617 GCA_018402905.1 Glandirana rugosa | reverse complement strand
GGAAATCTACTTATATTAACCATATAAAAGCGGTATTGAGCATAATTCATTTGAACAAGCCATTTTAGGATGGCTAGAGTAAAACAAATCCAATAAAGTCATACCACCCAGCCATAGATCAGAGTGAAATAAAGGTAATTATAGAGAAGGGGATCAATATAAAATTATATAGACAATGTATATACACTAGGAGATAGATGGAGACGTATGTTATCTTTCCGGAGAAAAAGATAAGGTTGCACAGGGCTCCACTAGCTATGAATAAGGGAATATACCACTGTATTTATGCAAGACTAGATTTTTTAATGGTATTCGTCAGTGCCCAATTATAACATATGGATAATACCATAGGGAAGAAGATGATATAATATGTCGCTTCCCTCCAATTAAGGTAGGGTATACTAACCATATAGGGGTTACCCTGGGATGGAACCAGTTTCTGAAAGATCCGGGCGGTCAAGAAAGGCTCACCAAGGACCCGGCAGAAAAATCCAGGTACCCCCTAGAGGTATATTTTATATTTTATATAAACAATATCCATCACTCTGTCATGAGGGCTGAATGTGGTGGATATAAAGACTAATGATAGTCTGTTTGTTAGTAAATTTTGCTGTTTTAATATTTAGGTAAAAATGCCTGAAGATTAAATTCCACGTTAAGGCCCCCAGGATGGAGGCTCTTAAGGTGATAAATCCACCACTTTTCTTTCTGTAGTAAAATTTGGTCAAAATCCCCTCTCCTATGGGGGAGTTTTAACACATAGATACCTTTGATCTTCATTCCTGATGGATTTTTTCCATGGCATGAGTGAAAATGTCTCGCCAAGGTTTTTTGCGGTTCCTTCTCCTTCATCTCCCTTATATGCTCACCCATGCGAACCCTGAGGGCTCTTTTTGTTTTGCCCACATAAATTTTGGGACAGGGACATGTGATCATATAAATTAGGCCCGTTGTAGAACAATTTATGAAATCCCGGATTTCGTATTCTTTCGATCCCAGGGCATCCTCAAAATGATCAGTTTTTTCTACGTAGGGGCATATCTGGCAATGGCCACAGGGGTGCATACCTTTCACTCGGGGTAACGTTGAGAGCCAGGTTTCATTTTGGCTCCTGACGTATTCTGATCTTATTAATATATCGCCCAAGTTTTTGGCTCTACGAGCTACCATCTTAGGTCTCGGGCCAACAATTTTGGCAATCTTGGGGGTAGCTGTTAACACCCCCCAATGTTTAGACACTGCAGCAACTACTTCCTCCCATTGAGAGCCATATGTAGTTATAAGTCTCGTATTTGTTTCATCCAAATCTTGTTTATCTCCAGATTGTTTAGACTGGGATAGAAGGCTACGTCTGTCTCGAAACTTAGTTTTCTGTTTTGCTTTGCGAATCATCCGGTGAGGGTAACCCCTCTCCCGGAATCTGTTGTACAGGTCCATCTCTTCCCTATGCAAGTCATTTTGTTTGGAGCAATTACGTTTTATTCTTAGGAATTGTCCAGTTGGGATACCTCTAATCAGCCATGGGGGATGATGGCTATCGGCACGTAATAACGTGTTTGCCGAAGTTTCTTTACGAAATGTACATGTTTGAATACTCCCTTCTTCCAAGCTGATCCAGAGGTCCAAAAAGGAAATCCTCACTTCGTCAAAGGAATATGTGAGACGTATATTTCGCTCATTTGTATTCAGATCTTTCATAAAGTTATGCAGCTCATCCTGTGTGCCTCTCCAGATCATAAATATGTCGTCAATGTATCGCAGCCAGGTATGAACGTGGCTGCGGTACATTGCCAGAGGATATACCTCTTCTTCCTCCCAGAGGCTGAGATGGAGGCAGGCGTAGGAAGGTGCCCACGCCGCCCCCATCGAAGTCCCCCGTATTTGCTGGTAATAATTGGACGCAAACAAGAAACAGTTATTACACAGCATGAACTGTAGCAGGTCAAGAATAAATTCATTTTGTGGGCCACATTCAGGGTATCGCTGTTCCAAAAAAACAGCGATAGCTCGAAGGCCCACCTCATGTGGGATCGACGTGTACAGCGACTCCACGTCGATCCCTACTAGCCATACCTGGTCACTGACATGAACTTCTTCCAATTTTTGAAGTACGTGTCCAGTATCCTGAACAAAAGATACTTGTTCCTTCACTAGCCCCTTAATGAGAGAGTCAACATATACACCAATTCTCTCAAAAGGCCCCTGTATAGCTGAGACTATAGGTCTCCCGGGGGGTTGTTGAAGGTTCTTGTGCACCTTCGGTATGATGTAAAAAGTGGGTATGTTGAATTCCTCAACTTTAAGGTAAGTGCATTCCTTTCTATTTAGGAGTCCTGCCTCGCATGCATGGGTTAATTTTTCATTAATAGTTGCCACTATCTCAGGGAAGGGATCTTTGCTAAGTCTGTTATAGGTAGCCGAATCCTTTAGCAAACGTTTCACCTCCCCCTCGTACTGGTTCTCGTTTAATAGCACTACGTTGCCTCCTTTATCACTGCGTTTAATAATGATGCCCTTGGCTTCACGCAGTTCTTTTAACGCCCTTCTTTCTCTAGGTGTTAGGTTATCTCTTTCTCTCTTGCTCCAATTAATTTTGGAGAGTTCAATCTGTACAAGATCGAGAAAGAGGTTAAGCCATTTGTTTTTACTAAGAGAAGGCATCTTAGTAGAGCGAATCCTCAGGTTTGCAGCTCTTTTATTGGGAAGCTTATATTCTAATTGCTCTTCAATTTCCTCCAATAAGGAATTTAGAGCATCAAGTGCTTCCTCTTCCTGGGAGTTAAATTGCTGAAGGTTCGTATTGTCCCCATTGGGGGTCTCATAGAAGGATCGTAGTAGAACTTTCCTCAGGAAGAGAACCACGTCTTTGTAAACCACGAATTCGTCCATGTTATTCGTGGGGGCAAAGGACATACCTTTTTGTAGTAATTTGACGTGGCACTCTTCCAGGGGGAAGTCCGACAAGTTGATTACCTTCATGTCATGCTGAGTCTCCATTATATGTGGTGTTATTAATGTTTTTTCTGGCTTCTCGTTCTTAGTCGTCCCTCTCCTGGTTTGGGGGGTCCCTTGTTTTGATTGGGGTAAGATGACTGCCTGTCCCTTTGTTCCTGAGGTGGTATAAGGTTTACTGCCTCCCCCTCCTCTCCTAGGTCTAAAAAACCGACCGTTTTGCTTTGATGGGCCTCATCTGAATTATTTCTGGCATCCCCGCCTCTCCGTCTTGAATTGGAACGTGGTCGTCTGCCACGTGATATACTCCTGTGTCGTTTTATAGTCAGATCGAAGACTTCCCCTTTCTCAAAATCAGTCAGATCTCTACGGTACTTGGACTGTTTTGTGACTTTAAGATTGTGTTGTACCTTCTCTATCTCTTTCCTGACTGTTTCATTTAACTTTTGGAATTCCTCCAAGTCACGTAATTTTTCTAATTCGCTAACACTTGCATCAATTTCTGTTTTCAGCTCCTCGAGCTGGAGTTTTTCTTCCTCGACTATTAGTTTCATCACCGCCAGGCCATGATTAACGCATAGTTCCTTCCATTTAGGTAGGAATCTATCGTTATGCAAATGTTCTGCCGGTACTGTTTTATCCCTCAAGCCTCGTGGGATTATCCCATGTTCTATATATGTCTCGAGGAAGGTGATATCCCATTTTCTATTTAGATGCTTAGTTAGAAGTCTTTTATGCTCCTTAAATCGCTCTTTTATGATTAAATCCTGATCTTCTGCTAGTGGGGCGTCTTTCAAAAAAGCCGCCCGGATCTCCCGATCTATCTCTTCTCCCAGTATAAACGCCATCAAACTGTTGTATGCGTACACAATACTCTGTTAAATATAAATAAGGACCCCCTGTCAACAGTGGATCATCGAGCAATAATCCCCAGCATATAAATGTACAACAAAGAGAGCTATTGACAGGTTGAGATGGGTCCTATAAATCTAAATCATCATACTGTAGTGCCACTCACCCTGGTGCCGGTGTCTTTCTTAAACCAAGAAATATGCATATACAAAAAATTTGTTCCCCCGTACCGGGAGAACCAATACGGTTATCACAGAAAGATGGGCAATAACTACAGTATGTGGTAAAAAGCCAATTTTAATATAAATGTTATAAATAGCCAATGATGATCTAACCCAAGGGTCTCCAAACTTTTTAAACTAAGGGCCAGTTTAGACCTTAGGAAGGGCAGGAATATGGGCATCGGGAGTAGACAATGTCCAGAGTCAATGGGAGTAAACAATGTCCCATTTTTGATGGCAGTGAGTGGAATTGACTCGTTGGTGTCATTTTCAGGAATTGTGCCCCATTGTTGGTGTCATTGGGAGGAGCTGTGCCCCACTGTTGGCATTATTGGTAGGAATTGTGCCCCATCTTTAGTGTCATTGGGAGGAGCTGTGCCCCACGGTTAGCATTATTGGTAGGAATGGTGCCCCATCATTGGGGTCATTGGGAGGAGCTGTGCCCCACTGTTAGCATTATTGGTAGGAATGGTGCCCCATCATTGGGGTCATTGGGAGGAGCTGTGCCTCACTGTTGGCATTATTGGTAGGAATTGTGCCCCATCATTGGTGTCATTGGGGGGAGCTGTGCCCCACTGTTGGCATTATTGGTAGGAATTGTGCCCCATCTTTGGTGTCATTGGGAGGAGCTGTGCCCCACTGTTGGCATTATTGGTAGGAATTGTGCCCCATCGTTGGTGTCATTGGGAGGAGCTGTGCCCCACTGTTGGCATTATTGGTAGGAATTGTGCCCCATCTTTGGTGTCATTGGGAGGAGCTGTGCCCCACTGTTAGCATTATTGGTAGGAATTGTGCCCCATCTTTGGTGTCATTGGGAGGAGCTGTGCCTCACTGTTGGCATTATTGGTAGGAATTGTGCCCCATCGTTGGTGTCATTGGGAGGAGCTGTCCCCCACGGGCCAAGGGAGTGATGGGCAAGATAAGTATTTAACGCCAATATAGGCAAATATTAGCATTCAAGCCCAGTGTAGGGGAGCTCTGAGTCAAAAGTTATTTTCATGTTTTCCTGAATTTCAGATTTAAGAATTTTTGAACTTTTGGTAACATCTACATTCTTCTGAGAACGTCCAGACAACTTTTCAACCTGGATTCTGTTATCAGGGAAAAATGATAACCATCCCATGCAACCGGCCAAAAGCTTCACACGTGATAAATGAAAAGGAAGTGCATACGTGGCATACATCTTCCAATGTAAGAATCGCCCTTAACAGCCGCACATCACAAGATACACAATGACTACATGAAAATATGCCGAGGACTGCAATGACAAGGAGCACCCGGGTCACCTTCCATGCCAACTGCCCGATCCTGGAATGTCTTTGTAAAATGAGCGCCCTGGCATTACACCCAGCAAGCCCTTAACCCTTTCCTGGCAGAAGTCATACAAATCCAATCACTTGTCACAAGATTCAAATCCTGCAGCTGTGTAATAATTTAATTCTCTATTTGTCTCATAAGATTTGAGCCATTCACAAATTAGCGGTTTAAAATACACATATTGTATATGCATTTGTAGCGTGTAATAATGCGCTTTGTGTGAGAAGTGCATGCATTTTTCTTGTTTTCAAGGATATCTTAGTACAAAAAATATAATTTTTAGGAACTTTTGACCCGCTCTTCCATTCTAAACCACGTAGTATGTACATTTATGTATCGTGAGCATTTTTGCACATTTTTTGCATGCATCAGAGAAACTGCAATGATACACACTCACCGGCCACTTTATTAGATACACCTGTTCAATTGCTTTAACACAAATTGCTAATAAGCCAATCACATGGCAGCAACTCAATGCATTTAAGCATCTAGACGTGGTTAAGATGACTTGATGAAGTTCAAACCGAGCATCAGAATGGGGAAGAAAGGATATTTAAATTACTTTGAACGTGGCATGGTTTTTGGTGCCAGACAGGCTGGTCTGAGTATTTCAAAAACTGCTGATCTACCGGGATTTTCACACACAACCATCTCTAGGGTTTACAGAGAATGATCCAAAAAAGAGAAAATATTCAGTGAGCGGCAGTTGTGTGGATGAAAATGCCTTATTGATGTCAGAGGAGAATGGGCAGAATGGTTCCAGATGATAAAAAGGCAACAGTAACTCAAATAAACACTCGTTACACCCAAGGTATGCAGAATTCCATCTCTGGACGCACAACACATTGAACCTTGAAGCAGATGGGCTACAGCAGCAGAAGACCACATCGGGTGCCACTCCTGTCAGCTAAGAACAGGAAACTGAGGCTACAATTCACACAGCCTCACCAAAATTGGACAATAGAAGAAAAACGTTGCCTGGTCTGAGGAGTCTTGATTTTCAACTCCGACATTCAGATGGTATGATGCCATCATGTCAATATGGACCAAAATCTCGGAGGAATATTTCCAACACACACACCAATTAGCCATAACTTTATGATCACTGAAAGGTTAAGTGAACATTTATGATCTCATTACAATGGCACCTGAAAGTGGGTAGGATATATTAGGCAGAAGAAAACATGTAGTCCCTGAAGTTAACGTGATGAAAGCAAAAATAAAATGGGCATCGTAGTTTGTTGCGTATTGGGCTACGTGGCCTCAGACTGGTCAGGGTGTCTGTGTTGACCCATGCCCATAACCCAAAGTACCTATAATGGGTACATGAGCATCAGAACTGGACCACGGTGCAATTAACGAAGTGCCCTGGTCAGATGAATCATTTTCTTTTACATCATGTGGATGATCGAATGCATGTGCTGACCTGGGGAAGAGATGGCACCAGGAAGCAGTATATGAAGAAGACAAGCCAGCGGAAGCAGGGTAATGCTTTGGGAAAGGGAAACCTTAGTCCTGCTAATCACATGGATGTTACTTGACACATATCACCTACCTAAACATTGTTGTTGACCAAGTACACCCTGTCATGGAATGTATTCCCTGATGGCAGTGGCTACTTTCAGCAGTAATGAGCGCTGCCACACTGCAAAAATGGTTCAAGAATGGTTTGAGGAACACAACAAAGAGTTCAAGTAGGTGATGTGACCTCCAAATTCTCCAGATCTCAATCCAATGGAGCATCTGTGGGATGTGCTGGAAAAACAAGTACAATCCATGGAGGCCCCACGTTGCAACTTACAGGGCTTAAAGAACCTGCTACTGACACAGCCTGGTGCCAGATACCACAGCATACCTTCAAAGGTCTAGTGGTGCCCATGCTTCGGTGGGTCAGGGCTGTTTTGGTGACACCTTCTCAACAATAGGTGGGTGGTCACAAAATGATGGCTGATTGGTGTGTATATATAGGACATTTCTGCCCACTGGCACCACCATGCAACCACCAGCATGTACCAGCAGTAAACAGGCCTACATAAATATGTTCACCTCATGTAGAGCTGCACGATTCTGGCCAAACTGAGAATCACTATTTTTTTGCTTAGAATAAAGATCACCATTCTCTCACGATTCTTGCAGTGTAACATTTTACAAAAAAATTGGGCTAACAGCACTGTTTAGTTTTTTTTTTGAAAGTATAATTTTTACAAAAAAATTGCATTTGAAAGACCGCTGCGCAAACACTGTGTGACATAAAATATTGCAACAACCACCATTTTATTCTCTAGGGGCTCTGCAAAAAAAAAAAATTTATATATATATATATATATATAAATAATGTTTGGGGGTTCTAAGTAATTTTCTAGCAGAAAATACTGGATTTTTACTTGTAAGCAACAAATGTCAGAAAAGATTGTGTCTTTAAATGGTTAAACGAAACTCTTCTATACACTGTGGAGTTCATTCCTTTGAAGTAGTTACATTGTATCTCTTCTAGCTTTTTTTTCTCAGCAGCGATGTTAGACTTGGAAGTCTGCCCAGATAGGTGAGACTCAAGTCGCTCCTACTAAGATTCCTGGGGAGACTTCAGGCGACTTGCATTGATTTCTATTACAGTCAAGTCTCCCTGAGTCACCCCGCAAGTCGGACTCCATTAACTGCGCTGAAAATCGCGGTAATGCCTGATGGGGATTGCAGGGGGGGTGAATCAAGATTGCGATTTTATTACTATTAATTGTGCAGCTCTAACCTCTTGCATGAACAGACCCAGGAAAGCACTCATTGCAAAATTAGATTTTTCTCAGGTCCAAACCTACTTACTTTTGACAGAGGGAACAAAGGTAGGACCTAAAAGTCGAATCTTTTCATGTGTGACACCCAATGGCCTGTTCAGCCATATCCTATGTAAATGCACCCATACTGTTGCATGCTGGGGGTTGGCAATGTACTGCAGTTCCGTCATTGCTGAACATGGCTGCAATGCTCCTTCCTGGGTGCTCTGGAGATCCCTAGGTATGAGCCGGCCTTTTTATATATATTTCACATTTTTCTAAAATATTAGGGTTTTATTAGGTTGATAAAGTTAGTTACATTTTTTTTATCCAGCAAAATGACCTGATTATAATATCAGAGTGCAATGTGAAGCCAGGCATCCTGCAGCAAACACAAGGTTGATTCTTTCATGGGGACGGATCTGTTTAGATCAGCATGAATATAGCTCTGTTATTTCTAAATGACGGTATTAATAAACCCTTCAGCGAGCTTGGAGGCACAAAGGGAGTCGGTTTTCACTAGAATTCAAAAGCAGCACAAAATAAGCTCCTTTGTTTGCTTGCTATACAGTACAGAGGGGAAGGTCCTGCATATCTTCATGTCTATCTGCAGCCCTCTCCTCCTGGAGAATGTCTCGGCTATTGATGTCTTGTCGGTGAATAGGTGGGGGAGGGTCAGAGGTTGCCGAAAAGTTACAACAGGTTACAATATCATTGGAGAGTCCAGAACAAAAGCTGTAGCACCGCCACTTAAACTCCACAAATGATCCGCATGCTATATAACCTCTGCGGCAGGCTGGGCACTATGCCACAAGGTGCAGCTGCCGGGGCACACCATGCAGATGTAAGATTTCTATATACCCACCTAGCCTTTACCAAGAAGGAAAGAACGGGTAAAGCTGCCCATACATGGATTAAAATTTGGCTGTTTCGGCAGAGACGGGATCCATGCATGGGCACTAAAGTTGTTCAGAATTCGATCTATCGATCCAATTATTTACAACTGCCCTGTCGGGTTTCACCGCTTGACCAGCGCTGCAGACTACAGCCTGTCAGAATACAATAGCTCAGCGGGAGGATTCCTCCACCCACCCTGAATGTGAGGATGCGGAAATTGACTCATCTATGAGCTGCCTAAGGCTCGATTCACATCTATGCATTTTGCTTTTAAGCGTTTTTGCCGCGATTTGCGTTTTTTTTACACTTTTTTTTTTGGGAGAAATTTTGTTACTAGGCAGATTTAAAAATGCAAATCGTGGTAAAAATGCACCACATGCATTTTTCTTGCATGCCCATTGAAGTCTATCACATGCAAAATGCTGCTTTTTGGATGAAAAAAGTCCCCGACCCTTTCCAAAAACACAGAGGCACAAAAATGGATTGATGTGAACAAGTTCCATTGGAACCCATGTTAAAAAAAACTCCCTGCATTTCTGCAAAATGCATCAAAAATGCATTAGTGTGAATGGAGCCTAACACAGCGATCAGTGTAAGCAAATTATTTTTACAATGTGCAGGTTTAAGACCCCTTTCACACTGAAGCGCCGCTAAAACAGCGTTAAAGCGCCGGCCGTTTTCGTGATGCTTTTCGGGCGCTAGCCGGTCAGGTTTTTTAAGGTCACGTGACAACATGACCTTAAAAAAGAAAAAAAGGAACGAAAACCCCATTTTGCAGCACTTTCAAAGCGCATTTAGGGCTGGTTCACACCATAAAAATGCACTACAGATCCGTTCCGGATACGTTTCTGCACGCATGTTTTTGATACATTCCAGGTGCTTTTTTTCTCCTTTTTTTCCTGTTTTTTTCCCCACTATATTAGGGTCTAGTGGGTTTCTGATGTGCACCAGTGCGTTTTACTGCGTTCCTGTACAGTCCAGTGCAGGAAAAATGCCACATGTTCTACTTTTTTTCCTGGAACTGGAAAATATGAAAAAAAAACCGATGCTATTGGAAACTATATAACCTACTTTCCATGCGTTTTTTAATGCAGAAGAAAAAAAAGCACTGGACTGCATGGGGTGTGAACTGGCCCTAAGGCTACGTTTCCACTTGTGCGACTTTCATGCGACTTGGAACTGCATGACAAGTCATACCCCATGATTTCCAATGAGTACCATTCATATCTGAGCGACTTCAAAGTAGTCCTTGCACTACATTGGTCCCGCTTTGATGCGATTTGAGGTCCACAGACCTCAAGAATACTCAGGCATTGCTCCAAGCTGCATCAAGATTGTGGTAAAATCGCGTGACTTTCAGGTCACAATAGTGGAAACCTAGGCTAAAGGCACTTTGGAAGCGCTGCCCATTCATTTCAATGGGCGGGGACATTTTTTGGAGCGCTAAGATGTTGCTTGCAAGACTTTTTCTAACGTCCCACAAGCACACCACCCGGGTGTGAAAGCTTCCATTCAAATGAATGGGAGGCAGTTTTCAGACTAAAACGACTGAAAACTGCCGCAGTGTGAAAGGGGTCTTACGTGCTAAGCAGGCCATTGACGAGTTGAAAACTGAATGAAAATTTTTGACGATCATCAGGTTGTTCGGTTTTCGTATCACCCAGCATGCTGGATCTCAAACAAAACAATGGCACAGTCGAATGCGCCATTTTCGTTTTTTTCGATCAACAGAACGTTCAGTTTTCGATTCGGGTGTAGTTCACCTTTACAAAAAAAATGTAAGGGAGGAGAATGAACAACCTACATCCCTCCCCTTGCCCGGGTCCTTGCCGTACTCATCTCCGGTGATCCTGAGCTGTCAGTGCCCACACGGTGAGTCCAGTCGGTCCCCTCTTCCCTGGGCAGCACTTCTGGGACAGATCAGAGTAATTCTGATTGGTCAGTGAATTCACAGTGAGTCCCTCTAGTCCGCAAGCAGTGCACAGGAGATGAGGGATTTCAGATGCCTGGACTGGCTGCCTGGGCACTGACAGCTCAGGATCACTGAACAGAAGTATAGCATGGCCCGGGGGTGGGGAGGGTGTATGGTGTTACTCACCTTCTCATTATTTCTGTAAAGGTGAATATACCGGTACATTTTAAATTTACAAAAAAAAAAGTGCATCTGCGGAGCATCTATACATACTTGCATTCAAACTATGCAAATTGTGCTTCCTCTTTGGTAGTGATGCACAGTGACTGTCCTCTACCACCTTTAGGGTCCGTTCACACCACAATGTGTGCATTGATATGTGTTGGTATGCTGGACTTTAACATGCGCTGCAACCATATTATTTTTTTAACGTCGGTACACTATTTATAAAAGGCAACTCCGCAAGACTGTCTTTCTTCTCGCTCTTGTGTGCGTTAAAAAAAAACAACTGTTTTTTCTTTTTCTCCTTCACTGATGAGCTCTGCTGAGGCTGCACTGATAGGCAGCACTGATGAGGCTGCACTGATGAGGTAGCGCTGATGGGCACTGATGAGGCTGTGCTTATCAGCACTTATGGGCGCTGATGAGGTGCCACTACTGGGGTAGCATTGATAGGAGCCACTGATTAGGTGGCACTGACAGGCAGCACTGAAGAGGTGGCACTGATGAGGCAACATTGACAGGTGGCACTCCTGGTGGTAAGGAAAGGGCGACCGATCAAGCCCTCAGCCCGAGCTGTCAAACTGGAAAGATGTTGGAGGCGGGCGGGCAGTGAGAGCAAGCTGTGCTCATCACAGCACCGCTCACCAGGGGGCAGTGGTTCACACAAAAGGAGCGTGTATCCCGCTCCAGCACAATTATCGGCCAGCCCGACGGTAGTCCACGCACCCGGGGGGGGCACGTGGGGAGAATCCTGACCGCTGCTGCAGTGTAACCCAGGCACCAGGACGCAATTTCCAATTGCCATTGCGACCTGGGTTTTGTCAAGCCCTGTTTTACAATTACTTATAGAATCCTAAAACCCATTACTTAGATTACCCTAATCAATGTTCCCACAACAGACTGCTGAGATACGAGGGCCGCACATCATATCAAAGGGCCTTAGGCCGCATATTGGGCAACAGGGATCTAAGTGCTGCAAAAACTGAAATGTAAACTTACTATATTCTCTCTCTAATAGCGTCAGTCTGGAGCGGTTAAAATGTGTGTGTGTGTGTGTGTGTGTGTGTGTGTGTGTGTGTGTGTGTGTGTACACACACACACACACACATATTGCAATTAGCCCGCGCAGAATCAGAGGGACACCTGGGCATGCGCAGAATCAGAGGGACACCTGGGCATGCGCAGAATCAGAGGGACACCTGGGCATGCGCAGAATCAGAGGGACACCTGGGCATGCGCAGAATCAGAGGGAGCATCATCAGGGGGCCGGCTTTGTAAACAAGGAGACAGCTGACTCCAGATTCTAGATGGAGGCACAGGATGGGATGTGCAGCAGAAGGGTCGTCGGTAAAAAAAAAGAACACAGAATTTGCTGGGTTGTATGTTTAACCTGCATAAAGGAGCATCAAAAAGGTAAAGCCGGTCATCGATGGAATGATTATAAAGAAAAATCGCTGTGTTGATGGGGGGAATCCCTCCCCTGGAGCTATTGTGTTCCCCAGCAGGGGGGGCGTCCTGGCTGGGAGAACAGACAATGATTACTGCTAGCGGCTATACCACTGGCAATAATCGCACCAGAAATCCGACAAGCTAGATTGATCGATCAACTTGGGTACATTCAGCCTGTCCATACATGGTTCGAATCTTGGCTGGTTCAGCAGGGACTATCTATGGCTGGCTTTAGTGGCATATGGAAAGTGAATTGCATAGGCAGCACCAGTGAAGTTGGTGCCAAGTTGGAACTAGGCGCTCTCAATCAACATGGACTATTTTAATCCTTATGCTGCTAGCATTAGTAAAGAGAGGAAGGAATATTATACAATATACTTGTTTCAAACCTTTCTTTTTAGTCAGTTACATCCTGGTTTCTGGCCTAGGCAAATAATGTCATACATCCCAGGAGTCTCCATGGGCATTTTTTTTCTTTCATCTGAAGGAGAGACTTTCTCTGCTAAGCACACCCTCCTGCCTGCACACTTGAGCTAAGGGCAGATGGATTCAAGGAAGTAAATGCCACATGCATCATCTGCCCTTACTGAAGATGGCCAAAGCTAGAAATGATAGGGAGGTGTTTTTCAAAGAGATTTCTCAACAAAAAGCACAGAGACATGGATGTATAGGGGAGTTTGCTTTGAATATTAAAAATTAATTTTCAACTAGCAGTGCTCAGATACAGTTCAGTTGTGCTTTAAAACATGGATGCCAGCAGCAGCTGATTGAAGAGTTTCTAGAAAAGCAGCTATGGATAAACAAAAAAGGGAGAAGAGCTGACTATTTTTAGCTGAGCCCTGAGCACAAACCGCAAAACAAAAAGAAAAACGTACAATAGAAAAAAATCTGGATTAAAATATTAAACACAAACGCCCATGCTCAACATTGTTCAGTAATGATTTGTGAGCTCCGCAATATTCTCAAATAATAAAAAAAATATTGTTGCAGTGAAAAAAAAAAACCAAAACAAATAAAAAAAAAAAAATCAAATACAAAATATTTATTAGAAAAACAAACAAAGCAAAATTCTACTTTGTGTTAAACAACTAAATACTTTGTAACAACACTCAGGCTGGAGGGAGGTAAATACTTTGTAACAACACACACCCGGGCTGGAGGGAAGGAAAGTAGAGCAAATGCCCCGAGCAATGTGGTGTCATCTTTCAAATAAATAAAAGGTTCTGCCTCTCCGGTGTCACAGGAACTGCTTGTAGCAGACTCAGTAGATTGTTAAACAAATACAAAAAAAATAAGAAAATGAAAAAAGGGGGGGGGGGGGGGTGATCAGTTTCTAGAGTTTCTAAACCATACAGCTACTAATATTTATAAAAAAAAATAACATTGTAGATTATTGATCCTGAGAGTTCTCAGATCGCCTACAGGGATCAGAAAGGATTCTTTTATTTTATTCCTGTTACAGTAAATTGCACACACAAATCTTTACATCGAGTTTATTGCCTTCTTCTGATCAACTGCATGCTTAGGGTTTTTTTTTTATTTTTGCTTTTTTTTTTTAACCTATATAATAACCACTTTCTACAGACAACAGCTGCATCACAAAGTGCAAAGGTTCTATGCAAAGGGAAGTAACCCCCAGCAACAAGGTTACATTTTCGTTAATGGTTTGTGGGGCACAGATGCAGTGAGGATCCGCTTTAAGGGCCCTTTCACACTGCTCTGTAGCAAATGCATATGCGTTTTTGCTGTGTTTAATCTGTATTTCCTGTACGTTTCTGGAGCGTTTTTGGGTTGCCTGCACCTGTGACAAATGGATGTGACACAAAAACACACCAAAAATGAGAATTGTTTTTACCAAGATTTTACCGCAATTTCCATTCATTTCTATGGGAGGCTGCATTTTTTGGTGCAGTTTTCAACACTGCACCAAACATGCAGCATGGAGGACTTTACAAAACGCACCGCACCCACAGCGCAGTGTAGTGAAAAGTCCCATAGGATTTAAAGGGAATTTTTTTTTTTTTTTAAGTTTTTCTTGCAGAGTAAAAAGCCAGGAAAAAAGGTATCAATGTAAAAGGAGCCTAACTGCTTGTTTTGTCCAGGGAGGCAAGGAAAAGCTATACTTACCTGATCCTCTGGAAAACAGCACTCCCCCGGGTCCAGCGGTGGACTGTTCCTGCTGTCCTCAAATCCAGAGCCAGTCTATGGGCGTGATGATGTCAGGCACAGTCCATTCACAAGACCGTAAGGTCGCTTTCACACTGGGTTTTCTGTGAGCGATCCGCCGATCCCCACTGAGCCGACGGATGACAGCTCCGTCTCCGCTCACTGAGCAGAGATGGAACGGTCAGAGCCCCGCACTGCTCTAAGGGGATTGGATGACAACGGATCGCCTGTCCATTGTCATCCAATCCAATCCTACAGACGGATGGAAAATAGGGTCTCCATCCGTCTGTTTTTCACGGACAGTATTGGATCGGAGAGCGATGGGTGTCAGCGCACATGTCTCCGCTAAATCTGCCACTCCATAGGGCTGCATTGAGTGTCCATTCAGATCCGCCTGAACAACGGACAGGCGGACCTGAACAGAATGCCCGTGTGAAAGGGGCCTTAGGCCGGTTTCACGCAGCTGTCTCCGTATACGGACTCTGCTGATCCCCACTGAGCCGACGGATCCATCTCCACTCTCTGTGCAGAGACGGATCCATCAGAGCCCCCGCTCTCCCCTATGGGAAATCAAATGACAACGGATCCATCTGTCCGTTGTCACCCGATCCAATGACGGATGGAAAATAGGGTTTTCCTCTGTCAGACTTTACTGGAGCGGATCGGAGAACGATGCATGTCAGCGGACATTTCTCCGCTGACATCCATCGCTCCGTAGGGCTGCATGGAGCGTCCGCTTTTATCAGTGTTTCTTTTGTGCGCCAGCATTTTCGAGAGATAGCGTTTATGGGCGTGAGCATTTTTTAGCGATAGCGTTTATGGGCGTGAGCATTTTTTAGCGATAGCGTTTATGGGCGTGAGCATTTTTTAGCGATAGCGTTTATGGGCGTCATAGTTTTTGAGCGTTTATGGTCGTTTTTAAGCTTTCAACGTTTTTGTGGTCAGAAGAACGACTCTTGAAAGAGATTTAAGGGCATTCAGACAACAGCCCATAAACGCCACTGCTCCTAAACGACAAGTAACGTATGAGCATGGACACATAGGATAACATAGAGGGGCATTTATGGGCTGTTAAAAAAAAATGCCCAAAAATGATCGTTTATCAGCTTCAGTGTGCATGGAGCCTTAGTGTGTGGGGGGACTGGAGGTCTGCTTGGAGGATCCATGGATTAGGTAAATATACCTCCCCCCTCCTCACACCAAGACAAAAAAAAAAAAAAAGATAACCGCTAACCCATGCAGTGCAAGCACAGCCCCACTGCATGGGAAAATAGAATTTCTGCCTGGAGTTCTTCTTTAACGCCTGTGTAAAATGTATACCCAATCTTAAACCTATAACACTCCATAGGAAATGGTTAACAGAATGATCGGCTGGCGCTCTAAACTCCCCCTGGAGCAGATCTGTTAGATTCCCTAGCGTGGCAATGCACAGGCTGCATGACAAATAAAACGCCAGACGACGTTTGATGTTATTTTTGCACAGGCGCTGCCGAATTCTTCCCCGTCTGTGTACAGCTGAATGACGTTGTGCTAATTAAAGTCTGTGTGTTCTGTGGCCGATGTGGAATAGGCAGCGAGGAGCAATGTGTGGCGTGGTGACGGAGCGTGTTGGGGGGGTTCAGGTGTCCGCAGGACGCACACGCTCTTAATGCAGAACGCTGCTTGGAAGTGAATGGTTCAGAAAGGAAGAGATGAAAGGAGAAGGCACATAAACACCTAGCGGTGGGAGGCTCTTCCAAGCTGCAGCTTCCAACACAGCTTTGCATTGCAGCAATGCAGAGACGCCATCTTCTCTGGGTTTTAATCTTCCCTTCAGTCAAATCCTTTTATCTATCGCCTCCTTAATACCCACCCTAGGGAGGCAGCACCCCCACCCCTTCCCAAGGTAGCTAATTAGAATGGTCCCTTATTATCCAGGAAAGAAAAAACGCAACAAAAAACAAAAGCTGCGGATGAGTGCGATCAGTCCATCCTATAAACCATGTCATGTTTACCTAACACACCAAACCACCTGATCCAAGACAATGGGGTTAGAAGAGTGGGGTCGGAGCCTATTGAAAAGGCTAAATCATGCAGCTGGTGTCAGCAATTCAGCCCATTTATAGGGGGATCTGCGTGCCCCAGCCGGGCAGCAGCGGCCAATTCCAAACACAAAACAAAACGCTTTGATGTCTCAGACAACCAGACACACAGGAGTTCCACAGACAGTCAAATCATCGCCATTCACTGCCGTAAATGAATACGGTTTCATCAACGCACCATGATGAGATCCAACCATTAAAATAATAAACAGAATTACCATTGATCATTAAGCTTTTTCACACGCAAGGCTTGCAGAGTAAAGGGTTAAACCCCAATGACAAAGCCACTAAACAAATTCATTTTTGCATAATGTCCTGAAAATTCACACTGCACCACCCCAAAAAAACCCCAGAAGTATATATAAAGACATGCAGAGATATCTAAGGATCAAAGACGATGCCATATAGGAAAAAGATGTACAAAGGGTAACAGGGGGCATGGAAGGGTCAGTGGTGACAAGCCAAGGGTCACATAATAAGAGGGAGGGTATGAAGCAGGGTGGGGGGTTGGGAATACATTTGCATTAGTTAGCAGTTGCACTAATCAGGCAGTTTATTCCATGGAAGTTCTGGAAATCAAAGTGCTTGGCATACCAGCAAGCCGTGTAGGGTATGGATGGTGTGCTTGGCACCTAGTGCTGCAAATGAGATACAGGGGGCAGGGGTTCTTCCTCCTCTAAGCAGACAGGACCTCAATATTGGAGGGGGTGCATGTCATGGAAAGAGGGGAGGTGGGCATGAAATGGCAGGAAAATTGAATGCATGCATGTCAAAAGGAGGGGCACATGAAAGGGTAATGTATGGCACAGGGCCGACCCTTCCATGGGTCCCAGTGGGTCCATTGAATCCAGGCAGCACTTTGAGAGGGGCAGCAAATTGAACCACGGCCGCCTCACCTTCTCTTCTATTTACCCAGCAAATAGACAACCAAGATTTTTTTCCAGCAGCTTTGTGTGCCATGATGACAACTGCCCCCATACTACCGTAGCCCACCCCTATACTGCCCTAGCCTATCTACTACCCTAGCCTGTCTATATACTACTACCCTAGCCTGTCTATCTACTACCACAGCCTGCCTATATACTGCCCCAGCCTGTCTATACACTACTACCCTAGCCTGTCTATATACTGCCCTAGCCCGCCCCTTGGAATTGAACATAACGGTATGTCATATAATTTTGCATATAGACAAGGTGCTGTTGCATGTAAATCTGACTTCCTGATACATTTAATTTTAGTTTTAATTATCATGATATAAAATAATGGATGTGGGGGCCATTTGGTGGGTGTTTTTCTTGGGGGGGGGGGGCATTTCATTCTTGGACCCAGGCAGCACAATGTCTTGGGCCAGCCCTGGCATCGCATGTAATCAGGGTGCAAATAATAAAAGGAAAACAACATAGGAGCTGTTAGTGAACTGCAGGACCAACATGGCACCATGGCATGGCAAGCAACGCTCAGAGGCTAGGAATAGAAGAGGATACATGGCATATAGATTACCAGGAGAGGCCACACACAGAGGAGTCTGAGGGGGTACATGGCACCCTGGCACTGCCAACCTAGTGGGCATGATAGTAGGGAAAAGGAGGATGCATGCCATGTAACAGGTCAGGAAGATTCATGTCATATAATGGGTCAAGGGGATGCATGGTATTTAAAGGGGTGCATGTCATGCTATTGGTCAGGAGGAAGGGTAACAGCTGGTAGAGAAGGGGAAGGGGTGCATGCCATTTAAAGGGTCAGGAGGAAGGGTAAGGGATGGTGGAGCAAGGAAAAGAATGGAGTAAATGGTAAGAAGGATGCATGTCATGTATAGCATAAGGAGCATGCATGTTATTTAAAGGGTAAGGGCTGGTAGAGAAGGGAAAGTGGGTGCATGTCATGTAAATCACAAGGGCTGGTAAAGCAAGGAAAGGAGGATGCATGTCATGTAAAGGGCCAGGGGAGTACATATTAAAGGGTAAGAGCTGGCAGTTAAAGGGAAAAGGGGGTTTGCATGTCATGTAAATGGTAAGGGCTGGTGGAGCAAGGAAAGGAGGATTCATGTCATGTAACGGGTCAGGAGGATGGATGGTATTTAAAGGGTAAGGGCTAAGGGTGCAAGGAAGGGATGATTCATTGTATCTGAAGGGTAAGGAGGCTGCATGTCATGTAAAATGAAAGGAGGATGCATGTCATGTAGAGGCTGGCAGAGAAGGGTGCATGGTATTTAAAGGGTAAGGGCTAGTGGAGCAGGGAAGGGATGGTTCGTTGTATTTAGAGTGTAAAGGGGGGGGGGGGGGCATGTCATGTAAAGGGAAAAAGCTGGGAAAGGAGGATGCATGCTAATTAATGAGTAAGGAGGATGTATGCTATGTAATGGGTAAGGGTTGGTGAAGCAGGAAAAGGGGTCTCTATGGTATTTAAAGGGCAAGGAGGATGCATAATAAACTAAAGAGTAAAGGCTGGTGGAGCTGACTAGTAAGGATGCATGCCATGTAAATGGTAAGGAGGAGAAATGCAATGGGTAAGGACTGATTGTGCAGGGTGAGGGGGGTATGCCATGCAAAGGGCTGGAGAAACATGCCAGGTACAGGAAAAGGGAGATGCATTGTATTTAAAGGGCAAGGATAGATGGCATGTAATGGGATAGGACAGATTCAATTTAAAGGGTAAGAGGCTGATGGTACAGGGTAAGGAAGCTATGCCATGTAATGGGTGAGGAAGATGAGCACCTTCCTATTGCCAATGTGATAGATGAGAGGCCCCCACAGTGCAGGAAGAATCATGGCCCCCAGTGTAGGAGGAATCAGGGGGCCCCCAGTGTAGGAGGAATTAGGGGCCCCGGTGTAGGAGGAATTAGGGGCCCCGGTGTAGGAGGAATTAGGGGCCCCGGTGTAGGAGGAATTAGGGGCCCCGGTGTACCCCGGGGATTAAGGAGGATGTGGCCCCGGGGATTAAGGAGGATGT
>BLSH010416348.1:295815-313821 GCA_018402905.1 Glandirana rugosa | reverse complement strand
GAGGAATCAGGGGCCCCTCAGTGTAAGAGGAATCAGGGGCCCCTCAGTGTAGGAGGAATCAGGGGCCCCCCAGTGTAGGCAGAATCAGGGGCCCCCAATGTAGGTAGAATCAGGGGCCTCCAGTGTAGGCAGAATCAGGGGCCCCCAGTGTAGGCAGAATCAGGGGCCCCCAGTGTAGCAGGAATCAGGGGCCCCCAGTGTAGCAGGAATCAGGGGCCCCCAGTGTAGTTGGAATCAGGGGCCCCCAGTGTAGCAGGAATCAGGGGCCCCCAGTGTAGCAGGAATCAGGGGCCCCCAGTGTAGGAAGAATCAGGGGCCCCCAGTTTGTTGGAATCAGGGGCCCCCCAGTTTGTTGGAACCAGGGCCCCCCCAGCAGATGATACAAAGAGAACAAGGTGTGATCCGACATTACATCACAATCTCCGGCATTGTACCCTCCTCCGCCCTCCCCCATCCCTATTACCTCCAGAGCCAGCGCTCCGGCAGCCAGGAAGAGCAGCGTTATATGGGGCAGCATGGCTGCGGCTGTGTCCGGGGATGGGAGGCTGCTGTGGGCGCTCCTCCGCCTGTGTACTGAGCTCTCCTCCTCCGGGCTGCTAGCTGCGGGATCGGACACAAGCAGAACGGCTCGGGCTCGCCGCACACTCACATCCACAGCGCTGCTGCGTCAGCTGATCCTGCCCACCAATGTCTGCCAGCGCCACCTGGCGGCCTCACCGCGGCACTGCACTCATACAATGGAGGGATGGGGAGAAGTGTGTGGCAGCGCTGCCAACTAAACCTTCCCCCTCCTCCTCATAGGGTCATCGGACAGTCCGAGTTTTCAATCATTACAGTCACTCCTTTCCTAGAGAATTTACTGTATTGATGTACAGCCCCTGACATTCTCCCCTCTTCCCTTCCCAGAGCACCCCAGCTTCCCTCCAGACGTGCAGTTCTCCCTTCCTGCCACTGGGTGGCGCTCGTCTCTCCGGTAAATGGAGGTGAATTGGGTCTACCTGGGGCAGTCTGCTCTGCAGCCCTTCCCCCCCCTAGGTACAGTGGGGGGAATAATGATTTGATTCCATGCAGATTGTGTAAGTTTGCCCACTTACAAAGAAATGAAGAGTCTATCATTAAATATACACCTGTGATAAAAATGACAGAGACAGGAGAAGGAAAGCCCTGGTTGGCAAGCACAGAGGTCGCTGTGGTTGGTGACCAGGTTTGCACATCTCAGGAGGGATTTTGGTCCTCTCTTCTGTACAGATCTTCTATAAATCCTTATTTTTCTTGGCTGTCGCTTGGCAACTTGAAGTTTCAGATCCGGAAGAATATAAATCGGCCAAAACCGATGGAAAAAAACGGTTTTTTATATTTTTTTTTTTGGATTTGTATTTTATCAAAAAGTAAGAAATTTGGGTTGTTTTGCAAAATGGTCGCTCTTCTTTTGTTTATAGCGGCGATCAGAAACGACGCAGAGGGGATCAAATACCACCAAAAGAAAGTTCTATTTGTGGGAAAAAAAGGACGCAAATTTCGTTTGGGTACAACGTCGCACGACCGCGCAATTGTCAGTTAAAGTGACGCAGCGCCGAATCGCAAAAAGTGCTCTGGTCCTAAAGTGGGAAATCCTTCCGGGTCTGAAGTGGTTAATTTGCTTCTTCTTGAGCCTCTCCTTTGTTGCCTTGGCGGGATGTTTTGGGTCATTGTCGTGCTGAAAGACCCACCCATGACCCATCTTCAGTGTTCTGGCCAGGGGCAGCCCGTCCATTACGCTGCTCCCTCTATCCCCACCACCCCCCAATCTAGCCACCCCCTATTCATGTGTCCGGCCCCTTTCAGGATGCCTGAATTGTGGGACTGTTTCTTTGAAGCACCTGATTAGAGCCATATGCTGTATATACCCCTGACTGGTGATGCTGTATATACTCCTACCTGGTGATGCTGTATATACCCCCTATCTGGTGGATGCTGTATATACCCCTATCTTGTGATGCTGTATATACCCCTATCTGGCGATGCTGTATATACCCCTATCTGGCAATGCTGTATGTACCCCTATCTGGTGGATGCTGTATATACCTCTATATGGTGGATGCTGTATATACCCCTAACTTTTGATGCTGTATATACCCCTAACTGGGGATGCTGTATATACGCCTATCTGGCGATGCTGTATATACCCCTATCTGGCGATGCTGTATATACCCCTATCTGGTGATGCTGTATATACCCTATCTGGCGATGCTGTATATACCCTATATGGCGATGCTATGTGTACCCCTATCTGGCGATGCTGTATACCCTATCTGGCGATGCTGAGCTGTATACTCCTGACACAATGAGTGGAATCTATAAGGGGTGGGGCTTATGAGAAATGGGAGGGGTCAAAAATGAAGGACGGGGTCTGGCGCCCCCCCATCCTAAAATTTCACCAGCTGCCACTGGTTCTGGCTGAGGGTAGAAGGTTCTCATCCAAGATTTTACAATACATGGCCCCGTCCATTGGCCCCTCAATGCGGCATAGTCGGCCAGTACCTTTAGCAGGGAAACAGCCCCAAAGCATAACATTTCCACCTCCTACTTGACTGTAGGGATGGTGTTCCTAGGGTCATAGTCAGCATTTTTCTTCCTCCACACACGGCGAGTCCCCCTCTTCAAGAAGGCACATGTACAGTCATGCCAATGAACATCTAATTGATTCAGAGAAGGATTGGGAGAAAAACCAAAATTCAGTTCTTTGGCATTAACTCGACTCACCGTGTTTGGAGAAAAAAAAATGCAGACTATGACCCTAAGAACGCCACCCCTACAGTCAAGCATGGAGGTGGAAATATTATGCTTTGGGGCTGTCTCCCTGCTAAAGGTAAAGGCTGACTTTGCCACATTGAGGGGCCAATGGACGGGGCCATGTATTATAAAATCTTGGATGAGAACCTTCTTCCCTCAGCCAGAACACTGAAGTTAGGTTATGGATGGGTCTTCCATCATGACAATAACCCAAAACATACTGTCAAGGCAACAAAGGAGTGGCTCAAGAAGAAGTAGATAAGGGCATGGAGTGACTTAGTTAGTCAGTCTCCAGACCTTAATCCTATAGAAAATTTATGGAGGGGACTGAAACTTTATGTTGCCAAGAGACACCAAAAAACCTTAAAGCGGAGTTCCACCCTAAAGTGGAACTTCCGCTGGTTCGATTCCTCCCCCCCTCAGGTGTCACATTTGGCACCTTTCGGGGGGGAGGGGGAAGAGGACACCTGTCTTTAGACAGGTGTCCTTTTCCACACTTCCGGGAGTTCTGGCCGGCGGACGCGGCCGCTGACATCAGAAGCCCGGCTCCCTCCTCCCTGCTCGCTCTGCTACTGGCCGCCTGGCCAGTAGCAGAGCGTGGCAGAGCTCGCGCATGCGCGGTAAGGTGCCCGGCGTGAAGCTGTACTGCTTACACGTCCGGGTTCCCTTACCCGCGATGGAAGCGGCTGCACCCGTCCCCCGATCCGAAGATCGGCGGCGGGTGCCGACATCGCTGGAGTCCAGGACAGGTAAGTGTCCTAATATTAAAAGTCAGCAGCTACTGTATGTGTAGCTGCTGACTTTTAATTTTTTTTTTTAGCCCGGACCTCCGCTTTAAGGCCCCTTTCACACATACAGACCGTTTGTCCGTTTTTCATCCATCCATTGATGGATGAAAAAGGGACATCAATGCAACTCTATGGAAAAACGGATGACAACGGATGATCATTCATTTGCATCCGTTTTCATCCGCTTCCGTCAACATACGTTTTTTTGAACGGATGAAAGCCCTATTTTTCATCCGTCAGAAAAACGGATCGGACGAAAATCGGATGTAAACTGACGAATGGTCAGTTTTTCATCCATTTTTGCATTGGTAGTGGATGTAAAAAAAAACTGATGAAAAACTGATGACCACAGATGAAAAACGGATGACTACTTCATCCGTTTTGATGTGACGGAACTGATGAACTGATGAATGGTCCGTATGTATGAAAGGACCCTAAGGATTTAGAGAAGATCTGTAAAGAAGAGTGGACCAAAATCCCTCCTGAGATGCGTGCAAACCTGGTAACCAACTACAAGAAACAGATGACCTCTGTGCTTGCCAACAAGGGTTTCTCCATCAAGTACTAAGTCATGTTTTGTTTCGGGATCAAATACTTATTTTACTCACTGAGCTGCAACTCAGTTTATAACATTTGTATCGTGTGTTTTTTCTGGGCTTTTGGTTGATATCCTGTCTCTATCATTTAAAATACACCTATAATAAAAATGATAGACCCTTCATTTCTTTGTAAGTGGGCAAACTTACAAAATTTGCAGGGGATCAAATAATTATTTTCCGCACTGTAAACGTTGTATCACATAAAATCATGATCCAGTGTTACTCTGTGTGGTGGGTCTTGTATTTTTACAAATTTAAGTTCTCAGTAGATTATGTGGAATGCACATGACCAGCTATGTACACAAAGCCTTATTATGTTTGCTTGTTACCATGGCAGTTCTAGCAGATTCCCCTGTGAAGAGTTGATTAAGGGATGGGGATGAGGCGGTAAGGCCCCGCACACCTGAGGGACACTGCCATGGCGCAGTTTTTTTGTGGGTTTTTGTCGTGCGTTTTTGAAGTGGCTTCCCTCCACTCCAAAAACGTGCCAAAGAAATTCATGTACTAAATTTTGCCGCTGAACCCGGCACGTTTGGCGTTGCATGTTTTGCCATGATTTCCGTGTGTGTTTTGTTGCATGACAATCGCAGGAAAAATCTCACTGTGTTTGGGATGCCATTAACACCTTCCTGGCTTCAAGATCCTGACTGCACGTCATATGACATACTTCATGTGCGCCACTCATGCACGCCCTCAGGGGTGGTGAGCTGTCTTCCTCGGACACAGCACATCATCGATCAGTGTAAAGAGCCGATGACGTGGGCTCTTTACCATGTGATCAGCTCTATCCAATCACAGCCTATCACATGTAAACAAATGCCGGTTATCAGTATTTTCTTTCCTCAGAGCTGTCAGTGCCTAAGGAAAGGAAAGCCAATAACCGGCTTTCCAGTTGTAGGGGACATTTACATTGATAATCAGGGCAATGTTCATCAGTGCAGCCCCAACAGTGCAGCGTATCAGTGTCCATCAGTGCAGCATATGATATTAGTGTCCATCAGTGCAGCATATCAGTGTCCATTAGTGCAGCATATTCGTGTCCATCAGTGCACCATATCAGTGTCCATCAGTGCAGCCTATCAGTGTCCATTAGTGAAGCATATCAATGTCCATTAGTGTAGCATATCAGTGTCCATCAGTGCACCATATCAGTGTCCATCAGTGCACCATATCAGTGTCCATCAGTGCACCATATCAGTGTCCATTAGTGTAGCATATCAATGTCCATTAGTGTAGCATATCAATGTCCATTAGTGTAGCATATGATACTAGTGTCCATCAATGCAGCACATCAGTGTCCATCAGTGCAGCATATCAGTGCAGCCTATCCGTGCCACCTTATCAGTACAGCCTCATCATTGCCCATCAGTGCAGCCTCATCATTGCTCATCATTCCCCATTATTGCAGCTTATCACTGCCCATCACTGCCGCATATCAGTGCAGCCTCATCAGTGCCCAACAGTGCAGCCTATCTATCTGTCTCAAAAAATGTATAAAAATGTCTTATGGGTACAGTGTTGCATGACGTAACATGATGCATTATGTGATCTCAGGCAGAATTACTGCAATTCTGCCCGCAATCTCAAATCGTGCTGCAAACGCAAAACATTTTCAATGGCACCTAAAATATGGTGTGGTTTTGCCACAATTATTGCATGATAAATTGTGCTGCAATAGTGGCAAATAGCAATGTGCAAAGCTTGTCACCCAGAAAGGAGCAGGAGATCCTTGTGGGTGACAAGCTTCGCATGTTGTGGATTGCTTGCTGCACAATAATCACGGCAAAACCATACTGTGTTTAGGTGCCATTGAAAATTAAGGGCACTCAAACATGCGTTTTGTGATTGCAGTGCGATTTGAGATCGCGGGTAGAATCGCCTGAGATCACAAACCGCTAAATGTGAATGGAGCCTTACAGTTTTGCACTCTCCCTTCTCCTCTCTGAAGCAGACAGTATTCATTCAAAAAATATTTACTAGTAAAAAGGAAAAATAGATTTTTTTTTGAGTAGAGAAGAAATTGGTGGAGACTTACTAAAACTGGAGAATGCAAAATCTGTTGCAGCTGTGCATGGTAGCCAATCAGCTTCTGACGTCAGCTTGTTCAATTAAACCTTTCGTGCCGACTGCCTCCTGGCTTTTAGATCTCTTAAAGGGCCAGGAGGCAGGCATTCGGTTCATGTGACTGCTGTGATTGGCTGTCACAGTGGTCATGTGATTGCAAAGCTCTCGACCACAAGTATGCATCGGGAGCATACTGATCCCCACCGGTTACTTTGCTGGGAGCATGCAGGGAGCGCACTCTCAGCACGGAAAGTTCTTTTAACATTGCCGCATATATGCAGCCAACCGGCGATAAGGTCCACCCACGGAGTGGCCACATATATGCATGCTGAAGATGCCAAGAGGTTAGGCTTTGACAGAAAAAAAAAAAAAAAAACGCTGGCAGGCAGAGCTAGGGTTTCCACCTGTCTGGGCTTCAGTCCGGGTTTTGAATCATGTGTCCGAGATTCTGTCTCTTGAACTCAGACTCATTATTCAGACAGGACCGTGGTGAAGGGAACCTGGGATGGGAGCAAAGGTGGGGGGCTGAGGATGGGGTGGTGGTAAGGTAGGGTGACCAGATGTCCCCGTTTCAAGGAGGCTGTCCCCGGAGGAGGTCTGTCCTCAGTTTTGTCCCCGGATTTGCGGTCAGATCCTAGGTGGGTGCACTGCGAGCTGGGGCAGAGGAATGTGCCCAGGGCTGGCCCTACCATGGGTCCTGCAGCTAGGCTGTCCCTGACAGGGAGGGAGGGGGGTGAGCGCAGTCGGATTACACATAGCGGGGACCTCCCACTTACCCAGCTGCCAGGCAAAGTCCCGCCTCCTCCTAGGCCATTTCCTATGATAGGCAGCACACTGGTGACATCTATGATAGGAGGCGGGACTTCGCCTGAGGACAGCGGCCGCGCAGGTAAACAGGAGATCCTCGCTCTGTATAATCCGACTCCTCTCCTCTCTATACACTGATCACAGGTAAGGCTGCATTGGTGAGCCCTGAACAGGCTTCTGGGCACTGAACAGGCTGCATTGGTGGGCACTGAACAGACTGCGTTGGTGGGCACCGAACAGGCTGCTGGGCACTGAACAGGCTGCGTTGGTGGGCACTGAATAGGCTAATGGGTACTGAACAGACTGCATTGATGAGCACTGAACAGGCTGCTGGGCACTGAATAGGCTGCGTTGGTGAGCACTGAACAGGCTGCTGGGTACTGGACAGGCTGCATTGGTGGGCACTGAACAGGCTGCTGGGCACTGAACAGGCTACATTGGTGAGCACTGAACAGGCTGTTGGGCACTGAACAGGCTGTGTTGGTGGGCACTGAAAATGCTGCATTGGTGAGCACTGAACAGGCTGAGCTGATGGGCACTGAACAGGCTAAGCTGCTGGGCACTTTATAGACTGAGCTGCTGGGCACTGAACAGGCTGCATTGATGGGTACTGAACAGGCTGCATTTATGGGTACTGAACAGGCTGCATTGATGGGCACTCAACAGGCTGCATTGATGGGCACTGAACAGGCTGCATTGATGGTCACTGAACAGACTGAGCTGATGGGGACTAAACAGGCTGCGTTGATGGGCTCTGAACAGGCTGCATTAATGGACACAGGTGAGGCTGCATTGATAGGCACTGACCAGGCTGCATTGATGGACACTGATGAGGCTGCACCGATGGGCACTGGTGAGGCTGCATTGATGGGCACTGATCAGGCTGCGTTGGATGGGCACTGGTGAGGCACTGGTGAGGCTGCATTGATGGGCACTGATCAGGCTGCATTGATAAGCACTGGCAAGGCTGCATTGATGGGCCCTGGTGAGGCTGCATTGATGGGCACTGGTGGGGCTGCATTGATGGGCCCTGGTGAGGCTACATTAATGGGCACTGGTGAGGCTGCATTGATAGACATTGGTGAGGCTGCATTGATGGGCACTGGTGAGGCTGCACTGATGAGGCTGAGCTGATGAGCACTGATGAGGCTGCATTGATGAGCACTGATGAGGCTGCATTGATGGTTAATGGTGAGTATAATACACTCTTCAAATGTGCTTTAAAATGCATGGTTTTCCCTTTTAAGAACAAGAAAATAATGACATTATGCGGTTGGGCTGGTATAATAATGCTATGGTATGAAATGATTTCCAAAAAATAATGTATATATCATACAATCATTACATAAACACATACCTGCCACATACACTGCATATATTATTTGAGGAAAATATGCTTATAAAATAGTTTACTATTTGCCAATAAGAAAAAAAAAATGTCCCTGAATTTCATTTTAAAAATCTGGTCACCTTATGGTAAGGGGAGCAGAGGAGGAGGTGGGGGGACAAGTCTGGAACATTCAAAATGGCTGCAGGTGAACGCAGGACTCCCACCTGTCCGGGCTGAGGAGAGAACCGGGGGACAGGGAGAGCCAACAACCAGAGGGGGGCAGAGGCACACTGGGGTGCAAAGGGATCATTTCCGGGTAAGTGGGCGACACAATGTTCTGGGAGAGACATTTAGCCACTGAGTCAGGGACTGCTGGGGTACTGAACACCATGCAGCCCGCCGGGCCCATGAGCACCTACCAAACCTTGTGTGACCTACCAGGCAGTGTACTTACCGGGGGATACCCTCCCCCACCGGAAGAATACAGTACTCACAGAAAGACCCCTTCCCCCCAATACTACACCCCCTTCCACCATACTGTACACACCAAGGGTCTACCCTACCCCCTCATACTACACCAGGAGATCCCCCCATCCCGTCCAAATATACACCGGGGGATCCCCCCCAAACATTACAGACTCATGCAACTATTGTACATTACATAGTTCTCACCAAAGTGTTCATTGTCTTAATGAAGATCTTCGTTAACCCCTTTCCCTGGAAGGTTTTACCCCCTTCATGGCCAGAGCATTTTTTGCTTTTCAACACAGCGCTACTTTAACTGGCAATCGTTCGGTCAGGCAACACTGTACACAAATTAAATTTAAATCATTTTTTCACGCAAAATATTTTCTATTATATATACATAAAAGACAGAAAAAAACAAACAAACATATTTTCTATTTTCTGTTATTATTATTATTATCATACAGGATTTTCAGTATAAAGCTCAACAGTTTACACAGCGCTTTATAAAACATATCCAATAAAAAAATTAAAAGATCCAATTTCTTCATAAATTTAGGCCAAAATTTGTTCTGTTACATCTTTGGTAAAAAAAAAAAAATCCCAATAAGTGTATATTAACCACTTGACCTCCGGAAGATTTACCCCCTTTATGACAAGTCCATTTTTTGCAATACAGAACTACGCTATTTTAACGGACAATTGCATGGTCATGAAACGCTGTACATGAAATTTATATAATTTTTTTCCCCCACAAATAGAGCATTCTTTTGGTGGTATTTGATCACCTCTGCATTTTTTATATTTTGCACTATAAAACAAAAAAAGGCCAACAATTAAAAAAATAAAAAAAAGAATATTTTTTACTTACTGCTATAGAACAAATCCAATAAAAAATCGAATTCCTTCATAAATTTAGGCAAATATGTATTCTGCTACAAAATTCCAATATGTGTGTAAAAGTTATAACGTCTGCAAACTATGGTGTATATATATATATATATATATATATATATATATATAGGGGGCGTGGCCTGACGTCGGAGTGTGTGGACGTGTGCCTGCAGAGCTCCGCTCGAGCTTGGCACAATCGGAAGGAATCCCACCATCGAGGAGAAGGGTGAGAAGCGCAAATACCCCAGCCCAACTCCCCTCCTCACAAGCTATATTTTAAGCTCAAAATTGAGCGAATCGGCGGCAGGGTCCCACGCGGCCGGAAATCGAGGCCGCGGCTTTTTGCGGCCTACTCGCGCCGGACCAAACGGTAAGGTCCCTAGAGCTCGGACCAGCCATCCACCTACCCAGCACACCAGAACACCCTTCCTGGGCCCTACGTTGTGTGGAACTGTGTTTCCCAAACCGCAATTTATATGATTTAAAGAGAAAGGCCTAGCACAGACCCAGGATGGAGGTGTGAAGTGACAGCTCCACATGCCGAGGGTTAAACACCAGCTATAGAGAGCCTCACACAGACATCAATATGGGAAAAAATAGTGGCACACCGCCCCAAGCTCGCTCCAGGTCACCCAGGGACAGTGACTCACAAGGCAGCTTCAGTATACCAGACATGTTCCGGTCTCAGCCACGTGAGGCCCCGGCATCTGGACGGGCCTCTGCACCAAATACACGTGCTCCCAGTCCCAACGCTACGGGTGGCAACCCAGCGTATGCTCACACAACAAGCCCTCTCCCTGCCCAACCGTTAAGTTTGCAAGACCTCCGCGTGGTCGCGGAAGACATCAAAGCCACCTTAGCCGCCGCAATTATGGACCTACGGCAAGATCTCCATGCTGTAGTCGCACGCATGGATAACATGGAAACCACAACAACCCGCCACAGCGCAGAGATACAACAACTCCATTCCCTGTCACAAGCTCATGACTTCCAGCTTAGAGACCTCCATCGACGGATTGAGGACTTGGACAACCGGGGTTGTAGGCACAATGTCAGGGTAAGAGGTATTCCCGAAACAGTGGAACCTACCCAAATTACCCGGGCTACCATATCAATCTTTAACGACCTTTTAGGCCACCCGCCAGAAACCCCAATTGGGTTTGAACGACTACACAGGGCCCTACGACCAAGAGGCAGAGACACCGACCCACCCAGAGACGTCATCTGCTGTCTGGTCAACTTCAAAGTAAAAGAAGAGATCCTGCGACAGGCAAGGCTTCGCCGTACACTTCTATTTCAAGGTGCCGAGATAAAATTGTTCCAGGATCTCTCTCCCATAACCCTGAAACATAGAAGAGATCTCCATCCGTTATTAGACGTTCTGCGTACCAGAGGGATACAATATAGGTGGAAATTTCCTTTTTGCCTTTCGGCATCCCACCAAGGACGTTCTGCCTATCTTAGGGTTCCAGAAGAACTTCCCGCCTCCTGCGACGCTCTGGATATTCCCCGAGTAGCTGTTCCGGAATGGTACAGTGACCTTCGTAACGGGAGTCTACCCAGAGCTATCCCGGAGAGAGATGACTACCAGCTACGCAGAAGAAGATCCATGTCACCCTGAGCAACAGGCCCACCAAGAGGCAGAAACGCGACTTACATAAGCCCTACAGCCTCGCCGGCATACCAGCGACCCCACCAAGATGTCTAAGGTAGACCTCTACACTAGCCTTGGGGCATCACTTCCCGCTCGATGCTACCAGAGCCGTCGCTTTATTATTCATCTATCTTATGACGGGCAACTTTCTTCCGACCAACAGCAACTCCTGACAGTTGAACGACCCTATTTTCTCTTCAAACTCTGTCCCTAACGGAAACTCCCACAAGAGAAGCCTGGAGGCTTACCTCATGCAAGATGCAGATTGTGGTGGGGTTTTTCCCCTTTTTGCTTTTTGTGCTCCCCATGTTCCGCTTTAGGAAACACTAAGGCAAGTTTTACAGACTGATTCACTACCAGCAAGATCGAGGAGCCCAAAAAGAACTCCCCCCCCTTCCCCCGTCCCATGTTCTCAGGGAAATCCCATGAGGCCAAGGATATAAACATTAGATAGATCCACCTCCCCAAACGGGGAACAGAGATGCCTTAACAGCCTCATCTGCTGAGAACGCTTTCCTGATGGCCTAGCATCCCCTTTTGCACACTTGATTCCCCACCCTTACCCCTGGAAGCGGAATTTAGGCTGCTAAACATGGACTCATAACCAGAGTTTTGATATGTTGTATACCTTGTTCATTGTTTCTTGTCTCTCATCCCATTTGTTGTTTGTTTTTTTGTTTTCTTTCCTTTCTCTTCTCTCTCTCCCAGTGGTGCTTGTTTTCTCTCTTATCTCTTACCTCACAGACTGGAGAGGATGCCCCCCCCGGAACCCTCGAGACCTGGAAAATCTACTGCAACAATTACGATAGGTGCATACGGAATCCCTCTTACTAAAATTATAACCTCCACACCTACGGGCCCAGGGCTTCCTCTGGTCCGAGCACAAGGATCTGCGTGATTAACTATGCATCACAGTACCTGGTCCTGGGGGACTATCTCCGGGGGCTGGCAAACTCCCCACCGGATGTTCAGAAGAAATATTCTAGAAGTCAAGGTAACCTGACCATGTGTTTTCAATGTTCTGCTTGTTTTTACGTTAGTATTTGGGGGGGCGGTTGCCCATTGGGACCTCGGGCCCAGGGGGCAACTAGGCCTACAGTGAGATAATATCCACTACTGAGTCTACGACCTGGAGGCTTCTCTTTTTGTTTTTCTTTCTAGTTCGAAACACGCAGAGTTATGCAATATAAGTCTACTTGTTAGTTCGACCCGTTGGTGTACCTGGCTCACGGGCACAGACATGCCATCATTCACAAAGTAATTCCCCTACCCCCTGGCTCCTTATCCGCTTCATTCCTGCGGTTGAGGTAATCACAACCTATCCTATTAGGTACTGTGTTCAGGGTATATTAGGAATGGCGGAGTATCCTCTCCTGAAATCCTGTGGGCCGGGCTCCAACGGGTCGGACAAGATTATGTTTTTTTTTCTAGTGTTTCCCCCCTCCTTAGAATGTATACCCGGGTAAACGTCCCTTCCTACGGGCAGATTATCTATAGGTCTTAGACCTCCCCTGTACAAGTTTGAGGGTCAATAACATTTGGTCTATGCTTTTAGCTCTACACTGCCTCTCATCAACAGAATTTAACTACTCCCCAGCAATGTAAGTACCAGGCCCCCAGACAGTCAGCATGAAATGCACAATAACAAATACGGTAACTCTGACTAAAAAGACCCTCCCACACTGTCCCTGTTAAGACAAGTTTCTCCCCCTTTCTTTAACCTAGAATTACTTAGTAGGCCCATGCTACATTCCCTACTTGTGTTTGTCCCTCGGTGAAGCGGGACCCCTCGTTCCTCTTGTATCCACCAACTGACCTCAGACACTCCTCCACACAGCGATTGCTCTCACCCCTGCGGCAGGGGTTTGAGGGCTAGCTGACCCTTTCCAGACGACAGAACCATTTTGATAGTAGGGCCGACTTACACGGCCTACTACTGGTTAATACTCTCCCACCCTATTCCTCCTGCCCACGTTACCCCCCTAGTCCTGCTCACTCCATCCCTACCCTACCCCGTTTTTATTTATTTATTTTTTATTTTTTTTATCGTATCGGATTCCGTGGGTCTCCACTGGGGGTATTGCTCGGGAGTCCGGGCCAACAACAAGATTAGATACCCTCCCCCTCTTCCACTCTAGATCTCAAACCCCTCTGGCCCCTTCCCACACACCTCTCTAGACTTATTGTGTCGCCGCATTGGACACAACGCATAGGCAACAATGACCACATCAAATCATCCAATTGCCCAAACCCCTTTAAAATTGATATCTCTCAACGCCAAGGGCCTGAACACCCCAGAGAAACGTAGCAAGGTCCTCAACTTAATGCGCAAGCTTTAAAGCAGATGTCATTTTTTTTCAAGAGACCCACTTCAAGACCGATCACATTCCAAAAATCACGAACCAACTCTTCCCGACTGCGTTTCATTCCACCAACACTCAGGCAAAGACCAAAGGCGTCACTATCCTTATCTCCATAAATACCCCATGGCACCTCACAGACTCTCTCCTGGATGAGGAGGGGAGATATATCTTTCTTATAGGCCGTCACACTCGCAAATATCTATAGTCCCAACAAATCCCAAGTCAGCTTTTTTAGTAAGGTCACCCAAACGCTAACTGCATTTCAATCAGGTCTTACAATCTTTAGGGGGGATTTTAATGTTGCTCTTTACCCCCTGCTTGACACGTCCTCCAACACCTCCTCTCTCCCATTTCGAGCTCTACGCCAAATAAAGATTCAGCTTCAAGACCTCTTTCTCCACGATGCGTGGCGTACATTGTTCCCCACCACGAAGGACTATACTTATCTCTCCGTGCCCCATAACCAATATTCTAGGATCGATTATTTGTTCTTGTCACAAAAAGACCTCCCTCTCCTCACTCACGCATCCATCGAGCCGATGACCATTTCGGATCATCATACGATCACCATTACCCTGTCTCTCCCCGAGGAACGCTCTTTCACCAAAATTTGGCGACTGGACTCGTCTCTCTTAGTATCTGAATCCGACAGACTACATATCCAAGAAAGTATCATAGGATACTTTCAAGAGAATAACACACCAGATGTTCACCCTCTCACTCAGTGGGAGGCCCACAAAAGTGTAATTAGGGGTCGATTTCTAGCGCTCCAAGAAACTCGTAAAAAGAAAAGCAAAAAACTATAGAAGACCTGATTCATAAAATTTGTACCCTGGAACGGGCCCATAAAAGATCCCAGTCCGACCGGGACTACAAAGACCTCACACACGCGCGGAAACTTTTTCGAGAGGAGATAGATCGTAAAACCAACAGAAAATTAATTCTAAGTCATAAACTTTTCTATGAATTTGGCAACAAGTGCAGCAAATTCCTGGCCAGAGCTATACAAAAAAAAAGAGCTTCTTCTCACGTCCACACCATCAAAACTCGCACGGTAGGATATTTACAAAAACCACTGACATCGCCTCCCAGTTTGAGAAATATTATTTGAATCTATATAATCTCCCCAAACATGGCACCTCCCCCGATGAGCAGACCAAACACAAGAGTACCATTTGTGAATTCCTCCACAAATATTGTCCTGCCCCAATAGACCCTGAAGAAGCCCAGTTCCTTGAGAGGCCTATTACGGAATTTGAATTTAAAAACGTGATGAAACAAACTAAACCAGGTAAAAGCCCAAGCCCGGATGGGCTCACCTCGGCATATTACAAAACTTTTATTGACATTCTCTCCTCCCCAATTCTCTCGGCTTTTAATTCGATCCCAACCTCCGCCCTCCCATTTAACCACCTCTTGGAAGCTCACATCACAGTAGTCCCAAAAGCGGATAAGGATGCCACTTCGGTCACAAGCTACAGGCCGATTTCCTTATTGAACGTTGATATTAAGCTATTTGTGAAAATATTAGCGAATCGTTTACTACCACTACTTCCTTCCCTGATTAAAAATGACCAGGTGGGTTTTGTTCCTGGTCGAAAGGCCAGGGACAACACGACTACCGCCATTAACGTACAACACTGGATACGCACGAAAGAGCTCAAGGGATTCTTTCTTTCCCTGGATGCGGAAAAGGCGTTTGACAGGCTGGCCTAGGGCAACTTTGAAACAAATTGGAATAAGGAATGTGATGTTCAACCTCATTATGTCCTTGTATACAACGCCCACCGCCCGGGTTCGGGTCAATGGCCACCTGTTGGACGCCTTCTCCATCCATAACGGGACGAGACAGGGATGCTCTCTTTCTCCCATCCTGTTTGTGCTCACCTTAGAACCATTTCTAAATTGCCTACGTGCCACGAAGGAGATTAGGGGCATAGGAGTCCCTGGGAAGACCTACAAAGTTGCAGATTTCGCAGACGACATGCTGCTCTTCCTACAGGACCCACATATCTCCTTACCCAATCTAGTTAAAACTCTTACAACATTCCAGCGTATCTCTAATCTCAAAATTAATATGTCTAAATCATATGCACTCAATGTATCCCTTCCTACAGATATAGTAGCTCAATGCCAAAGAAATTTCCCCTTTCAATGGAAAGCAGACGCAATTAAATATTTAGGGACATACCTGACCGCTCACCCAAGGGACCTTTATAGCAAAAACTATCTACCCTTGCTAAAAACGGTCACAGAAGACCTGAAAAACTGGGATAAACCTTATTTCTCCTGTTTTGGTCGTGCGGCGATACTCAAAATGAACACTCTACCTCGTATTCTTTTCCTGCTACAAACAATCCCAATCCTACTCCCTCGAGCCTTCTTTGCGTCATTTTGTAGGTGCTGTTCCACCTTCCTCTGGAAACATAAACGCCCCAGGATTAGCCAGGCACAACTAATCAAACCTAAATCTAAGGGGGGCATAGGACTCCCAGACCTTAGACATTATTACTGGGCATCCCACTTGATGAGAATCGTCAACTGGAACAAGTAAACAAGTAAGAGTTGGGTCCATATCGAAAATGCCTTCTCCCTGTTACCACTAAAATCAATACCATGGATACCCGCACAAGCAGTCGCTCCCGCTCTCAAACAACACCCCCTTATTCGCGCAACATTGTGTTGCTTTAAGGAGGTATGTAGGAGAACAGACCTCTCGAACAACCTGGGTCCCCTCACTCCAATTAAGCTTAACCCAGCTTTCCCTCCTGGAATGTCCAACCGGTTCTTACACGGAGTTTGGCCCCTCCCTGACATGACTGCCTCACACTTTTACAAAGACGGAACAATGTTAAATCGCGAGACAATCCAGACATGCGATCCCAACACTCTAATCGCTCCATGGGTGTATTTCCAAATCCGCCATTTTCTAAGAGACACCAATAGGGATTCAGCTGTCACCAGACCTCTCACCCCGTTTGAGAATCTCTGTTCCCAAACGACGGCACAAAGCCATCTGATTTCCACAATTCACAATATGCTCTTTACCTCGGTTCCTTCTAGCTCGGGCAGTGCATGCTCAAGTTGGGAGAGGGACTTGCAAACGACATTCCCGAATGATCAGTGGGAAAAAATGTTTACATTAGCCCACAAAGAGAATAGCTATAAGTTACTTACACGCTGGTACAGGACCCCACAGCTCCTACATAGGTACAACCCCGCTATAACTGAAACATGCTGGAGATGTTCTAGTGAGCCTGGCACCTTACTACATATTTGGTGGACCTGTCCAGCAATGCAACAATTTTGGACTCAAGTGCATGACCTGACTGTCAGGATCTCCACATATCCCCTAGACTTTACTCCGGCACAATCCCTTCTCCATCACTCGACTTTACCAGCACGCGTATATCGGAAAACTCTCATAATACATTTACTCAATGCTGCTAAAATGTGCATCCCCGCCCGGTAGAGATCTTCGTCCCCCCCGACAATCCACGAGTTGCTCACCCGTGTCAACCATATTGCAGAAATGGAGGAGTTAATACAGATAGCCAGGGACTCTCCCTTCAAATTTTCTCACACATGGGCTTGCTGGACACATTTTAAAACTACGGAAGACTATGCGTCCATGACAGCTCGGTGCTAGGCCACTTCCTGGTAGCTTGATCTGGACTCCAACCCCGGCGCCCGGGGGATCCGACGGTGGAGACCTACGGAATTTATAGCTTATTCCTCAATCCCACCCTCACCCCTTTTTTTTTTTTTCTTTTCCCTCCCTCTCTTTCCCTTCTTCCATGCCCTCCCCACTTTACCCTTCCTCCTATATTCCCTACCCCAAGCAGACGATCGCCATATATTATTAGACACATCCCCATACAAATTAGGATCCAGCCCACGCATCCCTACGCAGCCTCATCACATCGCTCACGGCCCCCCTTTACAGAACAGACAGCATGCCACTCTTAGGCCGCCCTTCTCCCTAACGAAACACATAATGCTTTAAAATACTTAGACTACAGTAGAGCACATGCTCCAATCCCCCACATAAAATTTAAGGGAGTATGTCCCACCCTTTTCTTGGTACAGCATGGAGCGCAAAGTAACACCTACAGCCTTTTGATATAGCAGATGGGTAGCCTGGAAGGATTAGACGGAGACCGTGTGCGATATGTAATTTGTAGATGCCACCGGATAACGGCCGTTTACTTGAGTAAGCATAACAATGCAAGCATTTCACCCCTCCCGTACCTTCTTCCCTTTCTCTCCC
>BLSH010416348.1:278660-293347 GCA_018402905.1 Glandirana rugosa | reverse complement strand
AGTTCCTGGGGACCATCACATCTGTCTCCGGGCTCTCACGCCCTACCGTGCTCCCGACCTACCAGTGTCTAGAACATCACTCTAAGGTCGTCCAGCACGTTTGTCCTCTTACCAGCATGTTCGTCCCAACCGTTGCACGTCCGTCTTTCCATGTTTTCCCCAATTCGTTCGCCTAGCAGTTCAAGTCCGTTCCAAGCAATTGCCCGCCCGTCGCCTCCATGTCTCCTCATCTGTTTGCCTACCAGCACCTATCGGCCCCAGCTACGTCCATCGCCTGTTGTCCAGTTTCGTTCGGCCCATCTGTCCTTTGTCCACTTTTGTGTCCTTGTCCATCCCTCGACTCCGAGTGTCACTTGACGATCCGCTTGCTTAACCCCTTTTGTACCTTTCTGCCTGCACGTTGCCAACCCTGCTTGTACGACCATTCTCCTGTTTGCACGACCTGCTGGAATCTCACTACAAGATCTGTGACCATCCAGCCCTCGTGCCATCCCGCACTCTCGGGCCTCTGTCTACACTACCAGGGGTCCTTGAATCGGGTGCGCAAGAGCGGTTGTTCCCTGCACAAGACAGACTCCACCGTCAGGTACGTAACAGTGGCTGTCTCGTTAAAGCTGAAACCGTCATGGCGTAAGTTTGACAAAATGGCTGCAAGTGTTTTGTGTCCCGCACGTGATATCATTACAACCTCTACCTGTGCCACATCCAAATTCTCCTATTCACTACACAATTAACCAGGAACCAGTCCTGCTGATAACGGACATGACTGCCACCCACATGAAACAGAATGCAAATTGTTAAAAATAGCAATCTTTATTTAAAATATTTTACAACATTTTAAAAATAACATCATCACGTTAGTGAGTTATTTTAAAATGAATAATGTTATAGTTGTATATGATACATAAGTCCCAATTGGGACCAATATACAGGCACCTCTTTTTAAAATAGTTGTCAACCCTTGATATAATAAGGCTTACCTGTAGGTTCCCTGCATATCTCCTAAACCTGCACGGTTTAGGAGATATACAGTGTACTGTGAAGCGCCCAAGTCATTGGGCACATGCGCAGTGAAGAGACGGCCTATGTGCAGTTTCTTCACTGAGATTGTGCTGCGATTGTTGGCTCCCGCGCGCGCATGGGAGTGACATCACGCGACTCCGGACAGTCACAGAGCTGGCGATCGCGGCCCCGGAAGGAAGAGGGGCAGAAGATGGATGCTTCCTAATGCAGGGACAGCATGGGACATTGCGGGCTTCCAATGCAGGTAAGTACCACATAATGGGCTAATATGCAATGAATACTAGCCAATTATGCTTTTACATTGCAGGGTAATGAAGAGGAAAGAAGAGGAAATAAAACCCATCAGGGTTTACTTCCTCTTTAATAAATGTATACTCAAGACTTAGGAATAGAGGCATGCATATTTTCATCCACTGGTCATGAGTATACCTGTAGCACCCCCATAGTGATAGGTGCATTTTTGTTGTGGATTTTTGTTAGCAGAGGTAAAATCTAGTCAGGACTGACAGTGAGTGCAGGCCTGATTGTTTTGATCTAGGCAGGGGGAGTGGCCCAGGCAGAGTGTGAGATTGCAGGAGGGAACACCCCTTGGATACTCCTCCCCTTTGCTTCTGGAAGGCTCTAGAAGGGGGGATGGATGAGGAGGTGTCACTTTCTGAAATATGTTAAGGAGCCCTGACCAATCCCCATGCTGGATTAAATACAGTGATCTGCCCAGCTGGGGGAGGAGACGTTGAGTGGAAGAGGGGAGAATGTAGCAGAGGTTCTGTGGAGGCCTCAGCCAGGAGGAAGCCCCCAATCTGGGGCTGGGGGGGGGTGACCTTGAGGCCTGGAGGCTCGGGTGCAGCCAAGAGGAGTCGTCATCCTGGAGTGGCACAGGGGAGCAGGAGAGCAGCAGAGAGGCTACAGTAAAGACTCTTTAAAGGATCCACTGGTTTCGGTGAGTAGCAGCCCCTGGGAGTTGGATGAGATGTGCTCATCCAACATGTGCTAGCTGTGGTGGAAGAGGAATAGTCATGGAGGTCTGATAAATGGCCTTTCAGGCCGGTAACAGCAAGTAGTGTGCAGGAGAGAGGAAAGAGCAGTGTAACGGCCAGAAAGTGTATGTGCTGGAGGAAGAAAGAGTGTATATACGGCGGTGTATATAGAAGATTGATTTTTGGACATCCACAGTCATTCCTAGTGACTCCGGGTGTGTGGAAATCTTGTGATTGAGGGCAGCGGGCAGGTGGACCACAACTATCAGCCACCCCCAAGAGGGCACATGGCTAGATATATTTATTGATATTTTTAACAATTTGTATTCTGTCTCATGTGGGTGCCAGTAAAGTTCATTATCAGCAGGGCTGGTTCCATGCTAATTGTGTAGTGGCTTTTTATTTTATACTAGTAATGGCGATCATCTGGACTTCGATGTTGCGGCGGATATTCTGACACTAACTGACACTTTTGACACTTTGTGGGAACCAGTGACACTAATACAGTGATCAGTGCTAAAAATATACTTTGTCAATGTACTAATGACACTGGCTAGAAATGGGTTAAACATCTAGAGTGATCAAAGGGTTAACTGTGGTCCTGTGGTAACCAGTATTTATGTTTGTACTGTCAGGTGCTTTCACTAAGGCAGTGTTTTTCAACTCCAGTCCTCAAGGCACACCAACAGGTCATGTTTTCAGGATTTCCCTCAGATGAAACAGCTGTGGTAATTACTAAGGCAGTGAAACTGATCAAATCACCTGTGCAAACTCATGAAAATCCTGAAAACATGACCTGTTGGTGTGCCTTGAGGACTGGAGTTGAAAAACACTGCACTAAGGGACATGCTGGTTTTTATTCCCTGCTGTACAGGGAAGCAAAAAACAGCACATCCCTGCTGACAGGACAGAACTCAAGATGTCTTCCTCCTCGCTGATCAGTGGGCGCCACGGCTGGGTAATGGTCAACATCTAGGGGCTGCTAGGTGCTGCTTTTACTAACAGATCTGGCTGTTTTTTCTCCCTTTGCAGAGAGAAGAAACAGCCAGATCGCTGCTCTGGGTATAGTGCCGATCAGCAAGTCTCAGCCATGAATTATTGGCTGGGACCTGCTGACTAAATCCCCCTGTGTCTAACCACAGCGCAGGTGAGCAGGGGGCATGCACATGCACCCCAAACCTGGATGCAAGTAGTTATGGTAGGCTAAAATAAAGTGATAGCTCTCTGACTATTTTCAAAGTACGCAAAATCCTATGTAATGGAAGAGTCTTATTTTTTTTTTAATGATTGTACTGAGGTTTATACATGCCTGTGAGGCACTTACTTTTTGGCACAGCAACGTAAGCATATTTTATGGTGCAAGAATGCTGTTGTTTTATTTAACCATTCCCCATTATGCCCCTCCCACTGTTAGCACACTTTGGCCACACCTACTGTTCGCCGCAGTATGCTACACATGCCCCATTACTACACCTCTTGGGCCACCCAAAGGTGTCCCAGGTCTTTTACAATCCTATAGTGTATACTAGGTTTGGCTTGAAGAAAAAGTGGCAACCCTACCTCATCATCAATCACCATCACCCTCTCCCATTACTGGGGCACCCTGTGCACTGCAGCTGGGACAGTGCTGGCCATGAGGTGCTCATATATGAGTAGATCTGATGGGAGCACAGTCTCTGGAAAATTGTCAGCCATGGTTGTCTGGTCATCTAACATCATCCTTATTGACAGAACATAAGTTCTGCAGGCTTTGGTGCAACCTGGATCCATTCTGTCAATACCTATAGCGAAGATAAATGGTTAGAAAAAAGTTCAGTAGCTTTGTACATAGTGTGACGAACACAGGTATCAGACCCCTGCCCTCCTCACTAACTTGTGTCAAAGGACCGGCAAATCTCACACCGCACTGTCACTAACGTAACAATGCCACTCTCAGCTGCCTCCAGCACAAAGGTTTTCCAGCTTGCGGGACCACAATCTAGGTGCCAGCAGCCTGAGAGCGATTGGTACCGAGCTAATTTAAGCAATTAACCCTTTCACTACCAACACTGAGCTTTGTTTCCGGAAGAGTCAGGACTTCCACCAATTTAGCAATACTGTCTTTACATCTCCCTTTTTTCTCTGGGAGCAAAGGGATGGGACCAGATGCCCCTGACCCCTCAAATGGATAAGGAGGGTGCCGGGGCTGTCCGGGGTTGATGACAATATAATGACCCTCCCTTGCACGCAGTTTTTTATACCATTATTCACATCTCTCAATATGTACTGCTTGCATTCCCGACACTGAGAGATTATTGTTCGGCATTGAATTTCGTGTCCAGGGATACTACACACAGGGTAGCTCAGATAAATAAGTGTGTCACCCAGGAGGCATCTGACAGCTATCTTGCCTCTTGTATGTCTGAACATGCCTGGACTTAATTAGTTCAGTATGAAATTCCGCATTCAAATATATACTTTTTTATTAACCGCATGCCGACCGATGATCAGCAATTGACGGCGACAGTGTGGCGCTCCTGCGCAAATCGGCGTCATATGAGGGCGGCTGCGAGATCGCGCCCAGTGAGTGCGCGCGCGCCGCCGGAGGCACGCCCGCGCGCTCACTGTGTCCGGGGAGGGCCAGAGAGCGCGTGCGGCCGATTCGATCTCCGCCGGCCACCCGCGATGCCCCCCCGGAGTGAAAGAACGGAGGTCTGTGTAAGTAAACACGGACCTCCATTCTGTGAGAGGGGGAAGGGCTGTGATCACAGCCTTCCTCTACATGGAAGCTGTGATCGCTTCCCTTCCCCAGCTAGGGCAGTCCCCATACAGTTAGAACATGCCCAGGGAACACTGTTAACCCTTAGAGCGCCCCCTGCAGGTTAACCCCTTCACTGCCAATGGCATTTACACAGTAATCAGTGCATTTTTATAGCACTGATCACTGTATAAATGCCAATGGTCCCAAAAAAGTGTCAAAATGTTCCGACATGTCCGCTGAAATATCACAGTACTGCTAAAAATCGCAGATCGCCGCCATTACTAGTAAAAAATGAAAAAAAAAATAAAAACCCAGAAATGAATTCTCATCATCCGTAAACGCGACCACTTTTGCGCAAACCAATCAATAAACGCTGATTGCGATTTTTTTTATCACAAATATGAGGAAGAATATAAATCGGCCAAAACCGATGAAAAAAAATGTTTTTTTATATATTTTTTTGGGGTTTGTATTTTAGAAAAAAGTAAGAAATTTGGGGTTTTTTTTTGCAAAATTGTCGCTCTTCTTTTGTTTATAGCGGCGATCATAAATGACGCAGCGGTGATCAAATATCACCAAAAGAAAGCTCTATTTGTGGGAAAAAAAGGACGCAAATTTCGTTTGGGTACAACGCCGCACGACCGCGCAATTTTCAGTTAAAGCGACGCAATGCTGAATCGCAAAAAGGGCTCTGGTCCTAAAGGGGGAAATCCTTCCGGGGCTGAAGTGGTTAATGTGTCATGTTCCTGTCTGAGTTTATGGATCATGTGTGGATTTCTTAAGTTTGGAATTGGGCAGAGGTCTCTGAAAGGTCACTTCTGCTCTGAATGCCTTTTTATGACAGGTTAGCTTTCTAGTCACTGACACACTGGTCAAACAGTTTTATGGACCCCGAGATGGTATTGGGAAACTGATAAGGGGTGTCTGGCTTTAGTCACCATTTTGTGTATTGGAGAATGGAATGAAAAAGCTGGGGCAAGGTCACTTTGATATGCCCTTCATATACCAACATGGCTGAAGTGAGCTGAAATGTTACAAAATGGCTGCCACACACACAGCTATGCTTTAGCCCAGTACGCAGGACCATTACATATAGTACCCCTGGTTACTCATTCACAAAAAAAAAAGCAATATAATACAAAAACATACATACATCAACATATATAAAGTCCTTCATTAACTTAAATGTCACATGACAACCCTCTCTCATCGATCCTTTTGCCGTGGATGACAGCAAAGCTTCAATACCCCTCCTATTTCTCATAAGCCCCACCCCTTATAGCATCCACCCACTCCGTCCCCTGTAGTCCACATATTGTGCTAGGAGTATACAGCCCAGTATCACAGTACACAGTATACAGCTCAGCATCACAGTTGGGGTATATTGCAGCCAGTGCACAGGTATTGCAGCCGGTACACAGGTAGCCAGTACACAGGTATTGCAGCCAGTACACAGGTAGCCAGTACACAGGTAGCCATTACAGGTATTGTAGCCAATACATAGGTAGCCAGTACACAGGAAGCCAGTACACAGGTATTGTAGCTAGTACACGGGTAGCCAGTACACAGGTATTGTAGCCAATACACAGGTATTGTAGCCAGTACACAGATATTCAGTACACAGGCATTGTAGCCAGTACACAGGTAGCCAGTACACAGGTATTGTAGCCAGTACACAGGTAGCCAGTACACGGGGAGCCAGTACACAGGGAGCCAGTACACAGGTATTGTAGCCAGTACACAGGTAGCCAGTACACAGGTATTGTAGCCAATACACAGGTAGCCAGTACACATGTATTGTAGCCAGTACACAGGTAGCCAGTACACAGGTATTGTAGCCAGTAGACAGGTAGCCAGTATACAGGTATTGTAGCCAGTACACAGGGAGCCAGTACACAGGTAGCCAGTACACAGGTAGCCAGTACGCAGTATGGCACCTTGAGTCAGCCAGCGGCGGGAATAACAAACGTGTGGTGCTGGACACTCTCCAAGCACCAGCACATCCGCCAATCCCACGCCTGCCGCCGTGTCCTGACCAATCAGTCACTGGCTGGAGGCCAGTGAATGAGGCTATAGCCAATCAGTGTATATATGTGCACTTCGGTGGCACACATATATACACTTTAAAGGCCGACCAATGGGCTTTGGGACTTTCAGACTTTTTTTCCTCTATGGAGGAGCCGCCGCTGGTGACATGATTGGCCAAATATGGCCACATGACGAAGTTTAGTCAATGACTTCAGCCAGCATCCCTGGCTCTATTGTTTACATACAGCTGACGGGGGACACAGTGGCGGCTGCTCCATTAGGGGCGCTGCTCCCATAATCCATACGCCTGGCCTCTAACCTACATGCAGGGCACCAGATGCATGGATTTCAATGGGAGTTTTTTTTTTTAATCACATGATCAAAGCCTGAGGCTCTAATTGGCTTCAAAAGAGGGTGGGCTCGGAGCGCAGAGCACTGCGTCCTGAGCCCACCCTGTTGTGTGACAGCAATATTCATTATTGTCTTTCTGATTCTCCTCCGGGCCAATCATGAGACCTGATAAGCCAAGAGGAGACACAACCGTATTGGCTGGGAGTAGGGGGGAGGCACAGGGGAGGAGACACAGAGCAGGAGACACTAAGGAGGAGACGCAGAGAAGGAGATACTGAGGAGGAGACATAGGCCCGCGACCTAGATGGGGTAAGTGTGGGGTTTACCGATCTACCAAATGGAGGGGGGGTTTGACTGATGGACCGATCGACCGACTGACAGGCGGGAGTGGTTTATTTGCCACCCCCCCCAAAAATGGAGCACCAGCCGCCACTGCTAGGACACCAGTTAACCTAGCAACCACAGCTCTGAACAGGAAGCTGTCATTCATCAGTGGCAGTAGGAATGCCGCACGAATAAATTGCTTTCTTCACAGCCGGAGGTTTGCTGTAGCAGGCGTAGGAACATATCATTGAGTTTACCATCTGACAAAGCACAAATGGCTAAAGTTTGGGGTGGTTGTTTGGGGTGGTTCCTGCATCGCCACAAACATAAACCTCATACCTAACTCAAGTGTGTTCATAGTGCCCCAGACTACTTGGTGTGCAAAGAAATAGTTTTATTCTTGGAATTCCAACATTCTGGAACTCTATGTGTGGCTATAGGGCCACCATTGTAACTCATTGGGCTCTGTATAGTCTACCTGATATGTCCTCCAACTAAAATCTCCCTATACACGCAAACCCCCATTGTTTCCCTATAGGGCCCTAGACCTCCACCCCTATAAAGAGAGATAAAGAGTGTACCGCCAGGATGGATGGGACTTAGGTACGGGCCAATTCTTTAGTAAATTGGTCTGCAAACTGCGGCCCGGGTGCCAGATGAGGCCCTTTTTCTTGCCTTAATCTGGCCCTTCCCTGCTACCAATGATGAGGCACTACCCCCCCAAAACCATTGATGGGGCATTGTTTACTCCCACTGACACCAAAAATGGAGCATGGTTTACCCCCACTGACGCCAGGGCATTTTCTACTCACTCTGGCCACAGTCCAGCTCCCTCAAAGTCTGATGTACAGAAAACTGGTCCTTTGTTAAGAAAGTTTGGAGACCCTGGCCTTAGTAGATTACCATACACAGCCGACCATCACACTTAGGTGAGCAGATAATTTCTCCTTAGTACAGACACTTTTTTGTAGAAGAATTAGTGTCATGAAACCACAGTAAACATTCATGTCTTGTCTGTTGCCTGCCTTGCTGCGTGTGTCCAGTTGGGGGCTGGGCCTCCCTCTCCTGTGTGCTTTGGTGGCCTTCCTCGGCTGGGCTCCACCCCAGGCCCTGATTGGGAACATTGTATGGCACCTGGCGCTGTGGGCCTGCAGTGCTGATCAGTGTTGTGTGTGTTTGGCTTTGTGTGTGGTTGTTCCTGTCGTATGCTCTGTGTCTATTTCCTCGTACCAATCTTTGGCTTGTTTTGACTTTCCCTGCCTGCCTTATACCCCGCCCTTCGGCTTGTTCTCTGTTTATCCCTACCGGCCTGATTCCCCGATCTTCGGCTTGTTCTCTGTTTCTCCTGTCTGCTTGTGGCCCTGATCCTTTGCTAGGCCGCTGACTATCCTTTGCTGTTCCTGCACTGCTGCTTCCTCTCTTCCATCTGTAGCCAGCCAAGCATGAGCTAGGGGACCCCGGGGGCTGTGATCTGGATCCATTTGCAGCCAAATCCATCCTCAACACCAGAGGCTCTGGCGAATAGCTACTGGCTCTTAGACTCCGCGCCCTAGGGAAACTGATGCACTAGCTCCCTGTGTTTCAGTGTCTGTGCTCCGGGGGCCCCTCTTCCCATACCAGCCGGAACTCATTAGCAGCAGTCAGCTATAGGTCCACATCCTTAGTGGTACGCTTCCCAACCCTTGGTGCGATTCGCACCCTAGGGGTGCGCACCTGTCATCTGACCCCAGGTGTCGTGACAACTAGGTTTTGATCAAAGTGTATGTAAACCTGATTAATGAAATTTAAGCTGGGCACATGTATCTGCAGTGTTTTCAAAGCACTAAGTCCCGTGGCTTTCTATGCTCTGTTCTTGTGTTATCAGTCTGGTAACTTCTGACTAGTTCTCCGTCAACTGTGATAAAACCACAGAGCTGGTCTATTCACAGCACAGCTCTGCAAGTCTCTGCCTATGTGGAGGGGGAGGTGTGTGCCTTTCCTCCAATCAGCTGTCTCACAGTGTAAGGCAAGAAACCACACCCACAGGTGAATCAGGAAGAGAAAATTCTCACAGGATGTGTACTTTCTAAATAGTATATAAAGCTGGAGACAGCAAATATACATGTAAAACTTATGTAGGGAGATTTGTTTAATGTCTGTGTATCATCTGAGGCTATTCACTTCACTGGGTATATGTGAGGGTTTACATCCATTTTAAGGCTGTGTTCACACTCATAGATGTGAGCAGCCTATTGCATTAGGGTGTGCACCCTAAAGCTCAAACACACATGTGTGTGCGTGTCTACATATATATCACCCCGGCACATTGATCTCCCTGTGGGCTCAATGAAAGAGAAGTGCATAATCACTTCTCTTATGGCAGATCTGGTAATGGAGAGATCTCTCCCTTCTTCCTGCAGGCACACACAGCGATAATGCTAATGAGCATGGGGTAATTAGGGTGTGCCTAGTGTGACAGTATGCGAGGCGAAGTGGTAGACGGACGCTACCTGTTGCCTCGTATGCGTTCATTTGGACTAGATTAAACAGAGTCTGGTCCAGATTTTGCCAGCCACCATGGCAGGGCTGGTTCCGGTCCAGAGTTTGTGGTTCACTGGAGTCCACCAGCAGGTGGCTTAAATGATCAGGAAGAGACCTCACTAGAGCTCTGACCTGGAACTCAGAGAGGGATCTGAGTGAGCTCTGTGTCTGTTTGGACTTTGAAATACAAAGTTTGTATTGTGGCTTATGCTTTGTGGGCGTCGGGGGCCAACCCCACACTGTATAGTGAGAAACTATAATGTTTAGTTTAGCGCCAGACGGCAATGATTTATTTTCTGTTTTGTTTGTTTTTTTAAATATGCAAATCTTTTACCAATAAACCTGGCAAGCTGCCAGATTTATTTATTTATTTTTTTTAGAAATTCTGTTTATTTAGTTTCATTTACATACAACACACACAAAAAAGAAAAAACAACAAGGGTGTGGAAGCCAATCAAGAATGAAGCTGCCAGATTTTAAGAAAGTTGCCTGCACACAGACTATTTTCCTCAGGAAAGTTGATCCTCATGAGCTAATCTCCCATACCATGCAAACCCAGCACACCCTGTGTTCACACTGGAGATCACAGCAGCTCACATCAGGAGTCCGGTGCATCTCCATTCACCGTTTCAGGTCCCATTTCAGGCCGAATTCTGAAATGGACCAAAACACACACAGGTTTCCTGTGCAATTCGCCTGCTATGCGAATTGTAATTGTAATTGGAAAGCCGCATCCAATTCGCATAGGTGTGAACCCAGCCTAAAGGACTTTAGAGTGCAAGCTCCTCTGCATGTAAAACATGTCACCCTAATATAAATATAGGAAATACATCTTTTGAGGCCTTTTTGTTTTTCAGTGACATACTGACTCCCGCCAGCTATTGTAGTCCCAGGGTGACACATTAGGCTTTGCTTTGTTAGACCCACACTTTGTAGCAGCTGGTGTGCCATAATTAATGTAGGCCCAGTAGATTGATATCAAAATCTAAATATTGGCTACTTACCCTCTAAGCCCAATTGATCATCTTCCTGAGCACCTTCTTTATGTGAAGCTGTCTATTGATTGGATGTAGCAGGTACACAGTGGCCCTGGTTACCCTCTGTGTGCCACGGTGCCTGGTCACTTTAAGTCCAGCTCTGGGATGGAGAAGTCTGACTTATCTGGCCAGTATTCCAATGAATGTTCAGCCCCCTTTTGTTGGGGTTTTTCTTTCCCTCTGGCTAAGGCTTGCCTTCATTCTGGCCTGGATAACTTGAGTCCAGGTAGAACATTTTATAGTGTTGGCAATCTTGGCCATCACCAACCCAACAGGAAATCTCCTTCTTAATCACTTTATGGTAGATATACCACCCTGGCGGCCATTACAGCCTCCAGGGCTAGCCACTGCACCTTACTGTTGAAGAACTCTGGTTTGGTCTCACTGAACCTCCAGTTGATGTTGTTGTCAGAACACTGGAGCTGGGAGAGAGCCATGGTGTTAGAGTGCCCGGAAACACTGCTGGAGAAGAATCTGCTCTGGGGAAGCCTCTGTATTTTGGAGGATCTTGGCAGTATGTCAGGAACCATGAATCAGACTGAGACAGAAGTGCAGCAAAAATCACTTTTTTAATAAAATGGTAAAATAGTACAAACAGAATAAATGTGGTCAAAACATAGCCAGGATTTGGTAACCAGATGTCAGGTAACGGTATAGGAGGCTGAGATGATGAGAGGGCTTCCCTTGCGGCTGAGCGCACTGCACCCCTGGAGTTGGTGACAGGAGGTGCAATGCCCAAAGAAGCACAGGTCGCCTGCAGATGGAGCTTGAGTGGTGATTCCAGGTGTAGTAGTACTCAGGATACCCAGCAGAGGGAGACTGAAGCTAGTCTGGAAGTGCAAGCGGAGCTGTGGAGGAGATAGGCAGAATCAAGGTCAAAGCCAGGCCGAGGGTCAAACACGTGGAGTAGTCCGAATATGCAGGAGAAGTCCGAGGAACAAGCCGGGATCAGAACCAGGGGAGAGTCAGAGCAGGTCAAGGCAAGCCGGGTCGGTAACAGAGAATCAGGCACAAGAACACAGGACTCAGGAACACAGGATACTGAGCTGAAGATAATCCAGCGATTTGTGACAGTTACTGGTCTCCTTTTATAGGCCGGTGCTTGCTGGTGATTGGTGCATTCTGCGCGCCTTACGGACGGACGTTCGTGCCGGACGAGCGTTCGTTGACGGGTGCCGTGTGTTACGGCGTCTGCGCGGGACCGCGCGGCCATCTTGGTTACTGGAACCTTTGCCAGTTCTTCCCTGACACCAGAGCACGTAGTCGGAACAAGCCAGTAAAACAGGAATCCAGAGATCAGTGTAGTCAGAAGCAGCAAACAGAATCAGGAACCAGAAAGGAAGTCAGCCAGGCAAAAGTCTTTAACAGGAAAACACAGCAGAGAGCATTTGGATATGTTGACCAAGGTGAAGGCACAGGAGATCTGATCCAGGCAGTTTAAATAGCCAGCAAGGCTGACTGACAAGCAGGATATGATCATCAGATGAGTCACTGTGGAATGATGAGTATTGGCAATTAACCGACAGCTGAGCAGCCTGAGCTCTGGGAAGGGAGGGCTGAGCCCGTCCCTGACACAGAAGGATGTATTGTAATTTTTAAATAAAGCCATTCTATTTTCATTACATACCTTATTGTAGACCCAGTGAGATCATCTCTGAGTCTTTGTGCTTCTGTATGCAATGCAGGCAGATCATGGCTGGTGGGAGGGGCCAGCAGGATGCTGTTCATAGTGTACTGAAAACATAACAGTACTCTGCTTCACTACTTCTCTCAAGAGACTTCAGTCCTGATGCAAGCAGTGAGTTGGCTCTTGGGAGGAGTTTTGCAAATATCAAAATACTTTGATGGGTGGAAGTCAATCTGGCGAAGTGTAAGTTCCTAGGCAGGTTGCATTAGTATGCAAACTGCCTTAGGTAATGCTCACATGTGAAACCGAGCCTCCATGATTGAAATGTAGCAGTGAGCTGGTTATCTTACCTGCAGTATCAGAAGACACTCTGCAACATTGTTGCAGTGAGACTGTATCCCTCTAGTGCCAGCTAAGATTGTGTCATCACATCCGGCCAGCAAAGTGTTTACCTCCAGGGAGCAAAGCATACAAGGAATTGTAGTCCCAGGGCTCAAGTTACACATTCTATTGAACTGCTGGGGAACTAAAACTACCAGCAGGTTGGCAGAGAAGAACCGATTTCAGAGAGAGCTTATAAAAAGCCTGGGCTGTGTCTAGATCGCTCTCTTGGGATGCCGGCCTGGATCTGCAAGCAGGGGCGCTGTGTTGGAGAGTGCTAAGGCTGGGTTGCGGCCTGCACAAGAAGAGTTCACACGAGGCAGGAGAACAGAGTGGACTTAGGGGAGAGGTGCTGCCTCCCAGGTCAGTTCACTGCATTGATCAAGGTATTCACAGCCGGTCAGGGACATCCAGCCAAAGAGAGCGGGAACCCAGGTGCATATGCAAACGCACCTGCAACGATGGTGTAAAGCATTCCAGTATGAGATGATCAATCGGGTCACTAGAGAAGCCTGCCTGTTCCAGGATGTTCATTTGGGCCTTGATCGCAGGATTGGGTGAGGGGGCATTTGCCCATTTGCAGGAAACAAGGACACTGCACACAGATAGGTTGTATGGACACTGTATACAGACATCATTGCTCTTAGTCACTTTGCTGACATTTGTAGTGCCACAGGACGCAAGGCCATTTAGATACAGAGACACTGTATACAGACACCATTGTCCTCTCACCCTGCTGAGAAAGATATTGCATTTCTTTACTTGATAATCTGGGCCAGTTGTGTTTTTTGGCAATGGTATTCAGGAGTTTAAGTGCACCAACGAGAGTGGCTAGCTGAGGATCCAAGGCCTCATCTTCCTTCCAAGAGACTGAAGTCACTGGTGCCATACAGGCACACACACTCATGTTCAGGGCTCTGTATATGAAGTGGGTGTGCGGGATTATTTGCCTTGAGGGTTAATTCATTGAACATTGAACTGAGTACAGTGTTTGTAGTTAGGCCTGTGGCATCAGGGGGCAGAAGAGAGAGATCTGACATAAAGAGGCTTCTGCTCTCCTCCTGCCTGGACTCATAGAGCCAAATATATATATACTGTTACTGTCTGTTACTTTTCCACAGAAATATTGCAGTAAAGATAATTTCTGTGTTATATCATAACGTGCGTGGTTTTATTGGTCCTTGCACTTACACTATTGCCATGTGTGCCAGAGGGGCTGAGGCTATTCTTGGGGTTGAGAGGCAAAGTATGGAACTGAACATACTTAACCACTTCCATACAGGACACTTACACCCCCTTCCTTACCAGACCAATTTTCAGCTTTCAGCACTCTCACACTTTAAATGACAATTACTCAGTCATGCAACACTGCACCCAAACAAAATTTTTATCATTTTTTTCTCACAAATAGAGCTTTCTTTTGGTGGTATATAATCACTGCTGGGTTTTTTATTTTTTTCAATATAAGCGAAAAAGTAGCGAAAATTTTGAAAAAAAAACACTTTTTTTTAGTTTGTATTGAAAAATTTTGCAAAAAAGTAATTTTTCTTCATAAATTTGGGCGATAATTTATACTGCTACATATCTTTGGTAAAAATAACCCAAATTAGTGTATATTATTTGGTCTCTGTGAAAGTTATAGAGTCTACAATCTATAGTGCCAATCATTGAAAATTGAT
>BLSH010416348.1:234340-276441 GCA_018402905.1 Glandirana rugosa | reverse complement strand
GGATATCGAGGGTTGAAAGGGAGTAAACATACCTGACAGGGAGAAAACTTTGGTTTAGGGATACAGGTAGAAAGGAGGTGTAAACGGAAAGAAGAACCAGACTTCATATCTAGAGATATTATTTAATTGGTAAATTGATGGACAAGGGTGAACCTTCTAAGGGGAAAGATAAAGTCTTTCCTTTCGAAGGTTACCCCTGTGGACAAGGTCTATCGTTACCTTTGGATAGGTCCCGAGTTTAGGAAGGGACGACATATACATGGTCTCTACATGTAACTCCGATCACATGTGGTCGCAAATGATACGTACGTGTAGAGTTTGACCGAAAGTGTCGAAATGGGAATCGGAAGGGAGGGATCGAAAGGGCCCGCAAAGCGGCGAAAACAAGAGGACGTAATATAACGTCCACTTAGGATGGGGAGTCCACCTTGCCGGCGTATTTTTACAATACGCCGGTAAGGAAGTGGTTAAGCGGCTCCTGCAGAAATAACTGAAAACCAATGGATGAAAAAGGTGGGTCAGGGACAGTAAAGCTAGGGAGGGAAGGCTAAGGGTAAAGCTGTGAAAGCCAGTTTGAGATGTGCATGCATAGTAAACGCTGGTGTACACTAGCCTCAATGTACATCTCTGGTACATATACAGCAGGGAAGGATTTGAGCCCTGGATAGGTTTCCATTGCTATCTGGAACAGGTGTCCCCATTGGAAGCTTTCCTTTCTGAAATAGAAAGGGGAATCTTCCAAGTGGGAACAGGTAGTTAAATGGTTAATTTATTATAGAGATCTATACTTCAGACCAAGAAGAAAGGCAAATGTGGAGGAAAGATGGACATAGGGATTTGGTTTCAAAAGAGGGACAGTCCATACAAATGAGGGAAAGTTGGGAGCTATAGGTACCATGCTCATACAAAGGAACAGAGTATGGTGACACAAGGTTTTGATAAGAAAAGTCAGTGGTGTGCGGCACAACCTAAAAACATCAGTCACTGCTCAGATAATTTCATTGGCTCCTCATTGTACTGGCCAGTTGGTATAGTATGCCACCACTTTAAATGGGTAACCTACCTCCAGCAAGTACATGGATGTGGGATTTCCCAGACCCATAAAACAGGATGGGGATCAGCCTGCAATACAGAATGAGCCTTTGCACATTAACTCTACAGCTGGGAAATATTCCCATATACTAGAATGTATTATAATAGGATACAATTTCATGACATCATTTTACTAAACTCCTAGACTATTTTTATTATTGTACAGGATTTATATACCTGTCAAACGACTATAAATTGTGTTCCCACGAGGGTCGCCTTTCAGGGCCGGTTCGCAGAACAGAAACACAATCTGGATGTATTCCAGATGAATTTCTGCGTGCGCCTTTTTAACACATTATTTATTAATTGCGGTGCATTTTTGATGCGTTGTGGATGCATTTTTTTCTTTTGTTTTTTTGTTTTTTTTCACATTTTTCTTGATTTTCCTTTTTTTTTTAAATGTTGCTGTACAGGCGATCCCCGGGTTGCAAACAAGATAGGGACTGTAGGTTTGTTCTTAAGTTGAATTTGTATGTAAGTGGGAACAGGTACATTTTTTAAGTGTAGCTTCAGCCAAAAAAACTATTTTTAAGCCTTTTGGATAGCATAGGGAAGGGTCAACACCCCTGTAATGTTTGTTTTGCTGTCTATGTTTCTGTTCAGAAGATGTCACCTCACTTCCTGTCCCAATGATAATTGGATTATGAAAAATTTGAGGAGTTGTGGAAACAAGGATTGGTGATAAAGCATCATTGGAAACACCTTTTTCCCATAATAACGCTTACAGGAGTGAATTTCCCTTCCTAGGGGTAGATTTCCTATCACTTCCTGTTGTCTCCCTCCATTTGTAAATAGGAGTCGTTCATAAGTCGGATGTTTGTAACTAGGGGACCACCTGTAATGAGTTCCGGTGAGTTTTTGATGCATTTTGCAACGTTCAAGTACAGTTCCTTGCAGAAAAAATGCAGCACGTTTTACTTTTGTTGACTGCACTGGAACTCACTGCAATGGTGTGAACTTTGCCATTGGAATCCACATAACCTACTGTCCATGCATTTTTGATGTAGAAGAAAAAGACACTGGACTGCATGTGGCGTGAACCGGCCCTCAGAGGTGCGGCAGCTTATAAGCAAGTCTAAACTTAACCTTAAAGCAGTCAGTTCTCTTCTGGGCCTGACAAGGTTCCTGCTTCAAACTTGATTTTATTTTTTTGTTAACATTTAGTAAATGTTTAGACCTCATTTACACGGACGTACTTAAGCATACACCCGTGCGAGGGCCATGTTTGCCGCTACAGGGATAAACAGGTGTTCTGTCATACCGGTGCAGGCAGTCTCTGTCAATGTCATTGTGACAGAACCGCTTGTCATCCCACTTAGATGCTTCCTTCCGCCAGTGCGGAACAGTGCCTCCTGCCCTCCAAACCATTCCAAGCAGAATGACAGCCAGGGGCGTTGCTAGGTGGGAAAAGGCCAGGGGCTCCGACCCAAACAAATGTGGCGCGCGAAGCGCACCATGGCGAAAGTGGGGCACGGGCTAAACTAAACAGTGGGCGTGGCCTAAATGGGGAATGGCTTAAGGGGTGTGGCTCAAGTCTGAGATGAACGAGGGATGGAGGAAGGAAGAATGCAAGAGATAGGGAGGGAAGGAGAGAGAAGAGAAGGAAGGAAAGAAAGAAAGAGGGATGGAGGGACAGGAGGCCCAGATCCTACACCACAATAGCAATATGTGTATTCCAGAAAGTTTAACAATCAGCAGATAAAGATACTTCAATCATCCTGGCACCAAGGTTGGTATAGTGTCAGGATGATTGAAGTGCATTATCCCCATATCTGTTTATCCCCATGCAAGCAAATACTCACACAAGCATGCCCTTAAAGTAACTGTAAAGGCAAAATATTTTTTATCTTAATGTATCCTATGCATTAAGATAAAAAAAACTTCTGTGTGTAGCAGCCCCCCCAGTACTTACCTGAGCCCCATCTCTGTCCAGCGATGTCCGCTAATGCCTCGGCTGTCCGGGACTGTCTCTCCTGATTGGTTGAGACACAGCACATATTGGCCCTTGGCTCTGACCTTGCTTTGCGCACTGGTGCGCAGTCATTCTGGAACGGGAAGGGACCATCCCCAAACTGTTCCCACAAAGTTGGGAGCATGAAATTGTCCAAAATGTCTTGGTATGCTGACGCCTTAAGACAGGGGTAGGCAACCTCGGCCCTCCAGCTGTTTTGAAACTACACGTCCCATGAGACATTGCAAGATCCTGGCAATCACAGGCATGACTCCTAGAGGCAGAGGCATGATGGGATTTGTAGTTTCACCACAGCTGGAGTGCCGAGGTTGCCTACCCCTGCCTTAAGATTTCCCTTCACTGGAACTAAGGGGCCAAGCCTAACATCTGAAAAACAACCCCACACCATACTCCCCCCTCCACCAAATGATTTGGACCAGTGCACAAAGCAAGACATGGATGAGTGAGTTTGGAGTGGAGGAACTTGACTGGCCTGCGCAGAGTCCTGACCTCAACCTGATAGAACACCTTGGTGATAAATTAGAGCAGAGACTGCGAGCCAGGCCTTCTCATCCAATATCAGTGCATGACCTCACCAATACGCTTCTGGAAGGATGGTCAATCATTCCCATAGACACACTTCTAAACCTTGTGGACAGCCTTCCCAGAAAAGTTGAAGCTGTTATAGCTGCAAAGGGTGGGCCAACTCAATACTGAACCCTACGGACTAAGACTGGGATGCCATTAAAATTCATGTCCATGTAAAGGCAGGTGTCCCAATACTTTTGGAAAAATAGTATAGATGTAGCGCCCTCTACACTAGGTAGGTGTTAGAGTGAGGTTTTTGTTATTAAAGGCAAATTTAGTCAGGCCTGACTCTGGGCAGGGGAGTGGCCCAGGGAGAGCTGGAGACAGCAGGAAGAAACACCCCTTGGTTACTAATCCCCTTTCTTCAGAAAGTTCTGGAAAAGGGGATGGAAAGAGGAGGTGAGGCTTTCTGAAGTATGTTAAGGAGCCCTGACCAATCCCCAACTTGGATTGGCAGGGGGCAGGCCTCCTTAAATATTGTGGTCTGCCCAGTGGGGGAGGAGAAGTTCAGGTGGAAGTCTGGAGATGGAATAGTGTGGTCAGGGGCGTAACTACAGGGGTTGCAAGGGTTGCAATTGCAACTGGGCCCCATGCTCCAGGGGGCCCTGTGCCTCCCTTGTACACCTGGATAGGAGGGATGGCGGGGCGGCATTTAGATGAACCAATCTCCCACATTTTCCTATTAATGCAGGAGATTGGTTCCTCTATATGCTGCCCCTGCCGCCCCTCCTGTCCAGTTTACTTGTCTTTTGCTGTTCCCAGGGTCCCTGTGTGCTTCCCTTTCACCAGTGAGGGAACTATCAGGATTGCAAAGGTTGCAATTGCGACCGAAGATAGCAGAAAGGGGGCCCGCTGCAGAACTTGTGAAAGGGTCCCTCTGTGGAACCGTAATAAAGAGACCCGCAATGGGAGTAAAGGGCCCCAGGGTCAGTGGGAAGAGGTAGGGCCCTGGCCAGGGGTCAGGGGGGCCCTTCATAATTTCTTGCACTGGGGCCCTGAAGGTTCTAGTTATGTCTCTGAGTGTGGTGGCTGTCGTGTCCTAGGGGGGGGGGCTCCCAGTCTGGGGGGGTGACCCTGGGCCTGGAGTGCTGGGGAGCAGCCAAGAGGAGTGAGATCTTGGTGGCAGGCACAAGGCAGAGCAGAAGGGACAGTGGGAGAGAGCACTATCGAGAGAGATCTTCAGTGTGGAACTACAAGTGTCAAGAATTGGTGAGCAACATACCCTGGGATACTGGAAGAGGCATACCGGAGCGGATTGGGGTGAGAGACAGTTTGGGAAGGATGCGGAGGCCAGTGTGGGACTTTGATGTTGCTGTGGCAGTGGAGAAGGCCGTTTCAGCTGGAGTAGCTGGCAGGGCCTGGAAGAAGATGGGCTGGGAGTAGTAGTCCATTGCTCTAGCTAGCACAGAGTACTTTGCTACACTTTGGAGACTATTAGCCTCTGCCTGTAATGGGTGGTCCGGAGGTCCTTCATCAAATACAGCAGGCCTCATCCTGTGCTAGCTAGGCCGAAGAAGACGTTGGAGGCCTGGTAAATATCCTTCCAGGTTTTACCTGTGAGAAGCAAGTGTTGAGCAGGAGTGAGGAAAAGGAGTGTAACGTGCACCAAATGTATATACAGAGGTGTATAGAGGTGTGGTCCCATGTACAGAACTGTTCAATTATTGGGCATCCCATAATCATCCCTACCCCTTCCAAGTTCAAATCCCCTAATAAGAAAAAACAAAGTACCAGCCAGTTCTGTGTCTCCCAGTGTGCACACAAGTGTGACTGAGGGCAGTGTGATCAGGTGAACCACAACAACCAGCCACCCCTAAGGGGGTCACTGGCTACATTTGGGGGCTTGTATCTGGGATTTACCTGTTTCACGTAATTCTGCCAGTCATTACCCCTAGCAACGGAAGTCAACTGACCCAAGGAAATGTGACTGTTTGCTATTAGCAAGGATTGAACCCGGGAAAAGATTTATGTGCTCTGCCCACCAAACTGTGCTTTAATACAAGTGCAGTTGCCCATAGTAACTAGAGGGAGCAGTCGACAATTACTGTTCCTGCTTGCCCAGTTGCTCCAACCAGCGCTGGGGCAGTGACTTGTAAATTACTTTTCTGCAATTCAGTGACTTGTAAAACATGTGCTGTCACCCATGGTGGCCGCAACTAGCAATCACACCCATGTAGTACAAATAACACAAACCCGCGCCTATGGAAAACACAAATTTGTGAACAATAAGAAATAAAGAGCAGCTGGTACAACAGTATAACTATAACGGGTTACACTAGAAACATAACATAAAATGTGGGGATACTGCGCTCATATAGCAGTTTCTCACACATAGAAAGAAATCTCTCATGTATGACAAGTGTGCTGTCCACTGGATTAGGCCAGAGACTGCACCTTCTGCTCAATATAAATCATAGCGCCTAAGGACCAATAAATGCTAGATAGGGCACTACTCGGTGTGTTCCTCATGTGTCCTTTCGGCTACTTAATTATTCTCCATACACATGTTGAAACAGATCCCAAACAACTGAAATAGTCCCAATAATTCCAGATATGGAGCCGAAAGGACACATGAGGAACACACCGAGTAGTGCCCTATCTAGCATTTATTGGCGTTTACATGAGAGATTTCTTTCTATGTGTGAGAAAATGCTATATGAGCGCGGTATCCCCACATTTTATGTTAATCTAACCCATGGATTGCAAGTGTGCCCAGCGCTCTGCAGGGGCTGGACATCGCCCACTGGGTTGCAGGTGTGCTCAGCGCTCTACAAGGGCTGGGCATCTTGAATTTGTGCTCCAAACTCCTGGTTACAGTAAAGTATGCCTGGAATTGTTTTCTGTTGATGGAGGAAGAGACTGTGTTGGAGGTGTTCTTTCCAGCAAAACAGTGGCTACTACAATTACTGTTGCTACTGGCAACCACCAACAAGGTCAGCATGTCTGGACATATCCTGCTAGCGTCAGCATGTCTGCAAGTTTCCATCCTTCACACAAGGGGTTACAGCAGCGTGACCTGCAGCAAGCCTGGTTATGAGGACTTTTGGCGCCAGCCCGTCTGGTAACAAGGGGGCGGTACCACGCCCTGGAAGAGCTTCAGCGCTTGCAGCTAGCTTCAGACACCACGAGGTAGCTCAAGGTGGCAGAAGGTGGTCGACTTGTGCCAGCGTTAACCTGGTTGCCAGACAAGCCGGAGCGAACCCTGGTGAACACTGGGGACTGATTGGAGCCTCGTGGGGGACTCGCCCTGGGGTTCTACAAGGGATTGAGCGGCTGTGTCTACTGTGCCCGGAGTGTTGGTTGCCTACCGCAGGAGTTACCGCCTGGGCACGGTGTGGCCATTGTGGTGAGCTGCTGACTCAGCTAACATCCACATAGCAGGAGTCATCATACTACACGGTGGACCTGTGCACGGGATTTTGTCATCCACAGCCACGGAAGTCCCGGAAGGCTGGAGCGGGCCTGGAATCATCCCATCAAGGCGGGGTATAGTTGCAACCAAACGACTTCCCTGCGAAGACAGAGGACGGAGGTAGAGAGGAGGCTGTCGTGGCCGTGGCCTGGCTGGGAACCTGGATACTGTGAGTACTGCCATGCGGGAGTCCAGGGTCCCTGAAATGCTGGCCGAGTTCCACCTTATAGCAATCCCAGCTGGGCTGGAGTTAGTTGTGGAGGGGAATGAGCCCCTTGTTGAGCCAAGCGGGGATGCTGAGGACAGGGCAATAGACTGGGGGTCACCCAGACTGCTGACAGAGTTTGGCTCCATGGAGCACCTGGCTGAGTGGTTGTCTCCAAGTGAAGGTTCCGATGAAGAGTGGGTGACGGGGGTTTACACACGAACCGGGGCCTTTGCAGGACTCAAACAATGGGGCATGTATCCCCAGTACCAGCAGCCAAACCTTCTCAAACAGGCCCTCCACCACCCAGACCAGGGCAGTAACCTAATGCCAAATGGTAGTCAAATCTCCTGACACCCATATCTTGCCTGGGAGAGGGAAGGTCAAGACTCTACCTAGGCTTTTCTGGTACCAGCAGGAGGTGCAGCGACGAGTTCCCCTGGAGTGGGGCCTGAATTACCCATACGTCCCACCCCATGTCACGGACATTGTTGAGAACTCAAGGGAGGAGTGGGAAGATGAGATGACATGGGAGTACCTTCATGTCCCCAGACCTTTGCGGGGACCAGAAAGCAGCAGTTGGGAGAGGTTCAAGGATCTGAAGAAGGAGTTGAACCTTGGGCGTGCTATCCGGAAGGACTGCGTGATAATAATCAAGGTGGGCCAGTCCGCAAAGAGTCTTTCAGTTTCAGTTCGAGAGGATGGGGGAGTCTGGAAGAGGTTGCCTGTTCCCCATTACTACATCTAAGGGACTGTTGGAGCTACAGCAGATGTAGATACACTCCAGAGACTGCTGGTGAAGTAGTGGAGTGTGTTAGGGAAATGACCATTGCCGGTGGTCCGTGCGCGTTTGTGCGTGCCCGCGCGCGTGTGCGCGTGCCTGTGCACACCAATGGTGCCAAAACAGCCTATTTAAACAGACAACACCCTGCAGCAGATACTGTCCATTCTACGGCGTTCCTTGATCCCTGTGACCACTTTGAGAGACTTTCCTGCACCTGTGACCCCGGCTTTGCTTGAACTTGTTGCTTTCCGCCTGCCCTGACCCCTGTCTACGCCTACCCTCCTGCCTGATCCTTCTGTACCTTTGCTGCCCTCACGTTTCCGACCCTGCTTGCACCCGACCACCCGCCTGCCTGCTCCATCTGTACCGCATTGTCAGCCTGTTGCCGACCCGGATTGTACGACCATTCTTCTGCTCGCACGAGCTCCAGTGGACTTCCACATACTACCAAGTGACCCAGTTCAACCCTCGTGCCCCCGTGCTCCTGAGCTCCCTGTCTGTATTACCAGGGGCTCTCGAACCAGGGCTGCAAGAGAGGTGATCCCCTGCATAAGCCAGGCTCATCCGCCAGGTACATGACAGAGTGTGTGAATCCTCCTGAATTGTAGGACAAGATAGCCTGCCCAGTGGAAGAGACTTGCCCATTGGAAGGACACTGGGGTGAGGTTTGTCCTGTTCATTTTCCCTTTTTGAAGCCTATTTCCCGGCTGATGCCCTTGAACTCGGGAAAAGATGTATGTGCCCTGTGCTGATGCCCTTTTTACCCTCTTCTGCTCCTGTCAATGGGACCTTAATCCCTCACTGACAGGGCAGGCAGGAAGAAGAAGGAATTTGTTGTTGTGTGCAGTGTGGTTGTTCTATTGGAAGGCTTATAACCCCCTCTCAGTAGACCTGTTGTTATTTAGGTAGTTGTAGTTTAGTTGCTTTATCTTTTCTTAGGATCCCTGGGATGGAGCGGCTGCTAATCCCCATCCGGGGAGAGTCAAAAACTTTCTTCTACAACTGTTTGAGGGAATGCTTTTCTCTCGGGAGAAGTGCTCAGGCTCTGTAAATGTACATAGAATGTATTTACATGCTGTTAGTAGTAGGGTCAATAGTTAGGAATGTTCATTATTGGTGTAGCGGTACCCCCGAAGGAGCTGCTAATGAAATTTATATTTGTTCCTGAGCCTCCCACTGAATATTCTTGCAGCCAGTCACTATAGCATTTTCACACAGCCAGGTGCACACACAATCCTGCTTGTTTCTAAAGGGGATGAATTTTCAATGCTTTATTGTTTAACTTGGATAGGAGAAGGATAGGTATGAGATACTCCAGTAAGTAACTGACTGTAACTGAGGACAAATTCTCCCTAGGCTCTGTATAGCAGACGGTCAGTGGCTTCACACAGCAGACTGACCACAGTGAAACAAGTCCATCTTTAAACAACAAAGGATATACAGGACTTTGTTTCTACAAGACGCTTGCCAGTGTCTCCTTTCTAACTCAGTGTAGCAGACTACCAAAACACTTTATGGCAGGCTGACTTTAGCAGGACAGGTCCTTTGTTAAGCAGTAAGGACAGAAGCTGAGCTCTTCAAGGCACTCTCCAGTGTCTCCTTTCTAGCTGGCACACCCAATTAAGCTGATATGAGGGCAGGGGAAATTCTAGCACACAGTCTCAAGGATCCTCTCACAGATCTGTACTCACACCATGTCCTGGGGAAGTCGGTAGCCCTTTCTGCCAACCTCCAAGCGACACTTTGCCACTGCAGTATCAGACCGAATCCAAGGACATCCACCCTCTGTCAGCTTTCAATGAACTGTGGATTGCAGCTTCAGCATCTGGATAGGCTTCGTCTAAGCCTAGCAACCGGCAGCCTCCTGGATAGGCTCTCAGGCCTAGCAGCCAAGAGCTGAACATACGCCTCGCCCCTCAGGCTTGGGTGGGCTGGGACCCAAGATGCAGTGGGTCACCACTCCCCTGCTAGCTGGTCAGAACCACCTCCAAATACACCTGCTGTCACTGGCTGAGGTTTTCTCCCTCTGTCCAATAGGGACCCATACTACTGGACAGGGTAAAACATATCTCCAGACCACATGAAACGGCACCAGAGCACACTGAGCAGACCTTACTCAAATCAAGCTCTCTGATAAGCAGACAGCACATAAATTTACCTGTCAGCTCTCCCATTAAGCAGATAGAGCCAAAAACTATATACACTCTCTAGTACCCAAACTAGGAGGGCGTTACATTGGGTACATATGTAAATAGCCACAGAGATTGACCTATATTTTTGTACTTATTTAATTATACAGTCCCCTTTCCCCCTTCCCAATTTTGGATCATGGGATGCCCTGTTCCTGGGCCCAGGAGCTATTTTTCTAAATTTCTCAGCTGAGGACCAGCTGAGGTTTGGTGGGGGGTGAGTGTAGCGCCCTCTACGCTAGGTAGGTGTTAGAGTGAGATTTTGGAAGACATTGGAGTCCTGGTAAATATTGGAGTTGAGCGAACCTGAACTGTAAAGTTCGGGTTCGTACCGAACTTTGGGGTGTCCGGGACCCAGACCCGAACCCGGACATTTCAAAAAAGTTTGGGTTCGAGCTCTGGGTTCGGGTATTTGATCACGCATGTTGAATAGCTGCAGGGCAGCCAATCAACAAGCATTTCACTGGTTTTCCCTAGAAGCCATCACAGCCATGCCTACTAATGGCATGGCTGTGATTGGCCAGTGCATCATGTGACCCAGCCTCTATATGAGGCTGGAGTCACAGTGCTGCATGTCACATGCTCTCTGGGTAGTGTAGGGAGAGGATGCTGCCGGTGCTGTGAGGGACAGATTGCAGATAGATAGATAGGTAGAGATTACTACTACTACTGCTTTTAGGGACAGATTGCAGATCTCATCCTGCATTACAGAAAGATCTGACTGGACTAGGTAGAGTTTACTGCTTAGAGGGACAGATTATTGTTCTAAAATCATCTCCTAGTTCTATAGGGTCAGGTTCCTGCTGCTGCTGTAAGGGACAGATTATTGTTCTAAAATCATCTCCTAGTTCTATAGGGTCAGGTTCCTGCTGCTGCTGTAAGGGACAGATTATTGTTCTAAAATCATCTCCTACTGCTATAGGGTCAGGTTCCTGCTGTTGCTGTAAGGGACAGATTATTGTTCTAAAATAATCTCCTAGTTCTATAGGGTCAGGTTCCTGCTGTTGCTGTAAGGGACAGATTATTGTTCTAAAATCATTTTGCAGCCCTCTAGCACTTTCAAGGACTCTTTTACAGTCATTTTTGTGGCAAAAAGTTTGGGTCCCCATTGAATTCAATGGGGTTTGGGGTAAAGTTCGGGTCAAGTTCGGTACCGAACCCGGACTTTTTTCCGAAGTTCGGCCGAACCCACCGAACCCGAACATCCACGGGTTCGATCAACTCTAGTAAATATCCTTCCAGGTCTCACCTGTGAGAAGCAAGTGTTGAGCATGAGGAACAAGGAGTGCAACGTGTAGCAAGTGTCAGTGCTGGAGGAAGATGGAGAAGTGTATATACAGAGGTGTATATAGTGGTCCCATGTACAGAATTGTTCAATTAATGGGCATCCCATAATCATCCCTACCCCATTCAAGTTCAAATCCCCTAATAAAAAAACAAAAACAAAGTATCAGTATGTTCTGTGTCTCCGAGTGTGCAGAAAAGTGTGATTGAGGGCAGTGTTATCAGGTGAACCACAACAACCAGCCACCCCTAAGGGGGCCATTGACTATATATATATATATTGAAAATGTATTGATCAACAAAATTCCACCATAGCTGACTTGCAGGGTGCAAGGGTGCACATTCTTTTAGCAGAGGCCTATTCTCCTCTCTCATCGTGTATTTGTTTTGCTTAGAGTTTGTCATTTCTATGCTTTAGTACTGTGCTATATAATTTTTTGGCAGTTCATAAACAAAGGATAATAATAATAACAATAATAACTATACTTCACTGAAGGCAGAATGTAGCAGTCAGCATAAACTATACAGTACCGAACCACATGATTAGTAAAAGATGAGACAATTCAAGTCAATCAAGCCTTCCACGCAGGGAGCTATATTGGCAGGGAACTGTTGTCACACAATGTTGTGCTGCACAAGATGCCACTGTAATTTTAGCAATTTTATTTTTTTATTTTTTTTATGAACATTTCGCAGGAAACCATAAAAATGTCCTGCAGTATTATGGAATTGAGTTGACGGGATATCTTGAGCATTAAGTTCTAAAGTCAAAATCTACTGCCTGACTCTAAACACATTTTTTTTTATACATTTTGGATTAAGTGGGGAGGAGTTAACAATTTAAATTTTTTTAAAAACACTTTGGCATTGGGAGGGACAGAGGAATTTAGTTTTTATTTTATGTAAAGGTGTTTGTAAATCTAAAAAAATAGATCCTGCTCTCTTATAGCAGATTAAACATCACAGTGCTTGTGCTGTCTAATCTGCCCCTCTTTAAACTGTAAAAAACTTGGTTGATCCTGCCAGTTTCTGTGTCCCCCACTGTGAGCTCACCACAAAAATCATGGATGTTGAGCCCTGGTCAGCTCACAGTGGTCAGCTTACATGCCTCCGTCATCCGCAGCTCTCCTCTGTCCTCCTCACCCCCTCCCTCCCTGCCTGTCAGTGCCAGTGTCTGTGTCCCTGTCTCTGCCCCCCCCCCCCCCGTTGCTATTTGTAATAAAAAAACTTTAAAAATACCCTGGTATCCCCTCTCCTTTATCTGGCAATAACTCACTTTCCAAGTGTTTGTTTAAAAAGATGCCTCTAAATACCTTTTTCTAGTTATCTTCAGGCCAGTCACGTGACTCCCAGCTGCTCTGCTACTACGATCCAAGGCTTCAGTGGGAGTTGCCGAGCAGCCAGCATGGCGGTCATGTGACTTCCAGCCAACGTCAGAGGGAGATCTCCTCCCGCTGTAGCCCTGGATCTTAGTAGCAAAGCAGACGGGAGTCACGGGATAACTGGAAAAAGGTATTTAACCACTTGCTGACCGCGTACTGTATATAGGCGGCAGCAGTGTGGCTCTATTCCGCCAATCGCTGTATATAAGCGGCGATCCGCATGTGCGCAGTTAGCAGGGTCGGGAGCACGCCGGCTCGCTCTCGTGCCCACCGCACTCTGTGAGCCGCAATGACCTTCCAGAGAGAAAGAACGGGGAACCACCAATGTAAACACAGCAGTTCCCCGCTCTGTCAGTGGGCATGTGAGAGATCTACTGATCCCTGTCACTGGGATCAGTTAGATCTCTTATGCCCATGGTAGCCCAGCCCCCTCACAGTTAAAACACACCTAGGGAACACAGTTAACCCCTAGATCTCCCTCTGCAGGTTAACCCCTTCACTGCCAATGACATTTATACAGTAATCAGTAGATATTTAAAGCGGTTGTCTACCCATCGATTTGATAGTGTCAAAAAAGAGTTAATATTCCTGGCATGCCGGAAATGCTAGCTGTCTCCTTGATTCTGCTTTCAACCAAACTAGCAAACCATTCAATGGGTGGTGTCATAATGGATCACATGTGCAGCATCATGGCAGTTGCAGATTAAACAGAGGCTAAGATGTCAGCTTCCTTAGCTGAAAACGATAGGAGAGTATACAACCACTTTAAATTTCTAATCGCTGTATAAATGTCATTGGTCCCAAAAAAGTGTCAAAAATGTCCGACATGTCCGTCCCGATATCAAAGTCCCGATAAAAATCGCATATTGACGCCATTACTAGTAAAAAAAAATATGTTAAAAACGCCAGAAATGAATTCTCATGGTTTGTAAACGTGGTAACTTTTAACAATCAATAAACGCTGATTGCGATTTTTTTTTACCAAAAATATGAGGAAGAATATAAATCGGCCAAAACCGATGAATACATTTTTTTAATATATTTTTTTGGATTTGTATTTTAGCAAAAAGTAAGAAATATTGTTTTTTTTGCAAAATTGTTTTTTTTGTTTATAGCGGTGATCAGAAATGACTCAGAGGTACCACCAAAAGAAAGCTCTATTTGTGGGAAAAAAAGGACGCACATTTTGTTTGGGTACAACGCTGCACGACTGTGCAATTGTCAGTTAATTAAAGCAACGCAGTGCAGAATCGCAAAAAGTGCTCTGGTCATAAAGTGTGAAATCCTTCCAGGGGTGAAGCGGTTAAAGGCATCCTTTTGAACAAACACTTGGAGAGTGAGTTCTTGCCAGATAAAGGAGAGGGGCTGCCAGGGGAATACATTTTTAGGGTTACAACCACTTTCATTAGACTTGCTGCAGAACATGTATTCTTGGAGGCATTGTTTATTTGCAGCATACTGCTGCATTCTTTGAAAGAAAAAAAATGCGAAATCAGTGTGAACCTAAAGCACTTCACATTCTATTCCCCACATTCATTGTACCCTCTTATCAACCTGGTACAAATATAAGTTAGGCATACTCTGCTTAGGCCTATTTTTTCTGATTAAAACTGTATCATTTTAGACAGCTCTGACATGCAAGCTGATGTTCTAAATTATTGTATGAAATTTTACTTTAAAAAAAAAAGGAAAATCTGATTGCAGTGTGGAATGTATCCAGAGATGTCCTGCAGTTTATGGGAATTGGACTTTTTAATTAGTCTAGCTATAATCTAAGCGTTTGTGTAACAGTTTAGCCTGTAGTTTCCTGTGTATTTCTTACCTCCTTGCTGCAGTGGTTCTGCTGGACCTGTGATTCTATTCACATGTGTTGTTAGGCTTCTGTGTTCACCTAAGGGGTGTCACCTTCTGTACTGTGGTTTATATTCCTTTCCCTTCTATCACTTCCTGGTCCCATTCGCTTCTCTATATAAGACATGCTCAGCGCAGCCCGCGTTGACTGAGCAACGCCTCAGTTTCTTTGAGCTCCCGGTTTGCCTTGTATTTTTTATATTCTGTGTCTGACTTCCTGTGTAACAACCCCGACTTTGTCTACGGTTTTTACTTATCTGCTGCTCACTGTGACCTAGGCTCATTTCTCAGATCCTCTTCTGTTGCCTGCCATCTGTACTCTGCATACACTAGAGGTCTCCATATCATCGGATGAGCCAACCTGGGGACCACGACCTGGTTCTAGGTTGCTGCAAGTCCATCCTCACCATCAGAGACCGCGGTGAAGAAGCAGGCTGGGGCTTAGACAGTATTTGTAGCTGCTGACTTTTAATTTTTTTCTGAAGGAGCCTGGAGCTCCAGTTTAAGTATAAACTTTATTTCTGTGATTAGAATCAAAATTCTGGTAAAAAGCATTTTTTTAAATTTGGTGCAAAAAACACAAGGGAAAGAATGAGTTAAAAAATAAACGAATTAGGGTTTTAAGGTGTTTTTACTTTCAGGACTTCCACTGGTACTCGCAGAATCCCTGTTAGGACTTTCAATGGCACTCGCACAATCTCTACCAGGACTTCCAGAATTCCCTCAAACTACTAAGGGTTTGTCATCTGACTAAAGGGTATTTAAGCACCGGCCTCTGAAGTCGCTGGTGCTGTGCCCCATCATCAACAATCCTTTTGCAAGTGAGTTACTATATTTACTGCTGACCCAGGATGTCCTTATAACCTTTGTCTGCTGCCTGCCCACAACCTCTGCCTGCACCTGACTACTCCCTTGTCTGCGCCGCTTGCCCACAACAATTTCCAGACCTGACTTCTCTTCTGCCTAGCCTTTCATGTACAGTCTCCACACCATTACCAAACTGTACCAGCTTTGTGGGGCAATCATGAGGGCTGTGACTTGGTGACAGATTGTGGTCAAGAAAACTGGGATCACCAGGGTTTCTGGCCCATCTCCACTGTAAGGAGCTCTGGTGAGGACCCTTTGTCACTTAAACTTTGTGCCTTGGGTGGGCCCATGTCACCTGCCAGTGGGCGGTATAACAATAGATCTCCCTGTATAATCATCTGAGCTCAGTGGCAACCGAGTACTTTGTACAGAGCAGATCTCAGCTGCACTATCCACAGCTCGATGCCCAAGGTGGGTGCATCTTCTGCCTCTGCCTTGGCCCGGCCTTGCCAAGAATGCTGTAACATCATTCATTTTCACTGAATATGCTTTCAAAATTTTAACAGTATACATGCCGTCTTCTAAAAATTAGCTTGTGTATGGTCCACATAATTTTAAATATACATTATGTTTCCACATTTTAGATGTATATTTTGGTACTTACAATCTGCTTTGTATTTTTAGCCCATACATAGAAGGGCTTTATGAACAGATCACTCATTGCACACTAGCAAACTTGAAAATGCTGGTCAGAAGGAAGTAAATTGTGGCATTATGGAGAAAAAGAAAAAAAAAAGTAATTTAAATAAATAACACACTGCTATTATGTTACAGGGCCACACTGTTATAATGGTGAATTCACATTTTCAAGTGAACTCGTACTATCAATGAGCTGCTAATGTCATCCACCTGTGCTAAAATCAAAAGGTACACCAAATTTACCTTTACAGCCAATGGCCAGTGTGGCTGTGTTGATTATTCTAGTCAGTCTCTGTGTTCACTTACTCTCTGTTGGGGTACCATACACTGGGCCCAACATACAAGTGCACCAAGTCATTCTTACATTTAGGGCAGTATACACTCAGGGACAAATGCCTGGAACACCAGCAGTCAGCTGGGGCACCCCATCCAGCTTCAGCAGCTTTCAGCCTGTCATAGAGTTGTGCAGGTTGCTGGCAGCAGAGCTGGAAGATGCACCTATGCCTTCCACCTGCACAAAAACACCGGGATCTTATGAACAAGGGCTAAATGCCCAGTGCCCAGTATGAGTGAGGCCCTAAATAATATCTGCATTTTGGTACTCTATGGTGGTCTAAAATAAACAAAATAACAACAGCTGTAGTTCTCCAGACACTCTGCCTCTTCCCCACCTACTGCCTACCCTTTTTCCACTACTGAACATAAGCATACTGAGCTCATATGAGTACCTCTTCCTTTTGCTTATCAGCTTACAGAGCAATCCCTTCCATTGTCTTCAGTGAATGACAGTTTTATCAGTCTGTTAGCCATGTACATGAGAATTAAGGGTGTTCTTTAAAGTTAACTTTTGGTCAAGCCCCCAGTGACCTCTGTAGCTACAGGCAGTGTTAGAGTGATTAATCCTCAACTTATACAGCAAAAGCACTAAAATTGTTCTCTTGGCAGTTCAGATCCCTCTCCCAGGGCTCAGTGTTTGCAATAGAGATGTAGCGCCATCCTAGATAGGTGCTAGAGTTAGGTAAATTTAGCTATGGCTCACTGTATCCAGTGGAGCTGCAGTTTGTTATTAGGAAAATTTGGTTTTGTCTCACTTAAACCAGTGTGGATGTGTTGATTATTCTAGTCTGTTCAGTGTTTCAGCTGCTGCAGGTTTGATTGCTCTCTTTGCTTTCTGGAGATCTGTGGATTGTTTTGGAACATAGGTGTGGAGCAAGGCAAATTGGCAGCATAAATATTTATTCAGCCCTGGACAATCCCTGGGAGGGTGGCACAGATGGCTGCTGGAAGTATGTATAAATACTTTGAGACACAGAGCTTCCAGGTCTTTTTTCCTTGGCAGGATATCACAGCCTAAGCGAGGCTGCTTGGCCCCTTAGGCCATCCTGCTATGTGCCTGCAGGGTGTTGAGGCCTCAGGTGGGCAACCTAAGAACCTGTTTTGCTGACTGAAGGACTGTCGTCTGATGATCTAGTCTGGTATCACTGGGAGAAAGTGTCACATAGATGTTGGAAGGAGGCAACCAACTTTCCAAAGACATTTGTGAGTACAGACTGGTGAGAGAGATCTTACAGACTTTGGGCTACGGCCATTCCCTTGTGGGGTCAGCTGTGTGTGTGTAAAAGGTACATAGTGTCCACTGTCATGAAGAGTTTAGTCTGTTTAAAACCCTGTGAAAGGACTTTTCCAGGACTGTTTACCAGAGGAAGTTTACAATCCTCAAGTTTACTACAGGCTCATAGTTCTACAGAAGATAAGTGTCCTCCCGTTTGTATATAGTTTTGGAGTATCCCATTAAATTCCCTAACCCTATCCAAGTTACCCAAAAATAAAAATACAAAAACAAAAAAACCCTAGGCTGTTCATTGAGCCAAAGAGTGACTGTATGCCTGGCTGCAGGGCGACGGTTGGGAAAAGGAACCCTGGACATCTTTCTAGCGGCTCCTACTGGGGTAGCGCTACAGAGATATGAAGGCTAAAAGTCACAGATCGGAAGGAGGACAAGGGGAAGCCGAGCTGCTTAGTCACTATTGGTACAGGAAGCATCTTTAGCTGAGCTGCTGAGCCACTGCTGGGAAAAGGGAGTTGGGTGAGCTGAGCTGCTGAGTTACTGCTGGATGGGGGAGCAGGTTGCTGAGCTGCTGAATTACTGCTGTGAGTGGAGACTGAGCTGCTGAGAGAACAACTTCAATGACTTCAGTGATTTTTCTGCAACAATTGAGGATGAATTGCTCCACAGTGTCAGCAGCAATGGAGGTCAGTGAGGGCTTGTTTTAAAGTTCAGTTGCTGGTTGTTAGGAATATTTAAATACTTGAATGTTCATAGTCTAGCCAAAACTTCAAGCTTGCCATACCTTCTAAACACATCAACAAAGACAAACAAATTGATTTTGTCTGTGTTTTTGTAATAAAGGGTCACAACCTGTTTGCCCTTCCAAATTTCATATTTTCTGATATAATCAGGAAAATTGAAAGCTATTACAGCTCATGGGAAAGGTCGTGTTGTGACGGATCCCTTATTATCTCTGAGAGTGTCAGACAGGAATATATTTTTAGTGTTTTTTCTAAAAACACAGACCCACTGTAGATCTCATTAAAAAACAGGTGTTCTCAAATTACTGCTGGAAACATTTTTACAGCCTTGAATGAATTCATCTATCATCTAATTACCTCATATTATCATTCATAACTTTGAAATTGGATTAGAAGCCCAGATGGATGAGAATTCTAAGACGGTAAAGTACAAAGTGAAAATGATGGTTTTATTTAACATTACTATGTGTATGATTTTCCTGTGAAGTGTCCAATAAAAGTGTCATGAGCAAGGATTGGCAAGCTGAAGTTATGAACCAGTAGGGTTATAAGATATCTAAGAATAGCACCTATTGATTTGCCCCCCAGTTATTTGGTATTCTTTCACCAGGTTGCTGTACTATCCACTTTAGAAACATTTTCCAGTCTATAGTATCTGGGTGTGCTGCAGCTATGCTAGCACTTTACTTAGGTACAAAGAAGTGTCTTTACTAAGCCAGCATAAAACAACCATATTAGCATATGTTTCCACACTATGGAAGACTTCCATTGATCAAACAGGTGTCATAGAAAGATCATGGAAATATTGAAATGAGACCATTGCATGACCACAATGATTGATGTAGGTGATGGTAACTACTAAAATATTTATGGGTGCAGTGCAATGCGCAGAATGCTCCCTTAAAATGCACCTGTGCTTTTTCAATGCAAAGAAAAGCAACAGGCTCTCCTAAATCTATGCATTCTGCTTATACTCACCTCCCCCACAGACAAATGGAATCTCAGTGGAATAAAGGAAATGCAAGGGTAGAGTTACCCCCACAAGAGTAGCTGGATGTTTGGGTCCCATTGTCCCTGCAGCTGACAACCCCTAAACAGTATCACACTCTCCATGTCACGTACCTGGTGGTGGAGTCTGACTTATGCAGTGGGCAACCTCTATTAGGACCCTGATTCCTGCAGGGAGGCATGAGGGTCAGACTGGGTCACAGGTGGTGGTGTGCTGGTCCGTGTGGTGCTCGTGCAAGCTGAAGCGTAGTGATGCAGGCCGGGTCGGTAACGGGCTGGCGAAGCAGTACAGATGGGTCAGGCAGCAGAGTAGTCGGGTACAAGTTCGTTAACAGGCGGGCAGCAAGGTACAAGGGGGTAGGCAGAAGAGTGGTCATGGAAGCCGGGGTCGGTGCAGTTGGAGATCAATAGCTGGGTCAAGGCAAGCCGGGTCACAGGAACAAACAATCAGGATCACAGGTTGCTTCAAGAACACACAAACGCTGTAGAACGGACAGCACTTGTTTCCTGGTGCTGTCCTGCTTAAATGGCCGCTATTGGCACCATTAGCGCGCACGGTCGCGGATGCGCAAGGAGGGCCAAAAAAAAAGAGTCCATTTTCCTAACACTCCAACACACCTCGAGGCTAAGAAAAGGTTTTTTTTATTCGGGCTTAAATGCCCAGCCGGGTGAAAGGTAAGCAGTATTCTAGGTATTTGGCCTAAGGAAGTACCCTATCTAATACACGCCTGTTAAAGGTACAGTCCCTCCTTACCCCAACTGGCCAGTGATCACTTATTTATTGTAGCCAGGTCCCTGGCTAAGCAGAAGGAGCTATTAAGGACACTGTGTTGCAGCTGCTCTGTGGGTTCTCACCAGTCTGTCATGCTGAAATAATTAACACTGTTCTGCCTCCAGCCAGCAGAGGGAGCTATTATGTAAAAGGAACTTGAGAAACTTTGGTGCAGACTACACTGAACTGTGGGAGATATAGTTTGGCGAAAAAGTGAACAGACTACAATTCCCAGGCGGAGACTCTTAAGTGAAGGGGAGAATGAGCACCGGAGTCACCAAGAGGGAGGATTCATCCTGTATGCAGAGCCAGAAGGATTGCTCATAGCAAAAAGTCCAGATTGAGGTTCGCTGTGTACTGGGACTGGTGAGTGATTTTACCACTGCTAGCAAATTAGGAAAAGGGAAAGGCTGACCATCTATTTAGAAGCTTCAAATCACTGCATGTGAAATCTAAAGGGACTGTACAGATGTGTACCACCTTAAAGACAGGGCCCCACTGATTAAGGGTGAGAGTCATCCTGTAGGATAAGTTAAAGGGTCCAGAGTCTAGGTTACATAAGCATAAGTAGTGTGCAGGGCCAGAATTTAAGTGTGCATGCTGTTTTGACCAGCACATGTGCACTTTAAGCTAGAACCAAATAAAAAATAATGATAAAATATCACTTAATCTGTTATTTATAATTCTAATTCTTAGAACAGGTATACTGGAGCCTCATCAACATCAATGGAAAGCTAAAGAATTTTTCAAACATTCAAAGTTATATCAGTAAGACATATCCAAACCAAGGTAGCACTTTGGCAACTTCAGAGTGGGCTATTTATATGGATACACCTTAATAAAATGGGAATGGTTGGTGATATTAACTTCCTGTTTGTGGCACATTAGTATATGTGAGGGGGGAAACTTTTCAAGATGGGTGGTGACCATGGCGGCCATTTTGAAGTTGGCCATTTTGAATCCAACTTTTGTTTTTTCAATAGGAAGAGGGTCATGTGACACATCAAACTTATTGGGAATTTCACAAGAAAAACAATTGTGTGCTTGGTTTTAATGTAACTTTATTCTTTCATGAGTTATTTACAAGTTTCTGACCACTTATAAAATGTGTTCAATGTGCTGCCCATTGTGTTGGATTGTCAATGCAGCCCTCTTCTCCCACTCTTCACACACTGATAGCAACACCGTAGGAGAAATGCTAGCACAGGCTTCCAGTATCCGTAGTTTCAGGTGCTGCACATCTCGTAACTTCACAGCATAGACAATTGCCTTCAGATGACCCCAAAGATAAAAGTCTAAGGGGGTCAGATCGGGAGACCTTGGGGGCCATTCAACTGGCGCACGACGACCAATCCAGCTGAATGGCCCCCAAGGTCTCCCGATCTGACCCCGGATCGGGTGTCAGCGGACATGTCACCGCTGACATCCGTCGCTCCATAGAGAGGCATGGAGCGTCCGTTCGGGTGCGCCTGAAAAACTGACAGGCGGACTCGAACGATCCACCCGTGTGAAAGGGGCCTAAAGGCTAGTAGCTGCTTATTGAAAATGGTCACATAGATTTCCAGGCAAGGAAGTGTTATACTATAAATCAGTTCCTGAAAAAGAATTTTGTAATTTGCTTTTAGCAGATTCTTAGTGACAAATTAAAGGTAATTTATCTTGATTTTTACTGTGGTCCCAGATCTTATTCTCCTTTATACCTGTTATTTGATATATTAGTGGTAGAACAATACTGTAAGTTTTAGTGTGTACTTCTAGGACAGCTTATAGATAAGTCTTTTTTTTTTTTTTTTTTTTTAATCAGCATGTTGAACAAAAAAACTGACCCAATTCTCCCATCCACATATTCGAGATGGATGGGGTGGGGGGGGGGAATCCTCCCTACAGAGGCATTATATTCTGATGACGGGGAGACTGCCCCATCTTCAAAATACACAGATTAGTGTTGCAGGCTATAGCCGGGCAAGAACCCATGCAGTTTTTCCAGAAGTTACTGTGGGTAGCACCTCTTCAATTGCTACCAGAGTACTCTAGTTCTAGTGGGGTGGCTTCCTTGTGTCCTCAGGCCTGAGATCACTTATCTATTCTTCACTGTCTGAAGATAATTGCTAGTAGCTATGTGCGTTGTTTACTGTTTTACTGAAGTATTGATTGTAAGCTAGACTCTCAGTTATTAAAGACTCTTAGGCTTCACACTGTTCCGACAATGAAGTTGCCCAACTTCTGATCCGACTTTGCCCTGCGACTTCATGTCCAACTTCCATGCGACTTCAATGAATGGGATCCGACTCTGAGTCTGGTATGGATCTTGAGGAGGAACCCCACGCCAGAATAAAAATAAAAAAAAATTTAAAAAAATTCATGGGGTCCCCCCCAAGACCATACCAGACCCTTCGGTCTGGTATGGATGTTGAGGGGAAACCTTACTCCAAAATTAAAAAAACAAAAAACGGTGTGAGGTCCCCCCCAAAATCCATACCAGACCCTTATCCGAGCATGCAGCCCAGTAGGTCAGGAAAGGGGGGGCAAGCCTCTTGGACCATACCAGGCCACATTCCCTCAACATGGGGGGTGGGTGCTTTGGTTCAGGGGGGGCTCTGTGCCCCCCCACCCCAAAGCACCTTGTCCCTATGTTGATGGGGATAAGGGCCTCTTCCTGCAGGCAGGGGGCTTATCAAAATCTGGAAGCCACCTTTAACAAGGGGGCTCCCAGATCCTGCCCCCCCCATTGTGAATGAGTATTCACTCAAAAAAGTGTCAAAAATAAATAACAACAGTACACAGGTTTTTGATAAAGTCCTTTATTAAAAATGAAGAATGTCCCACAACGGAGTGGTGATTTCAGGGGATTTGTGTTGGTAGCGTGAAGTTATTTTCTTTGGGGGGGATTTTTTCTAGCAGGGATTATTGGGGGTATTCATGCTGGGAGGTTGGATTTGGAGTGGAGGGGAGAGGATTTGTGCTCAGAGGGGAAATTTGAGGGGTAGAAGATTTGTACTAGGAGGGGGAGGATTTTTTTTGGGGGAGGTGGATTTGTGCTGGGGGGCATATGAGGAATGACAGGATTTAAGATGAGGGGGCAAAGATTTGTGCGGATTGAGGCGGATTTGTATTTGGAAGAGGAGGAATTTATGCTTAGGGCACAAGCATGTAGATTAATGCTCAATTTGTTTTGGGGGAATTTTTGCTGACACATGATGCTCATGTAACCATGTGAATGTTGTGGTTCACCTGATCACACTGCCCTCAGTCACACTTCTTTCCAAAATCTGGAGTCACAGAACAGGCTGGTACTTTGTTTTTGTGTTTTTATTAGGGGATTTAATGCCCACAGATCAACAGTTCTTTAATGTGACCTCTGTATACAACACAGTATTGTACAGGACACCGGGCATGTGTCCTAGAAGGCAGGTACATTCCACCCGATATTGGTCATGGCCATGGTCCCTTTAAGAAGGACGATTGCAGAGTCTCAAATCCAGATTGCTAGGACTTCGGTACCTATGGGGTTAAGACCCGGGGAAGGGAGGTCTGAAAGGCAGCAGAGACTCAGTGCACCTGTGTCAAGGAAGTGAGAGAGAGAGAGGGAGAGCTCACAAACTGGACAGCAAGCCTGCTGTTTTAGTTATCAATACCAGGATGCTGGACTATGTATTTACTTTGGCCGAAGAAAGCTGTCATTTGATTTTGTTTGCTTCAAAATAAATGGACTGTTTGCTTCAATAAACTGGCGGGCGGTCATTACGAGCTACCCCCAGGTTACATTTGGTGGAGGATGCGGGCAGAGTATAGCCGCAAAAGCCGTTTGGAAGCATTTAAAGGGCCAGTACCCACATTTGCATGTCCTGGGTCAGGACAGCACAAGCTCTGAAAACCTCACAAGGCGACATGGAGGAGGTGATAAAAGCCCTGACTCAGAGCACAATAGCCCAGCAGTAGGCCGCCACAGAAGCCAACCGTCGCCATGAGGAGACCACATGCTTGCTGATCGCTCAGTTCACAGTCTAACAAGAAGCGACTCAAGCGCAGGTAGCTGCTTTACAAGAGGCAGTACAGCATCTTGCACAGAGACGAGAACACACCGTTGGGATCTCTAGCAATCAGGTAGCCATAAGGGCCAGTCACTACCTGCAAAAGTTGATGCCTAGTGATGATGTGGAGGCATTCATGGCTACTTTTGAGAGAACAGCAGAAAGAGAAGGATGGCCCCCAGACCAGTGGGCTGGTATTGTTGCTCCTTTCCTCAATGGGGATCCCCAGAAGGCATATTTCGATTTGTCAGCTGCTGATGCCAAGGATTACAAATGGCTGAAGGCCGAAATCATGGCCCGTCTTGGTGTGACTACTGCTATGCGGGCACAAAGGGTACACCATTGGAGGTACCACCTGGGCTGTCCGCCAAGGGCTCAGATGCATGATCTGAGTCAGCTGGTCAAAAAATGGCTGCAGCCAGAGATGCTAACGAGTTCCCAGATGATGGAGCGGGTCGTGTTAGACCGGTACCTAAGGTCACTGCCAAATGACATTCGCCGTTGGATGAGTCATGGAGACCCCAAGACGACAGATGACCTAGTGAAAATGGTTGAGAGATATGCTGTGATTTCCTGGGACCTGTCAAGCCACGAGGACCCTTGCTCGTGAGGAAAGCCAAGACATCCACACACCCGGGAGCCAGCATTCAGGAGAATCAAGGAACATCCACCCCAGCGTCCCAGAGCTCTGCTCTGGCACGTAGGAATGAGGGCGTGCTGTGTTGGCGGTGTCACTCCCGGGGCCATATCCAGGCCCACTGTCCCCTGCAGGAAGAACCCATGGAGTGTAACGCTCTGCGCAGGATGTCCTTTTATGCCCAGAAGGTCTGTGCTGCCCACCTTGACCTGACTGAGGGGCGATTTGAATGTGACCTTTGGGTGAGCCAGCTTCATGCCCGAGCACTGTTGAACTCCGGAAGTATGGTAACACTTGTGGGTACCGAGGTAGTTGGGGAGGTGGGTCCAGTAACAAGAACTGAGGGTGGTGTGAATACATGCGGACACCAGGGAATACCTCCTGGTATCAGTGACACTCACCACGGCCTGTGGCACAATTGACCAGGAGGTTGGAGTGGTACCTGGCCTCATCCATGATGCTATCATAGGAAGGGACTGCCCTTTGTTTATTGAACTTTGGAACTATGTGAGCCAAGACCTGTCAGGACAGCTGAACTGCTCTGTTCCCTCTAAGGGGCTGGACGCCAATGCTCTAGAGAACACTGATAGAGTTGCATTTGGGGCAGATGGTCCACCAGCTAAGGGGATCCCTGAGGAACCCACTCTTAGGCAGGTCATGGCTGGGGAGAACAGAGAGGAAGCCTTCTCTCTACAGGTTATGACCGATGAGGGAGAAAGCTCCTCTCGTCTTGCCCACCCTGATCTCCAGGTGTCAAGGGGTGCGTTCTCTGCTGCCCAAAAGAGGGATTCCACACTGAGAAATGCCTGGCATCAGGTTACTGTAGTTAATGAAGTTTCACAGGTGTCTAAGGCCGAAAAAAGGTTTCCCCACTTTGTGGTCATTGGTGAGCTGCTATATCGGGTTACCAAGGTTAGGGGAGAAGTGGTCGACCAGTTACTGGTTCCCCAGTCCTTCAGACGCACGTGCTCGACCTAGCTCACAATGATGCATTGGGGGGTCACCTAAGGGCTGAGACGTTATTGCAGTTCATGTCCCACTTGCCAGCTGACTGCACCGATGCCCCACTTGAGGAACCCATTGGTGCCATTACCCATTATCGAGGTACCATTTGAGCACATTGCGATGGATTTGGTGGGCCCGTTGGTGAAATCAGCTCAGGGATATAAACACATCCTCGTGGTACTCGATTATGCCACCAGGTATCCGGAGGCAATTCCCCTAAGAAAGGCTACGTCAAAAGCGATCACGAGGGAATTGTTTAATATGTTCTCTAGGACATGATTCCCGAAGGAGATCTTGACAGACCAGGGCACCCCCTTCATGTGTCGGGTGATGGCCGATCTGTGCAAGTTGTTCCAAATCAAACAGCTGCGCACATCTGTCTACCATCCACTGACAGATGGACTGGTGGAGTGTTTCAATAAAACTCTCAAGTCAATGCTTAAAAGGTTTGTGCAACAGGATGGTAAAGACTGGGACTGTCTACTTCCACCACTGATGTTTGCTATAAGGGAAGTGCCTCAGGCATCCACAGGTTTTTCCCTGTTCGAATTGGTGTACGGGCGGAGACCATGAGGACTGCTTGACCTAGTGAAGGAAATGTGGGAAAGTGAGGCCTCTCCTCATAAGACAGCGGTAGAACATATAACTCAGATGAGAGAGAGGATTTCTAAGGTGATGCCTCTGGTCAAAGAGCACATGCAAAAAGCACAGGAGGCACAAAGAAGGGTGTACAACCGGTCTGCCAAAGTCAGACAGTTCCAGGTTAGAGACCGGGTGTCCGTGCTTATACCTACGGTAGAGAGTAAGTTCCTGGCCAGGTGGCAGGGGCCATTTGAGGTGGTAGAAAAGGTTGGGGAGGTTAAATATAAGATACACCAACCTGGGAAGAGGAAGCCCTACCAGATATACCATGTAAATATCCTGAAGCATTGGAAGGACCGGGAGCAGGAAGTTGCCCTGGCTGAGATTAGTTCAAAGCCCCAGATAGGGGAGAACTCAATCCCAGTTTCTACCTCCCTAACCAAGCCACAAACACAGCAGGTAAAGGAGTTGTTACATAGGAATAGAGAGAAGTTCTCAAACTGCCAGGTCTTACCAGGGTTATTGAACATGACATTATCACCGAACCTAATGTGAAGGTTCGAATAAAACCCTATCGTATCCCTGAGGCACATAGGAAGGCAGTGTCAGAGGAAGTCCGGACAATGCTCGAACTTTATATCATTGAGGAATCGCAGAGTGAGTGGTCAAGCCCGATTGTGTTGGTACCGAAACCCAACGGGACTCTGAGATTTTGTAATGATTTCAGAAAACTCAATGAGGTATCGAAGTTTGATGCATATCCAATGCCCAGAGTAGACGAACTGATAGAGAGGTTGGGATCAGCCCGGTACATTACTACCTTAGACCTCACTAAAGGCTACTGGCAAATACCTTTAACTAAGGAAACCTGAGAGAAGACTGCCTTTTCTACCCCAGATGGCCATTTCCAGTACAAAAGAATGCCGTTTGGCTTGCATTCCGCTCCAGCTACTTTCCAGAAAGCTATGGATAAAACCTTACACCCACATCAGAAATACACTTCAGCGTATTTAGATGATGTTGTCATCTTTAGTACAGACTGCGAATCCCATCTTCCCAGAGTGCAGGCGGTCTTAGACTCTCTAAAGAAAGAAGAATTCACTGTGAACCCAGAAAAGTGTGCTATTGCTATGGAAGAGACCAAGTACTTGGGGTACATTGTGGGTAGAGGGTTAGTGAAACCACAGGTGAACAAGGTAGAGGCAATCCAGGCCTGGCCCCGCCCAGTCGCAAAGAAACAGGTGGGCATCGTGTGGTACTACCGCAGATTTGTACCCAACATCGCCACTGTTGCTGCACCTCTCACAGACCCGACAAAGGCAAAAAAGTCAGTCATGATAAAATGGGATGACAAGGCTGAGAAGGCTTTCCAAGAGCTTAAAACAGCCTTGTGTCAGTATCCAGTACTGGTTTCTCCTGACTTCTTGAGGGAATTTGTAGTTCAAACAGATGCCTCCAGTGAAGGCTTGGGAGCTGTTCTGTCCCAAGAGGTCAATGGGGAGGAACACCCCATAGTTTTCCTAAGTAGGAAATTGACAGCCGCCAAGATAAATTATGCTGTGGTGGAGCGGGAGTGCCTGGCCATTAACCACCTCCTATCCGCGCTATAGCCGAATGATGGCTACAGCGCGGCTCTAAAATGCCGGGAGGACGTCTATTGACGTCCTCCCATTCGGCTCGTGCTGGGCGCGCTCCCGCGGGTGCGAGCGGCGCGTGCACGTGCCGCTGCACGCTGCGGGAGCGTGCCCGCGGGTCGGGCGGACCCGATGTCCGCCGGAGACCCGCGATCTCCTTACAGTGAGGAGGAACGGGGAACCGCCGAAGTAAACACGGCGGTTCCCCGTTCTGTGAGGGGGGGCATGCCAGATCTACTGATCCCTGTCATTGGGATCAGTTAGATCTGTCATGCCCCTGCCAACCCCGCCCCCCCACAGTTAGAACACACCCAGGGAACATAGTTAACCCCTTCACTGCCCCCTGCAGATTAACCCCTTCACTGCCAATGACATTTATATAGTAATCAGTGGATATTTACATTTCTGATCTCTGTATAAATGTCATTGGTCCCAAAAAAGTGTCAAAAACGTCCGACATGTCCGCCCCGATATCGCAGTACCGATAAAAATCGCAGATCGCCGCCATTACCAGTAAAAAAAAAAATAATAATAAAAACGCCATAAATCAATGTCCATAGTTTGTAGGCGCTATAACTTTTGCGCAACCCAATCAATAAACGCCGATTGCGATTTTTTTAACCAAAAATATGTACAAGATTATATATCGGCCAAAACTGATGAATACATTTTTTTTCTTTTTTATTTTTGGATATTTGTTATAGCAAAAAGTAAAAAATATTGTTTTGTTTTCAAAATTGTTGCTCTTTTTTTGTTTATAGCGGCGATCAGAAATGATGCAGAGGTGATCAAATACCACCAAAAGAAAGCTCTATTTATGGGAAAAAAAGGACGCCAATTTTGTTTGGGTACAACGTTGCACGACCGCGCAATTGTCATTCAAAAAGGGACATCGCTGAAAACTGAAAATTGGTCCGGGCAGGAGGGGGGTTTAAGTGCCCAGTAAGGAAATGGTTAAGTGGGCCCTGGACTCACTACGCTGTTTTCTCCTCGGTAGGAAGTTTCATCTGGTGTCAGACCATGCCCCATTGACCTGGATGAGACAGAACAAACACACAAATGCCAGAGTTACCAGGTGGTTTTTGGCATTGCAAGAGTTAAAATTCCTAGTTGAACACAGACCAGGAAAGCAACACCAGAACGCGGATGCTCTCTCTAGGGTACACTGTAGGGTGTCTCACATTGCCTCGAACACCTCCGCGTAGAGGCAGGGGGGGATGTGCACAGGACACCGGGGATGTGTCCTAGAAGGCAGGTACATTCCACCCAATATTGGACCCATGGTCCCTTTAAGAAGGACGATTGCAGAGTCTCAAACCTATATTGCTAGGACTTCGGTACCTATGTGGTTAAGACCCGGGGAAGGGAGGTCTGAAACGCAGCAGAGACTCAGTGCACCTGTGTCAAGGAAGTGAGAGAGAGAATGGGAGAGCTCACAAGCTGGACAGCAAACGTGAGCTCTCTGAATCAACTGAGACACAGGCTGCTGAACCCCTCTGTCTGGCCGGCCTGACACCCTAACTCTGGAGGAGCCTAACCGAGCTGTGGGACTGGAGACTAGCGGTGAGCCTGCTGTTTTAGTTATCAATACCAGGATGCCGGACTATGTATTTACTTTGCCTGAAGAAAGCTGGCATTTGATTTTGTTTGCTTCAAAATAAATGGACTGTTTGCTTCAATAAACTGGCTGGCGGTCATTACAGAGCTACCCCCAGGTTACAGTATATACACTTCTCCTTCTTCACTCCAGCACAAACACTTTCTGCACGGTTAACTCCTTGTTTCTCTCTCCAGCACTATCACTTGCTGCATGGTTAACTCCTTGTTCCTCTCTCCAGCACTATCACTTGCTGCACAGTTACTCCATGTTCTTCTCTCCTGCACAAACTTGGTTCAGGCCTAGCTAGCACGTGTGAGGCCTGCTGTGGTTGTAGCATGACCTCCAGACCGCCTGTTACTGGCAGGGCCCCTGGGTCCCTTAAATGTAGCATAGTGCATGTGTGCTAGCTAGTTTGATGGACTGCTGCTCCCAGCCCATCCTCTTCCAGGCCCTGACAGCTCTTCCAGCTGCAACGGCCTCCTCCACTGCCTCCATGACACCACAGTCCCAAACTGGCTCTTGCATTCTTCCCAGACTGTCTCTCACCCCACTCTGTTCCGGCAAGCCTCCTCCAGCTTCACAGAGTGTGTCACTCACCGATGCCTGTCACTTGTAGTTCCTCTCCTGAAGATCTCTCCGATTGTGCTCTCCCCTGCTGTCCTTTCCTGCTCTGCCGTGTGCCTCTCCTCCAGGATCTCACTTTCTCCACCTTACTGCACTCGAGCACTCCTAGGCCGAGGTCAACACGCCCCCCCCCCCCCCCAAGATTGGGAGCTCCCTCTAGGCCTCAACAGCCTCCACACTATCTCATTTCCAGCTCTTCCATCCAAACTCTCCTCCCAGGCTGGGTTGTCCCCAGGTATTTAACCACCTCAATACTGGGCACATTCACCCCCTTCCCAGGCCAATTTTTAGCTTTCAGTGCTCTCGAACTTTCAATGACAATTACTCAATCATGTTACACTGTATTCAAATTAAATTTTTATCATTTTGTTCACACAAATAGAGCTTTTTTTGTGGTATTTAATCACCATTGTTTTTTTTATTTTTTGCGATATAAGCAAAAAAAGAGCAAACTTTTTTTTTAAAAAGAAGAAAAAGAAAAAGAATATTTTCTACTTCTAAATCCAATAAAATCAAATTTTGTCATAAATTTAGGCCAGAATGCATTCTGCTACATGTCTTTGGTAAAAAAAAATCCTGATAAGTGTATGATAATAGGTTTGTGTAAAAGTTATAGAGTCTACAAGCTATGCTACACATCAGTGAAAATTGATCAATCCTAATGTACTGACAGCCTATCTCATTTCTTGAGGCCCTAAAACGTCAGGGCAGTACAGACACCCCCCAAATGACCCATTTTTGTAAAGATGACATTCCAAAGTATTTAGTAAGAGGCATAGTGAGGTTTTTGAAGTTACAATTTTTTGCCCACAATAGTTTGGAAAATTAAGAATTTTTATTTTTTTCCACAAAACTGTCATATTAACAAGGTATTTCACAAACATGGCACATATAAACTTGCAATTACACCCCAAAACATATTCTGCTACTCCTCTCAAGTATGGTGATACCACATGTGTGGGACTTTTCCACAGCCTGGCCACATGCAGAGGCCCAACATGCAGGGAGCACCATCAAGTGTTCTACGAGCATAAATTACACATTTAGCTTCCTGACTACCTATCACATTTTTGAAGGCCCTGGAGCACCAAAGCAATGGAATTACTCACAAAATGACCCAATTTTGGAAAGCAAACACCCCAATGTATATTCTACGAGGCATACTGAGTCTTTTCAACGTGTCATTTTTTCCCACAAGTTTTTTAAAAATGTGGAAAGAAAGTGAAAATGTATTTTTTTTACACAAAGTGGTCAATTTATAAAATTTTTCTAACATATGGCATATACATAGCAAAAATGGCACCCCAAAATACATTCTGCTATTCCTCTTGATTATGGCGATACCACATGTGTGAGACTTTTACACAGCCTGGCCATATTGAGAGGCCCAATATGCAGGGAGCACCATCAGGCATTTTAAAGGCATAAATTGCTCATTTCATTTCCTGAGTATCAATGACATTTTTGAAGGCCCTGGAGTACCAGCACAGTGGAATTAGATGTGGCAGATGATCACTGACAGATGTGCGCCAGATGTGCGCAGATGATCACAGACAGATGTGGCAGATGATCATGGACAGATGTGCGCCAGTTGATCACAGACACATGTGCACAGATGATCATGGACAGATTTGCTCCAGATGTGCGCAAATGATCACAGACAGATGTGCGCAGATGATCACAGACAGATGTGCGCCAGATGATCACAGGCAGATTTGCATCAGATGTGCGCAAATGATCACAGACAGATGTGCGCAGATAATCACGGACAGATGTGCGCCAGATGATTCCAGACAGATGTGCGCAGATGATCACGGACAGATGTGCGCCAGATGATCCCAGACAGATGTGCGCCAGATGTGCGCAGATGGTCACTAACAGATGGGCACAGATGATCACGAACAGATGTGCGCCAGATGTGCACAGATGATCACAGGCTGATGTGCGCAGATGACCACAGACAGATGTGCGCCAGATGATCACAGACAGATTTGACAGATGTGCCGGATGATCATGGACAGATGTTCAGTGTGGCAAATGTTCAGTAGGACAGATGTATACTGGGACAGATGTGGAACATGTATTTATTGAGACCGATGTGGGACAGGTGTTTACTGGGACCGATGTGGGACAGGCGTTGGTGTTTTCACTATTTGGGGACACTAGCTGGGTGATGAGTGTGTAAAAAGCTGTAAAAACAGCTCATATACACTAATCCCCAGCTCGCAGATCTGCTCTCCTTCTCCTCTCTGTCTGTGTGTAATCAGAAGCAGAGCCGATTGCCTAACAATGGCTCTCTGCTTACATTACATGATGGCTGTGATTGGACACAGCCATCATGTGATCAAGAGGGCCAATCACAGAGGGCTCCTGTTGCCCTGTCTCTGGGGGACACAGGCACATCAGGATTGCGCTGCTGCGCGGACATGCGGCCGTGTGATCCTGCTTTTTGTAACGTCTCCCCAGGCTGTTTAAATCACACAATGGCTGTGATTGCACACAGACACCATGTGATCAGGAGGGCAAATCACAGAGTCCTCCTGCCGATCCGAGATGCGGCGCGTCCGGGGGACACAAACGCATAAGGTTGCGTGGCCATTTTATGTGTAATTTATGCTCCTAGAATGCCTGACGGTGCTCCCTGCATCTTGGGCCTCTCTATGTGGCCAATCTGTGTAAAAGTCTCACACGTGTGGTATCGCCATACTCGGGAAGAGTAGCAGAATGTATTTTGGGGTGTAATTTTTGCTATGTACATGCTATGTGTTAAAAATATCTTACAAATTGACCACTTTGTGTAAAAATAAAAACTTTTTCATTTTGTTTCCACGTTTTTCGATGACTTGTGGAAAAAAATAAACCTTTCAAAAGACTCCCAATGCCTTATAGAATATACGTTGGGATGTTTGCTTTCCAAAATGGGGTCATTTTGTGGGTAATTCCATTGTCCTGGTGCTCCAGGGCCTTCAAAAGTGTGATAGGTTGTTAGGAAATTAAATGTGTAATTTATGCTCCTAGAACGCCTGACGGTGCTCCCTGCATGTTGGACCTCTCCATGTGGCCAGGCTGTGAAAAAGTCTCACACATGTGGTATCGCCATACGCGGGAAAAGTAGCAGAATGTATTTTGGGGTGTAAATGGAAGTATGCATATGCTGTGTGTGAGAAATAACTTGTTAGGACAATTTTGTGTAAAAAAAAAAAAAATAATAATTTCTTAATTTTCCCAAGAATTGTGGGAAAAAATTACAACTTCAAGAAACTCGCCATGCCTCTTACTAAATACCATGGACTGTCTACTTTTCAAAAAGGGGTAATTTGGGGGGTATTTGTACTTTCCTGACATTTCAGGGACTCAAGGAATGAGATAGACCATCAGTGCATCAGGTGTGATCAATTTTCAATGATTGGCACCATAGCTTGTAGACTCTATAACGTTCACACAGACCAAATTATATACACTTATTTGGGTTAATTTTAACAAAGATATGTAGCAGTATAAGTTTTGGCCCAAATTTATGAACAAAAATGACTTATTTGCAAAATTTTATTATAGAAACTAAAAAAAAAAGTTTTTTTTTTCAAAATGTTCACTCTTTTTTCACTTATGTCACAAAAAAATAAAAAGCCAGAGGCGATTAAATACCACTAAAAGAAAGCTCTATTTGTGTGAAAAAAAAAATGATAAAAATGTTGTTTGGGTACAGTGTTGCATGACTGAGTAATTGTCATTCAAAATGTGAGAGCACTGAAAGATGAAAATTGGTCTGGGCAGGAAAGGTGTATAAGTGTCCTGTATTGAAGTGGTTAAAATAAAGAGCTCCTATGGCCATTTGTCTCCAAATTTGTATTTGTATGCGCGATTAGAACAGCCGACATACGACGGTCGTACAAGGGAGTTGTATGAGCAAACTAGAAAACTTGGTCGTACCAACAATCGCTCATACGACCGTTGTATCGTGTGTACAGAGCAGTTGGTACAACAAGTTGTATTGTGCAAAACACGCATGCTCAGAAGTCAGGAATGGCTGGATGCTAATTACATGCACCTGAATGTTCTTTCTGTGGTTGTACGATCGTGTAGTGCAGTCAGTATGCAAGTTACATTATGCAACATACGATTTGCGATGATCGTACGTACGATCGTCATCCCGTGTGTATGAAGCTTTAGTCAAACTATTTCTACTTTCTTATATAAAATTTCAAACAATATTTTTTGTTTTTTTTCGCATTATGTCCTTCCCATTTAACCAGGATGCTACAGCATATTCAAAAAGAATATATTGCTGTACCTCCCCTAAAGAACCGGTAGAGAAATAGAATATTTTAACCTGGCATGTATGAAAGAGCTGCTTAATTAAAAATCTTGAACTCCATCTGGGCATAAGTAATAGTAATGCATATATTTTCTTCTTTTCACTGAATGTCTACTATGTTATTTTTATATCAAAGCAGAAATGATGGCATTTTGATATATATATAACAAAATCCAGATATCATCTTGCAGATAGTGACATTTAAGATATCACAGCAAATTCTGATGTTTCCAGAGTCACTCTAATGTTTAGCACATTGCTCTGCTCAGCTGGTTGGAAACTGACTTTGTGCACTTTATGATAACTTTAGGTTAAATGGATTTTTCTTTTCAAGTCTTTTCGGGTTTTTGTAGACAGCGAACTGCAGAAAACACAATACTGAAATGTATTTCTCATTGTGTGAAAGGAAAAAAGGGCAAGCTACTCAAACTTATGTCTAGTACAGTGTGCAGAAAAGAAGGATGAACAGTTTATTAGAAGTGCACAAAGCACCCTCTGTACGCCAGCAGAAAGACCTCATCTAAAGGGTCAGTCCACCCAAAAAGTAGATGTTAGATAAGGATGTCACCATTGGTCTTTGATATCTCTTTAGGACTTCAGCAGCAAAACTTCTCCCCTCCAACCAGATTTGTTGGCTCAGTTTTCACAAATGTAATTTCACTCCTAGGAGGTGGGAAGAGACTCGGTATAGTGGCCATTCTATATGTAGAATGAGTTAAAAACTAATTTGCCATGGTGGGTGGATGAACTTCAGGAGGAGACATTTCAGGTTAGTTAGGCACAAGGCATGCCCTTACCACCCTCCTGATCACATGGGCCATGATGAAAGAAAAATGCAGAAATATAATCACCTAATCCCACCGATACCTTTTCTACCACTACTTTTCCTTTATACTAGCATTTAAAGTTGTGTTTCTTTAAAATAATAAACACATCAAAGTTACCTGCTCTGTGCAATGGTTTTGCACAGAGCAGCCCTGATCCTCCTCTTCTCAGTCCCAGCGCTTCTGGTCCCTCCCCCTTGCCAAGTGCCCATAGAGCACACGGCTTACTCTGGGGGCACTCATGCGTGCTCGCTCCTAAGCTGCCTTGGCTCAGTCCCACTCCCTGCTCCCTCCTTAACTGGCTGTAATTGACAGCTATATCTCAGCCGAACAGGAGAGAGAATCCCAGGAGAGCCTCGGCTCTTGTGCACATCACTGGATCGGAATTGGGTTCAGGTAAGTATTTGGGCTACGGGGGGGGGAGCTTTACCCTGAAGGTTTTTTTTACATTAATTTAGTGTGGATTGGGGAATCTATGGATTATGTTTATGGCAAGCTTTAGAATGACCATACCATTAGATTTACAGTATCAATCATTTCCCATATTATTATATATGCATTTATCCTATTGTATGCATGTAATTTACCTATGAAAGTCTCGCTTGTGTAGACTTCCTAAAACATCTTGGATGTGAGGTTAGCATCCATCAGACTCAAGTGACACTCTATAGTATTACCCTTCACACCTCCCCGGGAGCTACATAGAAGGTTATGTAGGGAGGTAAGGGGAGGGGCAGAGGAACTGGGCCAGTATAAAAAATAATTAGACATTCCTAGAAGAGAAGAGGGCTGTGTCATGCAAGAAAGGAGAGGAAATGTGCTAGAGAATTTACTCTCTTGGATTAATTACATTTTCTAAAAAATTAAAAGGCACATTGCACATGAATAAAAATAATTTATGGAAAGAAAAAATACTGCAAGGAAGTATTCTAAAATACTTGATTTTCTGTGTTTTACCTGCATTTTTTAAGTTAGTGACAGGGTCTCTTTAACCATTGCAGCCCCGGAAGGATTTCACACTTTAGGAACAGGGCACTTTTTGCAATTCGGCACTGCGCCGCTTTAACTGACAATTGCGCGGCTGTGCAACGTTTTCAGGTTAAAAAATAGCAGAGGAATGTTTTTTTTAAAAAAACACGCCTATTGACGACGACGCCCACTAACGCACATTAACGCTCACTAACGCTGATGCAAAACGCAGAAAAAACTCTTTCCTGATGTCGGGCCTGACGTTTTGCTTATTTGTTATCATACGCCCGTGTGTATGAGGCCTAAAGCCGCGTGACTTTCAGTGCAACTTTGGGGTCCAACTTTGATTCGACTTTAGTGACAAATCACCAGCAACTTTGGTGATTAAATTGCTAGTTACAAATCTCTGTTAATTGATGGGATTAGCAATTTTCAGCAGTGATTAATCCCTACTACAAAAATTGCCTGTCTTATATAGCCCTAAGACTGATGTCAGATGGGCAATTATGCCGGTAGAGAGAAATAGCCAATGGCAGGACCACTAAAGAAGCTGCCTATCCGTCCCTATAGAATCGCTCCCAATGTAGCTAGATGCAGTGAGACATTACTCTATCAGTGGCCCAAATCTTGATTGCTAGTGATGGGAGGGACATCATTTTGCCTCAGAAGGAGGAATAAGATAGGGACAAACAAGGAAACCTCTTAGTGATCCCACCCCTGGCAATTTCAACACAGAGCCAGCAGCTCTGGGTAACCAGCATGCACCTCTTGATCTTGCACATGCTTACTGCATCGGCGGCCGTATCCAGCCATATCGCCGAGTGTATCTCTCTTTGCCATAACAACGGGCAGTGATCCGCCTTAAATTGCGTCATTTCTGGAAATAAAGCGATTTTTAACACAGGTATGCCCAATGACTCCTGGGAAATGATGACTCACATTTCCCAGGAGCACAGCCAACACAGGAAGTGATGCGGAGCGCCGCGGACCCGTAAGTGGCAGATTACAAACCACCACCTTTTTTTTTTACATTACCTAGTTGTCGACCGCCCGCCGTTGCTTGACGCCGGCAACTTGGCTTGTTATTGCGAAACGCCGTACAGCGGCCGCGAGAACGAGTATTGTGAGCGTGCCGCTGGAGGTGCGCTCACTGTATTCTGGGGGGGCCAGGGAGCGGGTACGGCGGACTCGATGTCCACCAGTTACCGCAATCACCCCCCCGGAGCAACAGAATGGAGGTCCGTGTATGTAAATGTGGATCTCCGTTCTGACAGAGGGGGAAGGGCTCTGATCACAGGCTTCCTGTATATGGGATCACTCCCCTCCCCCAGCCAGCCCAGCCCCCATACAGTTAGAACACACTGAGGGAACACAGTTAACCCCTTAGAGTGCCCCCCGCAGGTTAACCCCTTCACTGCCAATGACATTTACACTGTAATCAGTGCATTTTCATAGCACTTATCGCTGTATAAATGCCAATGGTCCCAAAAAAGTGTCAAACTGGTCCGACATGTCCGCTGCAATATCGCAGTCCCGATAAAAATCGCAGATCGCTGTCATTACTAGTAAAAATGTTTTAAAAATAATAACCCCATAAATTAATGTAAACGTGGCAACTTTTGTGCAAACCAATCAATAAATGCTGATTGCGATTTTTTTACCAAAAATATGGGGAAGAATATAAATCGGGTGTATTGCCTCCTAACCCCCTGTTTTAACCCCCTAATTACCGGACAACCATCCAGTTGCTGTGCAGCCCCATTCACTTGGCACACATGGGTACATATCCTGCCACAACCATGAAACAAAGCAGTGAAGCCACTCCATGTGTACACCCATACTGCTGCATTAGCAGCAATGGTAGTCGAGGTTGAGGGGTGGTAAAATTGCATCTCAATCAGGGGGTTTTATCACCCCTCAATCGCAAGTGTAAACAAGGCCTTAGGGACTTTGGGTGTGGTCTTCATCATGGGCCAGAGCAAGGGTGGTGTAGGATTGCCATCTTATATCTGCTGCTTCTGAAGGACAGAACATGTTGCTCATATAAATGGCATCACTGGAGGATAATGGGTTTCTTTTTTTCTCAACACATTTCTTGCGACCCTGTTGGCTATTTGCAACAAAATATTTGATGGTTCTGTGATCACACCCCAATATCTTAGCAATTTCAAGAGTGCTGCATTCCTCTGAAATTGACTTTTTACAATTTTTGACTTTTTTGACTTTTCAGAGTCAGTTAATTCTCTTTGTTGGCCCATTTTGCCTGAGGAAAAGAAGCTGCCTAATAATTATGCACGCCTTGATATATGGTGTTGATCTTCTTAGGCCACAACCTCCCTCATTACACAAATAAACATCAACTGATATGGTTAACTCCAATAAGCATTTAAGTTTATACAGCTTGGAGTTGGACAATATGCATAAAAATGATGATTTGGTCAAAATACTCACTTGCCTAATAATTCTGCACACAATGTATTTGTGTACAAGCGTGCTTACAGTCTGCAATCATATGTTGGCCCATTGTTCAGTGTAATCAAGTCCCTCAGACACAGTTCCTCCACACAAGCTCTCCTGATGGACATCTAGTAGAATTCCTTAGGTTGGTGTCAAGCAACTCTGCTGCTTGCCATCCTGCTGCTGGCTCTGTGTTGAAATTGCCAGGGGTGGGATCACTAAGAGGTTTCCTTGTTTGTCCCTATCTTATTCCTCCTTCTGAGGCAAAATGATGTCCCTCCCATCACTAGCAATCAAGATTTGGGCCACTGATAGAGTAATGTCTCACTGCATCTAACTACATTGGGAGCGATTCTATAGGGACAGATAGGCAGCTTCTTTTGGGGTCCTGCCATTGGCTATTTCTCTCTGCCGGCATAATTGCCCATCTGACATCAGTCTTAGGGCTATATAACAAATTTTTGTAGTAGGGATTAATCACTGCTGAAAATTGCTAATGCCATCAATTAACAGAGATTTGTAACTAGCAATTTAATCACCAGAGTTGCTGGTGATTTGTCACTAAAGTCGAATCAAAGTTGGACCCCAAAGTTGCACTGAAAGTCACGCGGCTTTAGGCCTCATACACACGGGCGTATGATAACAAATAAGCAAAACGTCGGGGCCGACATCAGGAAAGAGTTTTTTCTGCGTTTTGCATCAGCGTTAGTGAGCGTTAATGCGCGTTAGTGAGCGCCGGCGTCAATAGGCGTTTTAAAAAAAAAACATTCCTCTGCTATTTTTTAACCTGAAAACGTCGGCGTCAAAAAAGCCGGTTAACGTCGGTATGGCGTTAGTGAGCGTTAATGAGCGTTAGTGAGCGTTTTGCGGCGTCGGCGTCAAAAACACCAAAACGTTACAGCCTCAGAACAAGCTGGTCCCGCGTTCTAGTTACAGCCCACTAACGCCGACGCCCTCTACAGCTCAAAAATGCCGGCATTTTTAAGGGGCCATAGAATAACATGGAGATCTGTAAAAAAACGCTAAAAAAAGTGGCTGTAAAAAACGCCCGTGTGTATGAGGCCTTAGAGTCGGGCTAGTAGTGAACTAAGCCTTAGTAATGATTTGCTGCTACAAGCTAAGCTAGTGTTACAGCTTTGGGTTGGTGTGCTCTGCTTCAGCTATTTGTATCTAAGCCATAGAAGTGAATGAGGAGTGATTGCTGATGGCGATCTTCTCGTTGACATGAATTACTTCTAAAACTGAATTGCTGAGCAAGTGAGCTGCGGATTGCTGTAAAATGAGTTAGCGATTCCATAGAAGATAACTATGATTTCCTTAGTGAGAAATAAAAAAAATGGACTGCTGTGAAAAAAATCACCAGTTTTACATGGCCCCAGAAGCGTGTTCACCCAAGACTCTGCCATGCTGGGTTGCCAGGTGTGATTTCTAAAAATAACCAGATGCTGGTTTTCACAATACCCAATGATAACCACAATTGCATTCAAAATAGCCCACGTATTACAAGTATTTAAAACAACTGCACAGAAAATTGCATATAGAAACTATGCATTTGTAAAAGAACATTTATTCACTTTAAGAAGAACTCCACTCTCATAAAATATTATACAGAATATGTAATTGCTACCCAAGCCATTCAGTAATGTTACTGTAAATTCCCTTTGCATTACAATTTAAAACTGCACTGATTTCCTCAGATATCTGCACTAAGAAGTCAATTTTTTGGCACCCCTTTCAATAATTTTTAGTTTTGGTGAGATACTTCCTAAGGGTTAAAGTGGTTGTAAAGGCAGAAGGTTTTTTACCTTAATGCATTGAATGCATTAAGATAAAATAGCTTCAGTGTGCAGCAGCCCCACTCAGCCCCCCCCCCTAACACTTACCTGAGGTCCCTCTCTGTCCAACGATGTCCATGAGTGTCTCAGCCGTCCAGGAGTCTCCCTCATGATTGGCTGTAACAAGAAACAAATACCCCCTAGGCGGGACTGCAATAGGCAGCAAACACCAAAAGTAAAAGTTTCTAAAAAAATCGTATTTTATTTTTACATTTTTAATTCGAGGGACAGGTACAAAAAAACATGATACATACATACAGTAAATATGTTACAAACGTTGATCAAAATTTGTCTAAGAGTAGATCATACAATCCAACACAGATTGCTTCTGTGGGAGTAATAATACGCAACTTTCTTAACCACTTCAGCCCCGGAAGGTTTTGCAGCTTTAGGACCAGAGCACTTTTTTCAATTTGGCACTGCACCGCTTCAAATGGTAATTGCGCGGTCATGCAATGCAGTACCCAAACAAAATTTGCGTCCTTTTTTTCCCACAAATAGAGCTTTCTTTCGGTGGTATTTGTTCACCACTGCGCTTTTAATTTTTTGCGATATAAACAAAAAAAAGGACGAAAATTTTTTAAAAAAATGATATTTTCAACTTTATGTTATTACAAAAATACAATAAACTAAATTTTAGTCATAAATTTTTGCCAAAATGCATTTAGCCACATGTCTTGGGTAAAAAAAAAGTTAATTACTGTATATTTATTGGTTTGCGCAAAAGTTATAGCGTCTACAAACTAGGGTACATTTTCTGGAATTTATGCAGCTTTTATTTTATGACTGCCTATCTCATTTCTTGAGGTGCTAAAATGGAAGGGCAGTACAAACCCCCCCCCCCAATGACCCCATTTTGGAAAGTAGACACCCCAAGGAATTTGCTGAGAGGCATGTTGAGCCCATTGAATATTTTTTTTTTTGTCATAAGTGATTGAAAGATGACCAAAAAAAAAAATTATACAAAGTTGTTACTGAAATGATATATTGCTCACACATGCCATGGGTATGTGTGGAATTACACCCCAAAAATATATTCTGCTGCTTCTCCTGAGTACGGGGATACCCCATCTGTGAGACTTTTTGGAAGTCTATCTGCATACAGGACCCCGAAAACCAATCACCTCCTTCAGGATTTCTAACGGCAAAAATGTATGCATTCACCCCACACTACCTATCTCAGTTTTGGAGGCCATGAAATGCCCAGATAGCACAAGCCCCCCCGTAAAGTACCGGAGGTTTTGACTCTATCCA
>BLSH010416348.1:217412-228470 GCA_018402905.1 Glandirana rugosa | reverse complement strand
GCCTCAAATAAACCACAACCGCCTGTGTATGTCCCCAAAACATCTGTCACAGTCCCCAAACATCTGTCTGTCCCCGTCACATCTGTCACCATACACCAAACATCTGTATGTCCCCGTCACATCTGTCACAGTCCCCAAAACATCTGTCTGTCCGCCAACACCAAATAAACTCCGATTTGGGTTATTTTTTACCAAAGAAATGTAGCAGTATCATTTTTGGTCAAAATTTATGAAGAGAAATTACTTATTTGCAAAATTTTATAACAGAAACGCAGAAAAATGCATTGTTTTTGAAAATTTTCAGTCTTTTTTTAATTTATAGCGCAAAAAATAAAAAACCCAGGGGTGATTAAACACCACCAAAAGAAAGCTCTATTTGTGTGAAAAAAATGATAAAAATTTCATATGGGTACAACGTCGCACGACCGCACAATTGTCATTCAAACTGCAACAGCGCTGAAAGCTGAAAATTGGGCTGGGAAGGAAGGGGGTTTAAGTGCCCAGTATTGAAGTGGTTAAAATCCGTGTAGTTGTCCTATGTTTTTATAACTTACTTTTCTAAAAAAATTCTTCCTGGAAGTTTCCATATTAGGTGTGGACATGTGAAGCCCAGTAGCAATCCTCTTCGTTTCTCTTCCTGGCAAGGTGCATGCTGGGTAACCAGCATGCACCTCTCGATCTCGCACATGCTCACTGCACCGGTGGCCGTATCCAGCCATATCGCTGTGTGTATCTCTCTTTGCCATAACAACGGGCAGTGATCTGCCTAAAATTGCGTCATTTCTGGAAACAAAGCGATTTTTAACACAGGTATGCTCAATGACTCCTGGGAAATGATGACTCACATTTCCCAGGAGCACACGCAACACAGGAAGTGATGCGGAGCACCGCGGACCCGTAAGTGGCAGATTACAAACCACCACCTTTTTGTTTACATTAACCAGTTGTCTACCGCCCGCCGTTGCTTGATGGCGGCAACTTGGCTTGTTATCGCGAAACGCCGTACGGCGACCGCGAGAACGAGTATTGTGAGCGTGCGCGCTGGAGGTGCGCTCACTGTGTTCTGGGGGGGCCAGGGAGCGGGTACAGCAGACTCGATGTCCACCGGTTACCCACGATCACCCCCCCCGGAGCAACAGAACGGAGGTCCGTGTATGTAAACACGGATCTCCGTTCTGACAGAGGGGGAAGGGCTCTGATCACAGGCTTCCTGTATATGGGAGCCATGATCACTCTCCTCCCCCAGCCAGCCCAGCCCCCATACAGTTAGAACACACTGAGGGAACACAGTTAACCCCTTAGAGCGCCCCCCGCAAGTTAACCCCTTCACTGCCAATGGCATTTACACAGTAATCAGTGCATTTTCATAGTACTGATCGCTGTATAAATGCCAATGGTCCCAAAAAAGTGTCAAAATGGTCCGACATGTCCGCTGCAATATCGCGGTCCCAATAAAAATCACAGATCGCTGTCATTACTAGTCAAATATTTAAAAAAAATAATAACCCCATAAATGAATTCTCATCATTCGTAAACACTGCAACTTTTGCGCAAACCAATCAATAAATGCCGATTGCGATTTTTTTACCAAAAATATGGGGAACAATATAAATCGGCCAAAAACAATGAAAAAAAATGTTTTTTTTATATATATATATATATATTTTTTTTGATATGTATTTTAGCAAAAAGTAAGAAATATTGTTTTTTTTTTTGCAATTGTTGCTCTTCTTTTGTTTATAGCGGTGATCAGAAATGACGCAGAAGGGATCAAATACCACCAAAATAAAGCTCTATTTGTGGGAAAAAAAGGACGCAAATTTTGTTTGGGTACAGCGTTGCACAACCACGCAATTGTCAGTTAAAACGACGCAGTGCCAAATCACAAAAAGTGCTCTGGTCCTAAACTGGGAAATTCTTCCGGGGCTGACGTGGTTAAAAGGACTGGGAAAATGCAAGAAAAATTTTGAGGGTGGAACTCCACTTTAAAATCAGGTTTTTTTGCTATAAAATTACTTAGAACCACCAAACATTATATATTTTTTTCTAATACCCTAGAGAATAAAATGACGGCCATTGCAAAACTTTATGTCACACCGTATTTGCGCAGCGGTCTTACAAGCGTGATTTTTTTTTAAAAAATTCAGTTTTTTGAGTTAAAAAATAAGACAACAGTAAAGTCAGACCAATTTTTTCCATATTGTGAAAGATAATATTACGCCGAGTAAAATGATACCCAACATGTCATGCTTCAAAATTGCATCCGCTCGCGGAATGGCGACAAACTTTGCAACATAAAAATATCCATTGGCAATGTTTAAAAAATTCTACAGGTTAGCAGTTTTGAGTTACAGAGGAGGTCTGGTGCTAAAATGATTGCTCTCACTCTAATGATCGCGCCGATAACTCACATGTGTGGTGTGCACACCGTTTTCATATGTGGGCAGGACTTGTGTATGCATCTGCTTCTGCGCGTGAGCTCGCAAGGACGGTGTGCTTTAAATTTTTTCTTTTTTTAATTATTTATTTTACTTTTTAGTTTTTATTTTTACACCATAATTTTTTTTTTTTAAAAAGTTTTGATCACTTTTATTCCTATTACAAGACATGTATACATTCCTTGAAATAGAAAAAAGCATGCCAGGACCTCCTAAATATGAGATCTGGGGTCAAAAAGACCTCAGATTTCATATTTACACTTGAATGCAAAAAAAAATGCAAAAAAACTGTCCCCTTTAAGACCATTGGGCGGAAGTGACTTGTGACGTCGCTTCCGACGAGCCATGTTATGGAGCCGAGTAAGCGGCTTCAGCTGCTCACTCGGCTCTCGGACACTGGGGAGGACAGACGCGATCATCTCTGCCGCTGGCGGTGGGTCCGGTAAGCGGCGGAGATGACTGGAAAGCGGCAGGAAGGGGGGGCACCTCTCCCGCTGCTGATAAAAGTGGTCTCGCGGTGAATCCTCCGCTAAGATCACTTTTATCTGAAAGAGAATCGCCTGCAGAAAAAAATAGATACTGGGGTTATGGTAGCGATCTGCTACCATGACAACGGTATTCCACTTCACACTGCCGCCGTATTATGACGGCGGGCGGTCCGGAAGTGGTTAAGTACTTTTAAAGGAAGTACTCTCCCTGCAATCTTCTGGGACACATCACAAGTTCCAGAAGATTGCCTGGCCACTGACAGAGCACAGCGCAACCCGTGCATGCACAGTGCGCATCCGACTGTGAAGCCGCAAACTGTCACAACTGGGGTGAGGAAGCCAAGCGTCTCTGAGAGATGGAGAGACAGTGGTGGGCAGGACACCTGAAGAGTGGCGTGCGCTTGAAGCAATCAATGCTCCTTTGTCAGACCTGACGCACGGCTCCCTCACGCGCTCACCAGCCCGGAGCTCCGGATCCCACCAGTGCTGTCGGTCATGTGTGTTACAGCGGACCCAGTAGACCCCCAGCTCTCCTCCCAGATGGATCAACTAACCACAGACCACCAGGGACATCACAACCTATGATATGCCTTTATATGACCACTATTTTTTAAGTGTAACTTGAATAAATTGTCATTGCTTTTACCTATATGCTACACTCAGATGGGCACCGCTCTTGTTGTCTCTCCTGCTTCATTCACAGAGCCCCTTCTTGCTCCATCCAGCAGACTGCCCGACCACTGTACCCCACTGTGATGCCAGGATTTAGCAGTGTGGTTACCACCTGCCTCCCCCCTCCAGGTACCCACTTCAGCCACTCACCTATTAGCACTGCATATCCCTAGCACAGCTACACTATTTGTAGCTGCTGACTTTTAATAAACTTAAAAAACAGTGGAACTCCACTTTAAGGCTGGGTTCACACTAGTGCAAATTGGATGCGGGTTTCCCCTCATCCAATTCGCATGACAGGAGATTGTGACCGGCTCTCAATGGAGCTGGTTCACACATCTTTGTGGCGACTGTGGAGTGAATTGCACAGAAGTACTGTGCATTTTTGGCTCAATTTCAGGTCCAAATTCAGGAAAAAATTTGGGCCTGATTCATCCCTGAAACAGAGAACAGGGATGCACTGGCAGTGCCAGATTGAGAGCATCATGGGCCTGGTGCTGAGGATTTTGTTGGGCCTTTCATGCTCCCAACATTGTGGGAACAGTTTTGGGATGGCCCCTTCCTGTTCCAACATGACTGCACACCAGTGCACAAAGCAAGGTCCATAAAGACATGGATGAACGAGTTTGGGTGGAGGAACTTAACTGGCTTGCACAGAGTCCTGACCTCAACCCAATAGAACACCTTTTGGATGAATTAGAGCGGAGACTATGAGCCAGGCCTTCTCATCCACCTCAGTGCCTGACCTCACAAATGTGCTTCTGGAAGAATGGTCAAACATTTCCATAGACACACTCATAAACCTTGTGGACAGCCTTCCCAGAAGAGTAGAAGCTGTTATACCTGCAAAGGATGGGGCAACTCAATATGGAACCCTACGGATTAAGGCTGGGATGCCATTAAAGTTCATGTGCAAGTAAAGGCAGGCGTCCCATTACTTTTGCTTGGCTAGTGTATCTGCCAAGATTTTCAATGGTGGTGGAGCCCCCCTACACATAAATACTACATTTAGGCAAGGCCCTGAGTCAGGAGTTATGTTTAACAACATAGAGAGAACAAGCAACATCTCTACATGAAGTGGCATGTTTGGGATCCGAACTCAGGACCTGAGCAATGGTAGGCAGAATTTCTACCTTGTGAGCCACAGGGCAGCTGCATGTTGAGTCCTCCTACACATAAATACACAGATACTGCATTTCTTGGAATATATAGAAATTACATTAGTCAGGAGTTTCTCTTCCTGATTTATTCTGTGATATTTGGTGTTTCTTGCTGTGTGAGTGAAGAATAGTAATGTTATCCTCAGATTTTTTGGAATTATAATTTTATTTCTGATGTTGGTACACATATCACATTTTTTGGGCTCAAATTAAAGTGGTTGTCAACTCTGGTAATAAGGCTTACCTGTAGGTTCCCTGCATATCTCCTAAACCTGCACGGTTTAGGAGATATGCAGGTAATAAGGCTTACCTGTCGGTTCCCTGCATATCTCCTAAACCTGCACGGTTTAGGGGATATACAGTGTATTTGCATGTGCCGACGTCATCGGCACATGCGCAGTGAAGAAATGGCCTCTGTGCCGTTTCTTGACTGAGATCATGCCGCAAATGGTGGCTCCTGTGTGCATGCGCAAGAATGACGTCACGCGGCTCTGGCCTGTCACCGAGCCAGAGATTGCGGCCCCAGAAGGAAGATGGACACGGCCTGGAGCGGGGACATCACAAGCTTCCAATGCAGGTAAGTGACACATAACAGACTAGAATGCGATGCATACCACTAGCCTATTATCCTTTTAAATTGCAGGGTAACAAAGAGGATGTAAAACCCATCAGGGTTTACTTCCTCTTTAAGATCATTTGGAAAGAATAAAAAATAAAACAAATGGGACTAATTTTAAATTTCCATAAGCAATAGTATTGTTTTTGGTTTGTAAAGACACCTGTGTGAGTTTGGGAAAATATTTTTGTGAGATAGATATTAACAAGTGAAAGTGACAGAGAAAAAAATATTTACCAAAACATGAGAAGATTACACATTCTACCATTCTTAGAAACAAAACAGATGATCAAAATTGCAACATTGTTGCAAGGACATTTCATCTCAACATGAAAAGGATTTCTTTGGGGAAGTTACAATTGTATTATAACGAATGGCTGAAATTGCATTGGGCGGCATTGCTCCAACTTTTACTCCCAAAAAACTCTCACAGCTCTCATTTTGGTATTTAGTATAGCGCGTAATTACTCCACGGAAGCAAAATTTAGAGCAGTTTCAGGTCTGAGCATGCTCAGTTGTGCTCAGCTGTGCTCTGCACCTAGGAGTTAAGAGACGGGGAATTTATCTCTTCTCAGACTTTTTAAGATATTTCAGTGTAGAAATCACTTTTTCACACAATTTAAAAGCAAATTATCTTTAAACAATATCCCTCAAATTGTACTACAATTTAGGTGATTATATCATGTTCTAAACATTATTTCCATGTGCACATCTCCAGCTCTTAACTGGAGTAAGGATTTGGGCACTATCTGTTGCCTGGGCACTATAGTGAATACCATTTTGGCTCTATTTAGTGCCATTTGCCATTTTTGCCGCTAAATAGCACTCAGTACCACAAATTAGAGCCTGAGCGCTATAGTAAATAATTGTTTTCTCTCTGTACTTATGGTGAGTCTGCAGCCTTCTTCCTAAAGGTAAAAAAAATATATATGTACAAAGCTTGCTAATATAGTAAGGGAGGAATGCACTTAAAATTTGCTGGAAGATATTCAGATGTCATGATTTTTTTTTCTTATATCTTTACTATGGTGATCATTCTTGCTGCTGTCACCTTTTCAGCTAGAAGATGTTTGCACAAAACACATCATTTACTTTGCAGTGTGGGAAAGTAACAATTAGCATTTATGGATTACCATCATGTACTGTAGAATGCTCTTGCTCATAGAACATATAGATCTGTTGATTGCATGAGAAGTAGACTGGGCGTCGCTTTGCTTGTGCTGGCCATTCTCCCCCACATGCACTGCCAAGATACAGGGGGTGGAGCTAATGTAATTCACAAATGGTATCCTCGACCATTTAGAGTGTGTGGATCCTTCCTCATCTCCCTCTTCCAGTAAAAGACTAGCATGAGTGCCGATCACGTGAGACTGTTACTGTAGGGCGGGAGTTAGGAGGAAATTGGTATTTTGTGAAAGCTGTGGGGAAGGAACAAGAGTTAGCCTCTATGTTGTGCTATTCTACACTGTGTGGAACTCAGTTGCCGGCTGTGATTTACATAACAATAGCTCCTGCCGGCCGCCCGCAATTTACATAACAACAGCGCCTGCCGCCCGCGATTTACACAACACTAGCGCCTGCTGGTGCACAAACAGAGCTAAACAGCATTAATGACTCACTGGCATGGGACTATCTTGAGGTAAGGGCCTGGAGCTGCAGCTTCAATAGCCCCTATGTTAATCCGGCCCTGCGCACCGGACACCTGCTGTGAGCCGCATTGGTATTAGATGTGAATCCAGCCCCAAGTATAACCTTTATATAATGTTTAACATTTAAAAAATATTTCAAATGACTTTTGAAATTATATTAACATCTGCAGTTTATCATAAAATAGTGATCCTGGTAAGGTTCCTGTTTAGAAAATTTCTGTTTTAGGGTTTCAACGCTCTGCTCCAATTGTGCACCTGTATTGTACCGCTGTCATATTGACTTTTAATGGAGACATCTCAACACACATTACAGAGACATACGGGGGAATTTACTAAAACTGGAGCATTCAGAATCTGGTGCAGCTCTGCATAGAAACCAATCAGCTTCCAGATTTTGTTGTCAAAGCTTAATTGAACAAGCTGAGGTTAGGAGCTGATTTGTTGACTGGCACAGCTGCACCAGATTCTGAGTGCTCCAGTTTTAGTCTGCTCTTGTCACCATTAGGAAACCTGCCCTGGAAAAATACCATAAAGCTATTGATGGAATGCATGTAAACAGGAATAGACTGCAATGAGACCAGTGGAGATCAGCAACATTGAGATTTAACTGTAGCGCTACCCCTGTAGGAACTGCTGAATAACATGGGTCCTCTGTTCCTCGCCTTAACCTTTTCAAAAACCTTAGCCCCTTTAACTATACAATATCACAAGAAACCACTGAAAGTAATACTTAGTACCCAGCAGTAATGCTATATCAAAAAACACAGGTACCGAACCAGTTAGTAAAGGCAAATTTAAAATTTGTCTGCCAATATGGTTGGTAACTAGGCAAGCATAAAATGGATTAATAGTGATAGTAACACAATTTTGCATACAAAGTGATTAACAGTAAAGACTAGACATAAGATGACATTTGACATCCAGATCAGCATAAAGAGTAGCAAGGCCACTTTAAGGGCACCTTCACACTGGGGGCGGTGGGGAGTTAGCAGTAAATCCCCGCTAGTTTCAGCAGGGATTTACCCCTATTATAGCGGCACTACGGCAGTGGGAGCGCTGTGCTTTTAACCCCCCCACAAGGGGTTAAAATGGGGTTAAAAGTGCCAGCACTCCGCGTTTCCGAGGCAGTGTGCAGCCGCTTCAGAGGCGCTGCCCCATTGTTTTCAATGGGCAGGGGCGGTGGAGGAACGGTATGTTACCGCTCAATGCACCGCTCCAAAGATGTGGCTGCAGGACTTTTTGTATCATCCTGCAAGCACACCCAGCCCCAGTGCGAAAGCACTCTGGCTTTCACATTGGGGTGGATGGGGAGGGATTTTTGAGGCTCTTTACAGGTGTTATTTTTAGCTAAATAGTGCCTGTAAAAGCACCTCAGTGTGAAAGGGGTCTTAGTTAGCAGTGAGCAGTAGTAAAGTTTAATCTTCCAAATGCTAGAAATATACTGCCAGAGTGTATTTATGCTAGTCCTAGACTGATTGGGTATTCGCTGTCTAAAAGAAAAAGAGAATGGTGGAGGAGGGGGCAGGGGAACAAAGGACACCTGAAGAATAATTATTCAGGGAGAGGCAGTCCTTTCTGATGTTCTTTTGCTGGCTAACGTTGGGGCCCTTTAAGAGTCTTGGTACACTATACAACAGTCCCAGTTAACCTGCATTCAGTATTACTACAGTTTAGGTTTGTATCACTACCTCCGTAAGGGCCACTGGATATTGCATGTCCTCTTGTGCTACCCTGACCCTGGGAACTTCCCAGCCCTTCTGACACTCTAGATTCAGACATCATGTATACCCCTTTAAATTAACCACAGACACAATGTAAACTGAATTCAGCAGACTTTTGTATTGACCAAGATGAACAGTGGGTGAAAAAAGGTGTCAGTAAGCTAAACTCTGTTAAAGCACCCAAGACTGGTTGAGTTGGACACATGGCAGTTAGGTGTGTTCAGAATAACAAAAGCACACAGTAATGAATAATAACATTTGAATATACAAAAATAGTACACAACAAACGCTGAATATTTGAATGGGCCCAGAGAGCTCAATGGTGGGGGGGGGGGGGGGCAGGACTAGAGAAAGGCTGGCCTGCAGGGAACTTTACTCTAATGGGGGGGTGTACCCCAGCCAGTGCAAGGGTGGATGTGGTAGGTCAGCTGGATGCACACTCATCGGTCCCACAGTGCGGTCCGCCAATTGCCAACAGGAAGGACAAAGGATCCTCTGATGTCGCACAGCAATGCAGTCCCTCTCAGGCAGGCACAGTTATGGCTCACAGGGTCTTGGTAGACCGTGGTCCTATCAGCCAGTCGGCAGCTCTGATGCTCACTGATAAATCACGGGGAGAAAAGAGCAGACCCAGTGAAAACATTTCCTTAAATAGTCTTTCCCATAATCCCCTTCCTAACTAAAAGTTGCTGAGAAATGTAGTGTAAGAATGACTCAGGAGTCCAGGTATGGCTGAACATAGAAGTACAAGTCCCACCGTCCTTTGCTTCTTGGCTCAAAGATGTGATGCAAGCAGTCTGAGTGCAGCACTAGGGGGAAACTGGAACAGTCGGCAGCAATGAAGGTAATGTCTACTGCATTCATATTATGGTAGCCTGCGTCTGGTTACAGGTATGATATAGTCAAGGTAGATGTGGCTCAGATGTGGTAAAGGTAAATTATAGTGCGGTATAGGGTTGACATAGGTGCAGGCTAGATTTGGATTAGGTGCAGTATAGAGTGCAGTATGGGTGTGGTAAGAATTGGGTATACTTGGTGTCCTGCTCTCAGTGGATCAGTCCCTGCTCGCAGTATCAGCTATGGGTGTATAGCCCTCTCACCAGTCCCAGGGATGCTATGGTGACCTCTCGCTGTAGAAAGGGGACCCCCTAGGTCTCTCCCTGGAAGCCTTCTATGGTCAGCAGTGGGAAATAGAGGGTGAGTGGACGCTTCAGTCTCCCTGCAGCAGCAGTGCAGCTGTTGTGATGTGGGCAGTGCTATGCTGCCCCCAGGTGTTCTCACTCCAAGTCTCAGGCTTGGATCTGTTACTGGTATGGTCTCATGCTGGTGGGCAAATAATCAGAGGTATTCTGTCTGTAACTCCCTCGGCACCAAAAGGAAGAGCTTTTCGGAACACTTTAATAAAAATGATCCACTCGTTCTACTGCACAGTGCATACTGGGATCTGCAGTGTAAGGAGTCAATTGGCCTCATTATATGGTTGCTCTCTCAACTACAACTCACAGGATTCTCAGCGCTTTGCATAGAAATATATGGGAAAACAGAATATAGATAACCGCGCATGTGATCAAAACTGAATAAATAAAAATACAAGTGAACAAGCTGCACCACACTAGTGAGATAATATCACAAATAAATATGTAAAAAACTGTGTTGCTGCGCTATAAGCATATAAATAAATAATTCATAAACAAACTTAAAAATAAGTTCATAAGCAGTCCATCAGATCCATAAGTATCCAGTGTGAATATATAAAAAGTGACATTTTCATCTGTAATTCTTTCTTCCAAAGTGAAAATCACCACTTGTGCGCATAAACCAACACCAATAAATTAATGCGCTTACCAGAAACCCATGACCACCTGTAGGGGGGGGTCAGGGAAAGCTTTATATACTCCAAAAGTATTCCAATATCCACGCTCAACAAATGGGAGAAAATGATTCCTTTAAAACGGTCCAGATACAGCCTGCAATACAGAACAGGCCTGGAATCATGGGAAGCATAGGTGTAAGGTCCTGCATAACTGGGTTGCTGGGCAGGAGAGAACTGGGGGTATTTTCAGGTCAGGGGAATTTTCTTATTGAGTGCAAGGGAGGGTGAGGGTGCGGCTAGGAGTGGCTGGGTGGTTTAAAATCCAGAGTGGTGTCTTGGTGTTCTTTAAGGGGTTGTTGGGTTATTTAAGAAGGTGGGAAGTAATAGGTTGTGGCAGCCAAGGCATCAGCCATACACCAGTCATGGATAGTGAGAATAATAGAAAAGGAAGGAAGATGAGAAATTAAAATTGTCTCTCTTTAAGAGTTACACTCCCCCCCC